>JACRUU010000029.1:7772373-7777373 GCA_030449085.1 Kryptopterus vitreolus | reverse complement strand
TATTGTAATTAATTTAATAAATGATGCATATTTTCTCTAGAATGTTCTTGTGGCCTGGCAGAAACTCTTTTAGCAAGAATATAGTAATATATGCGTGTCATATTTAAGTATAAGATAAGAATAGAAATGTAAGATCCTTGACAAAATATTGTCGTCCTTCTTTCCTCGTTCATTTTAATAAATGTGCGACAAAAGACAGTCTGGATTGTAAAATTGCTCTTTAATCCAACTTCAAATAGAGTGCGATGCTAAACTGGTTCTAATGGCAGATGTTCACTTACTCGTTTCTTTTTTTTACGCCGTGCTTTGCTCCTCAAGACAACCTTTCCTCAGAACGACTCTGACGTCTTGGCGTTAGACGAGTGGCTGGAGAGTTAAAGATGACGGCATAAATTGCAATATTTTGCGTTTTTTTTTTTTTTTTTATTCCAAAGTGGTGCGTGACTCATGGTTATGTGAGATCAATATATATGCCACTATGGGATACCGGGGGGAAAAAAAGAGGTGAGGGATGAGGTGAGGTGGGGGAGTTTGTTGAAAATGGGAAAAGGCCACTGGGCTGGAACATCAAAGATGGCCTCGACAGAATTCAGATGAGCTGCCCAGTTCAGCGGCATCCTGCTTACCATTCTAAACAGCTAGTTTGTATTTATATATTCCTCTGCCTTTTGTCCTCTGTGACACTAGAAGAAAGGGCACCAAAGGTTTATTTCCTTGCCCCTTTTTTGTTTTGCAAACGGCAGAGCGGTATAATCCTCGCAGACAGAGCTGAGACATGAGACACTATTGAGTACGACCAAACCAACATGTTTTGATTTAGCTGAAGTTGATTACGAGATGCTGTTCTATGCACTGGGAATTTCTATATCTTCATATTTTCATGGGAGCGAGTGCAGAGTGCGGGCCAGGCAATCAAATGGACTGGTTATTGAATGAGAGAATACTGCAGCGCACACAGGAAGCATGAAACAGGTTCAGAGAAGAAACATGTAGTTTTGTAATTCAACACGATTGCTAAAGTTTCATTAGTGCTTTTGAATGACATCTTTTTAAAATATTTTTTTCAATGTTCAAATAATTAATTAAAAAAAAAAAAAAACGACATCTGTGCTTTTGCAAGTAATTGACCATTTATAGGATTCTTCCAGCTTTATTTATTTATTTTATTCTAAAGTTATTGTTCTAAAATTGTTCATTTTTTACTCTAAAAATTATCTAGATGATAGATGTAGTTATCTATCTATCTATCTATCTATCTATCTATCTATCTATCTATCTATCTATCTATCTATCTATCTATCTATCTATCTATCTAGTAGTTAGTAGTTATCTATCTATATCTATCTATCTATATGTATCATATCTATCTATCTATCTATCTATCTATCTATCTATATCTATCTATCTATCTATCGTAGTTAGCTATCTATCTATCGTAGTTAGCTATCTATCTATCGTAGTTAGCTATCTATCTATCTTAGTTAGCTATCTATCTACAGTAGTTAGTAATATCTATCTATCTATCTATCTATCTATCTATCTATCTATCTATCTATCTATCTATCTATCTATCTATCTATCTATCTATCTATTTATCTATCGTAGTTAGCTATCTATCTATCGTAGTTAGCTATCTATCTATCGTAGTTAGCTAGCTATCTATCTATCGTAGTTAGCTATCTATCTATAGTAGTTAGCAATATCTATCTATCTATCTATCTATCTATCTATCTATCTATCTATCTATCTATCTATCTATCTATCTATCTATCTATCTATCTACAGTAGTTAGTAGTTATCTATCTATCTATCTATCTATCTATCTATCTATCTATCTATCTATCTATCTATCTATCTATCTATCTATCTATCTATCTATCTATCTATCTATCTATCTATCTATCTATCTATCTATCTACAGTAGTTAGTAGTTATCTATCTATCTATCTATCTATCTATCTATCTATCTATCTATCTATCTATCTATCTATCTATCTATCTATCTATCTACAGTAGTTAGTAGTTATCTAGCTAGCTAGCTACAGTAGTTAGCTATCTATCTATCTAGCTATCTAGCTATCTATCTATCCCTCTCCTCTCTTTTTTTTTCTCTCTTTTTTTATCTGTCTGTCACTGTATGATTTCGCTTCTCTCTGCAACTTCATTCAGTTTCCATAGTCGTGTGTAATGTGCAGGCATGCAGGTTCCTTCCTGTTATCATTTTTGTAAGAACAGAGTATAAACAATTTTACTTTCACTAGCCGCTGGAATGTACATCTTGTGGAGTAAATAAGACACACAAAAAAATACTTTCGCTTGTTGACGAACTTAAAATTACAGCTTTCCCAGCAAACAATCACAAAGCTCTGACGCTAAAAACTATTCAAAATGTCTGTAGTCAAAAAATCCATACCACTTCTATTTTTTTCTGCCGTGAAGCCGCATCTACTTTCATTCAACTATCAAACCACAGGATTGTGAAGGGATAAAGAGATGACCTTGATATTTACCCAGAAAGTTAATAATGACTGGGTTTCATGAATTTCTCACTTAAACTACTTTTTGTCGAGCGCAGAAACATGCGAGATCCATCACGACAAACTCTACACGAATTTTTGCTTAGCGCCGACATTGTTTCAGACGGGATTCGCTCGAAGCCCTTTGTTGTTTGGAGTTTGGGTTTGTCTAGTTATGACTGTCTTGCTGTTTGTTGAAGAAATTCAACACCTGTCCATTAGATGTTTGTTTTAACGGTTGCTTTGTCTACACAGGGAAATGTCTTCAACCCTCCCCGTCTGCACTAATCGTACATAGCAGACAGATGGAGTGGATTGGGCTGAAAAGCCGTGGAGTATTTCTTTAATGAGACGCAAATCCAGCAGTAAATTTGTCCTTTTCAGACTGTAATGTATCACATGGATGGCGCCCCGGCGCTTGGGCTCAATTATTAATCCCGCAAAAGCTGCCTTTACTCTCTCTCTTCCTCTCTCTCTCTCTCTCTCTCTCTCTCTCTCTCTCTTTTTCCCTTCTCACTAGCTTCCCCCCCATACCCTGAGATTACTAATTGGTGTCATGGGCAAAAATTTCCAACGGTGTATAATTCACAGCACTATAAATCACTATATTGAGCTATATTTCTGGGATTATTGTGTTGTTTGTTCGTTAAATAATAATATAATGAATTTGACATTTATATGTTGTTGTTTATATGTAGTTTAATCCTTGGTGCTATGTAAATGGATATAAATATCTTTGCTGCTGTATTAATAGTACATACATGAAATTGTATGTATGATGGTTCGACAAAGGAATTTTTTAAGTGTTTTTGTTCATGTGGTCATCATTTTAAGATGCTTGATAATAAGAGCTGACTTTGAACGATGTATTCGAAACGCTATATGACCAAAAGTATGTGGACACCCTGCTATAAGATGAGTATGTGCTTTTTGGACATCCCATTCGACATGTTGTGCCTGTTTTATGTAATAATATTTACAGAAATGAGAGAAATTCACTGTTTCACTGTTTTTTTTGAGAATTATGCTTAGTAGAGCTTGGGCGACGTGTCATATAAATTTAATCTCTGATTCTTCGCCATAATCCATAAACTCGAATGAATCGATAATGACGATTGATCTCGCAGCTCTACCACAAAGGTTTTAGTAATGACGAGTAATGATGCAGGGTGAGGAAGCCTCGGGGGCGTTCCAGTTCATCATATGGATCTGCACTGAGGTATTGCCATGCTGAAACACATTGGAAGCTGAAGGATATAAAGACATCCTATCTAATCGGTTCCATCGAAAAGCTTTTTAATCAAATCAATCCAAAGTTAGTTTTAAAATTTTATAGAAGAAATTGATCTTAAACATCTTATTTAAATTTTTATTTTTGAATAGTAAAACCTAGATCTCGCCATGAACACAGCCATAGAAGCTGGCATGGCGTTAAGAAACCAAAAACAAAAACCATCCTATCTAATTGTGTGCCTCCAGCTTTGTGGTTAATATTTATTGGAAAACCACATAAGGCTGGAAATGTAGTGGTTCCCAATATGGTTGTCTATACAGAGTAACTATAAATAGTTAAAAGTAGCAGAATCCCAAAGATTAATGTCGATATTTTAACCAATGATCTTGCCAGACATATACCAGTCGATCTCCCCATTCAGATTTATTAGCTTTTTCAGTATTTTATTGTATTTATTTTGTACCTCTGTATTCTGAATTATCGCTTGGAATTTTCCCATGTAAAAGGATACCACTACATCAGCCATTATACCGCCCACTACTCCACGAGATTATATCCCTGAGAGAGATTAGTGCTACGAGTTGAATATGATTGCTTTCAGTGCTTACAGCATAAAGTCTCCCCGTCCATGCGGACATCTGGATCTGCACTTGTAGCACTGCTGTGATCCCAGGAACAGCTGTTACCGCCGCAGAGTCGAAGAGCAGCAGGGCCGTTACTGACCTGGCAGTTATTATACGACATAAATAAATAAAACGACTGAGTCATACTGGCATCCATTAAGAATAATTTGTCGTACATGTTTCCGATAACGAACATTACACCATTTTTGCGGTTAAAAACTGAAGCATTTGCGAAAGGAAAGCTCAGTTACACAACTATACTTGACTTTTTTTGCATTAACGTATGAACTCATCTGTGTGATTCGGCCATCAAAGACTGGATTTAAAACAATACATTTTAGCTTCACTCAGTTCTGTCGCAAGTTAAACAGGAAGTCACGAAACGCATTTCCTGTTGATAATGGGACGAAGCGAGAGTACATTGTCTCAATTCTTTTGTCTCTCTCATTTTGAAAGCTATCGCAATATTAACTAACGTGCTTTATTTCATTAAGAAAGCATATTTTACTTGCTGTTTAGAAGTATGATTCTAATAACTAGAATTATGAATAAAAAGGAAAACAATGTAATACAATACAATTTTAGTTCAATTATATTCATATAAAAAAAGAATAATAATTCACTATT
>JACRUU010000029.1:7722373-7767373 GCA_030449085.1 Kryptopterus vitreolus | reverse complement strand
GGTAAAGAGTCCGGTTCCAGTTCATCCCAAATTTGTTCAATAGGTTTGAAGGCGGCGCTCTATAGAAGTCATGATCTTTCACTCCATACCAAGAGCAAACGATATTTTCAAGGCGCTTGCTTTGTACACATATGCCCTGTCATGGTGGCACAGGTACTGCAAAGGCCAAACTAACTTCCTTTTTCTATACAGTGTATTATGCGTATAACCTAATAGCATTGGGCATTAGTTTATTATAGATATTTAACCTCATGACTGCAGTAATAATACCACTCTTATTTTTATCCTCTCTTTAAATGTGAACATGTGGAAGTTGGAATCTTTATGTATTTTCTTATAACTTTATCTGTAATATATATATATATATATATATATATATATATATATATATATATATATATATATATATATATATTGTTATTGTTGGTATTATTGTTTATTCATGCTTAATGGGGTACCTGAATCTGCTTTATACATTGTGACATTTATAAATAATTGTAAGAATTGCTCCTTAAGCCTATTTGCCACATCTTTAAACCTGCTGCAACATTGACCGCTGCATGTGCAATGTTGTAGTATGAAGTTGCAAAAGGCCTTGGTGTGTAAATCAGCAGCGAGTACTTAGTGCTATGTTTAACCTGTGACTTCAGTGCTATCTTTGTCCACGCTGCATGGATGTTGAAGCTTTTTTTTTTTTGCAATGTCAGCATTACAAAGGAGCCTCGCATGAACCTCTGTTGCTCAACAGTGCAAGCGAAAAGCCTACTGGGTGTGGAACTGGGAGCCAGTCTTGGGTTTAATTGGAGGCATGTGGTATGACGGATAGAACGGGCCAAAGAAGCATGTGCTAAGCTCTCACACGGAGGACTCTTATTCATTAATGAGTGGCTCTCGACTGATAATAAAGCCACACAAAGCCTACAGAGTACTCACACTGTTTGCCAAATCCCACTGTGTGTGTGTGTGTGTGTGTGTGTGTGTGTGTGTGTGTGTGTGTGTGTGTGTGTGTGTGTGCACAAACTTTAGGTGTGCCAGGAGGTTTAGTTTGCTGTAAGAATGAGAGCTGGTGCTCCACCCAGAACAATGCAACGCAGATTTGCCCCCATAGCCAGTTATGCTGAGTCGTAAGTCTACTGTACGACTGGTTTTACTGTAAAGGAGCTGTTTTTTGGTCCGGATAGTTAATCATTGCCAAAATGATGCTACTCTGAAAGCAAATATTGGTGGTGGGAAAAAAAAAAGAATAAAAGGGCAAACAATGTTTTTTATTAATATGAAATCTGCAACTTCATGACGCTACAGTGATACAGTTTATTGAATGAAGGAGTAACATAGTTAGGTCGCACAACACCCGCAAAATAAAAGCAAACTTTTACAAGTTTTTACAAATATCTATAATCAATAATTAGTATTTTTCTGTCACTAAAATGCAGTGGAAATGTGAAAAATAAAATAAAATAAGGAAAGATAACATGTAATATTGCTCACAGTGCTGTTTGCCACATAGATCACTTTGAGATTTTGGTAATGAACGATGCATTAACATTAATCAGAGCTTTTTATTCAAAGGCGTGTCACCAAAAAAAACAACATAGAATTGACATTTTCTCTTTAACAGGATTATTAAGATTGCCTAGACCGAAATGCCAAGGCTATAATGTCTAGTCGAAGGGGGTTCTTTTCAAAAATCTCAGTCTTTATCCTCTGTTGTAATGTGTTACCCCTGAGGAAATCCCTGGCAAGTGTTTATGGCATCATTAAGCGAGTGCTAGCTCACCATTGAAGGTATTTGTTAATGACTTCCCAGACCTAGCATAGCCCTTATCCAGTAACATGCTGGTTAAAGTAGCGGCTTTCAAGCAGTGTAATACAGAAACCATTACATAATCGGATGTAGGAGGTACACATAGAGGAATAACAGTTTGTGAAGTTGTATTTCTGGCTTTTTTTTTTGTTTGTTTGTTTAGCATCCAAAATTGAAACCAACAGGGTCATCAGAGAAATTGATTGTGCACACGGTTCATTGTTTGCGTTTGGGTTATTTTAGTCCTCGAGAAAGTTTGCAGTGGATTTAAATATCTTTCAGGCCTACTTGTTCAAACCTATGTTAAATATAATGATCACATTGTCCTGACTTGGTAGTTTGTCTAGCTAGGCATACTTCCTTTCTCATTTGCAATCCACTTTATAGTACAAATGCATACTTTCGATTAGATATATTTCCTATGGACCAGTATGTGGGCTATATGATTGGTATGTGCTTTTTGAACCTCCACATTCCACATTTAGTACCAATTTGCTATTATTATTATAATTTTGGAGAGATGTGGTCTTACAACCATAGAAGTGTAAATAAAGTGAGGTACAGGTTTTGGGTGAGGAGGACTGGGGCGGAAAAAAATAGAATTAATATTTATGGGATTTAAGCCCGGGTATCAACAAGTGTGCCATTTTTGGGCCCTCGAGTAAGACCCTTAACTCTCTGTGTTCCAGAGGTGCTGTATCAATGCTGACCCTGCTCTCTGAACCCAGCTTCTGAACAAGTTCACTAATCTATAATGTAAATGTGACAAATATGGGATATTGTAAATACGTATTTATAAAAAGCCGTTTTATTTTTAAATAAACTATAAAATATACAATTATTTTGTAGCGCCAGAACCCCCCCCCCTCCTCCTCCTCCTCAGTCATAGCTCTAAACGGCCCAGAAGATCACAGAACCGAACAAGTGTTAAGCAAGAATTTACACAATCATGCTTGTAAAGACTTCACACAGAATCTAAATGCTGTATAAATATGCATCAAAAAATGACTGAGCATGCTTCATATAAATGATGAAGCCTATTATGTGGACTAAAACTGCCATTCCATTACCCCTGTGATTTTCACTAATATACGTCAAACATTTGCACGAGGCGAATTATTCATATAGTGTTTGTCATGTCTCTAATGACAGTGCCATTAGCTTGAACCAACGAGCAATCATGCAGGTTCTCTGGGGCTTAAAACTTAAACACTTTGATTACTTTTAGATTATTGTAAGTCGGATCTGAGGACGTGTGTGTTTGCATATATACATCTCCTTAGGCTGTTTAATCCATTAAGGACACTTAATGTCCTATGGATTGGCAAATAGAACAGGTCAGGCGTTGATCCCTGTGTGTCTGTATTGCTCCTCCGTCTCAGACCGGCTTGCGTGTATTTCTTCTCATCCGCCCTCTTTAAGTGTCCTTTTCTTTCGTCCATTTGTCGTCTTCCTTCTCTTCCGCATTCCCATCTCTATCCCCGTTTTTTTCCGACCATGTTTTGCTCCCTGTCTGTATCCCCGACCCCTTCATGGCAAACAGATATTAGTTCCGTCACTTGACATATGGAAAGCCTGCTCTTGCCAATTTCGATACGGAGACCAGGCTACTGGAGCCACAGATTCTGAGCATGTTAAGTGTGCGGCCACTTGAGAATTCTCGTTCTCTCACTTTCTCTCCGTCTGGAAATTTGTCATGAATTCGCACCAATTCACAAAAGCGAGTAATTGAATTGATAACAACAGACGGCGTATCGTCGCGTTTCAACAGTACCACTTTTTCTGTAATTTGCCGCGCACCCCCGAAGCAGAGGCAGTTTAAATATTTATGAATGTTGTCCATGTAATAGGAAGTCCTCCATTACCTTATAATATAACTGATGTTTCACAATTGTGTATAGAACACAAAATGCATCAACATTTGTTGTTTTGAATACTAATATACTGGAGAAAAAAAAGGAAATCTGCTTCCCCCCCCCCCTTAAAAAACAAATGAAAACTCCATGAAGAATATCAACAATATTAGAGAATAGGCGCTCATATTTTTATAAGGATGATGCGATTACCAGCAATTCAAATCTGAGGTGACCACGCGCTTATATAAGAAGATATATAAATCGTTCTCCATGATGTATAGAGCCATGATCTAGCGACGACGTTCATCATCGGTTTATAGTGTTACTCTTAAATGATGTCATCCTCCGGGCAGAAGGGGCGTCAATAGGTTGATGAGCGGGAATCCGAACAGCAGAAAGATGCAAACTGGGGTCTGAAACAGACTCGGAATTAATCAATTGTTACAACTGTAAGACACAATGGCCTTCTATTAGCAGTGTGAGCTATAAACAGTATAAACAGATAGACCGAGATGGGTGGTATTGATTTTAAAACGGTATCGCACTATTAGTATTATGATATTTTGGGGGAGGGGCTTCAGGTGTTTCGAGGTGTCCTCTTCTTTTGTGAAAATGGCATACACGCTGATAAGACATTCAATTATGAGCACCTGCCTAATATATTTTCGGACCCCCTTTCTCCAGTAACTCACCTGTTGGATGAGACCACACGGGCCAGTCCTGTGTGCGTTATTTGCCATCCATGAAACTGTTTCAGGCTTCTTCCATGTCAACTTTGAGGTCATAGAATCTTCTTGCTGTCTTATATATCCCACACACTAACAGCTGCTATATTGAAGAGATAATCAGTGTAATTTACCAGTCACATTCTTGGGCTCTTTTGCATGTTACACCTGGTTGTTGTACATATAACCCTTATCATTAAAACATTCTATGAGATTTAACAGAATAGAAACTAAATAATGAGTCTGATGACACATTCGTCTGTGAATACAAACTCCTAGCATATATTGGACAATAAGGGGGAACGTTCGTGCTAACTGTTATTCGCCTCACACCTCCAGGGTCCGGGTTCGATTCCCACCTCCGCCATGTGTGTGTGGAGTTTGCATGTTCTTCCCGTGCCTCAGAGGGGTTTTCTCCGGGTTCTCTGGTTTCCCCCCCCCCCGGTCCAAAAACATGCACGGTGTATGAATATATGTGTGTGAATGTGAGTGTCTTGTGATGGGTTGGCATTCCATCCAGGGTGTATCCTGCCTTGATGCCCAAAGACGTCTGAGATAGGCACAGGCTCCCCGTGACCCGAGGAAAGATCGGATGTAATGGTAGAACGATATTGTACAACAGCGTCTGAAACAACCGTAGATGTTTCGCATCTCCCTACATGTGTGAAGATGTGTGACGGACGGAAGATCGCTATTCCCTGGAAGGAAATCCAACATGGAGGACTCGTGGACTACGGGGATTATATCTTGCATGTATTTTTTTAATACGCAGTGTTTTCAATATTAATGCAGTGGTAAACATTGGAAGCCTTTTGTGTAGACTTCGACAATTCAAGCCTCTTGTCGTTTGCACTTTACACTATGCGGTGAGCAAGACTCATCAAGAGCACTAATGTACTGCTCTCTAAACAAATGGATAAGCCATCCGTAATCGCTCAGACTTGCTTCGAGGCTGTGATTATCTGATCTGAAGGGTCCGTCTTTTTTTCCTTGTTAAAAGCGAAGACGGTAGGAGTGTGGGTTCGAGTGTAATGCGTACGTGTACAATTGTGCCGCTGCAGCACTTTGTGGAAAGGTTGGGAACGGAAATAATCGGGTAAATGGAAGCAGAAGAACCCCCCCCCCCCCTCCTTCCCATGCATGCTGCCTTGTAAGTGGGTGAGAATTTTGCACTTGCGAGTAATTTGGAACCGTTTTCATGCCAATTATGACATTAGGTCAGGTGAGAATATAATTCATTAGGTGGTCATTAGTGTCAGCGAGACGGTGATTCGTGCTTCGAGCTGCCTGTGTGTATCATGGACTGAATGTTAAGTTACACTAGTGAACACTGGTGTGATACACTGTAATCCTTTTCCTGAGGAAGAAATAGAATGGGCATATACTGGAGAGCAAGAGGTTGTTTCCCTAATAGAAGGGAGGTCCTGACTCTTTGTGAACAGTTAATATAGCAGTTAATGCCTCCGAACTGTTACCACAATGCTGGAGGTGTGGTACACAATTGTATAGTATGTGGTATAAGCAAATTTTGCATTCTCTTGAACTTTGAAACCCAAACCTGTTCCAGCATGGCAATGCCCCTGAGCTCCATGAAGATAAGGTTTTCATAGTTTGGAGAGGTCAGTCTTGGGCGGACGGCAATAGAGCGCTGATCTTTACACAAATATTTACAATACACAATGATTTAGGGAATTATAAGTGTCTATTAAGTGCTATAGTTGTCTACTGATCTTAGTGTTGGAGACGCAATTAATGCTTATTAGTAAATGGCCAGGATCTCTCATGTAGGTGTACTGGTAACAAATACCACTTTCTTTCTTTCTCTCTCTCTTTTTCTTTCTTTCTTTCTTTCTTTGGGAAGTACAAGCACAGTGATTATAGTTGGGAGATTCATCGTCATTAATTCGAGTTTGTGGTTTATTCCGATGTTGAAAATCGTTTTTTACGATTTCTCCTTGGTTTGGCAACACGAGCTTCCGTAGTTCTCCGCCTCCCGCCCCGTACTTGCGAATTACGAAATGCAGCATGGCAGCGTGGCTCTGACGAATCCGAAGAGCTTGTTTCCAAGGGGGACGCGGTTTCATCAGCTGTATGGAAACGGTTCGGGTCCGCAACTTCAGACGTTCAACAAGCCAACAAAACCGCTGTGGAACGTATGAGGTGTGTGTGTGGTGCACCGGGATAAACATCACAGCGGCAAACCGTCAAAAAACAGGTAGAAATATTGTTTCCATGATAGGCGCGGTTTTATCAGTTGTATGGAAATTATTCGAGTTTTCAACTTTAGACATGCCTAAAGTTTGCGGCAAATGAAGGTACTAAGTAAAGGTGCGACTACAGCAGGACTACAGCACCTTGTTGAATGGGGAGGTGTGTGTGTGGCGCTGCGGGATAAACATGTTGAAAAAAAAAATGTGCCCAGCTCTAATAGTGGTTCAGTTGTTGGCCATTGATCAAATGGTTGTGAGTTCAAATCCCATCAATATCGTGCTGCCATAGCTAGGCCCATGAGCTAGCTTTTAATATTCAGGTTAATAAATAATATACACTATCTGAAAAAGTTGGTGGATTCCTAACCCTCGTGTGTGTGTGTATGTGTGTGTGTGTGTGTGTGTGTGTGTGTGTGTGTGTGTGTGTGTGTGTGTGTGTGTGTGCGTGTGTGTGCGTGTGTGTGTATGTGTTTGTGTGTTGCTCGTTTAGTGTGTTTTTTATTTTTTTATATATAAAGTTCCCTAAGTTCTTGTGGAGATTTGTTCTCACGTAGCCACAAGGTTGTTGTTAAAGACGGCTACTAATGCAAGGTGAAGAGGCCTGGGGTCCAATCAGTGTTCCAGTTCATCCTGAAGGTGTTCAATCAGATTGAGGTCAGAGATCTATAGCAGGCCACTCAACATCTTCAGCTCCAACCCACAGAAACCATATCGTAATGGAGCTGCCGGACCAGCTTGTTCAACGGAAGTGAAAAATGTAACGCTACAGCATCCAGAGACTTTCGCTAACAGCTTGTAGAAGAACCACGTATGGCTCGGGAGAAAAAGCCAGTCATTTTTCAATAAAATGTAATATATAAAGAATGAAAATCATACCGTGTCAGCGTTTTTCCAGGCAAGCTAACAGCCGAAACGTCCTTTTAAAACAGTGGTCCTCTAACTCTAATCATTTGTTGATAAGAGCTCTTTAATACAATATATGATAAACATTTATTAGATCAGATTGTCTGATTAATAAAAGACCAGCAGAAAAAGAAAAGCTATATAGCTACTACATGATCTGAGATTGCTTACAAAATGCTGCATGACGAGAAAACGTTTCGTGAACAAGCCCAGATGACGCTTCATATATAGTGAATGTTTTCTACAAAGACTGGTCTCGGAGCCGGGGGTCAGCCATGACACTGCACCTCTCGTTTTAAGGACATTGCTTAAAGGCGCGAAGAGTGCAGAGAATCCTGGGCTACGCAGTCAAAAAGCAAACCTCCATCGGCAGCCTGCTAAGAGACCGTGAAGTTACAGGCACATTGCTGTATATGACCTTCGGAGCTCTCAATAGCAGCGTGTCTTTATGGGCTCGAATTGACTCTGAATAGACTCGCGGCATTGAACGTGACGTTAGCTTGTGAGTCATTCGGTTTCCGTGAGATTGTAGTTGTTTTATTGGACACGAACTGAAAGAGACGTGTGGTGTGAGAGTGCGCACGCACGCACACACACACACACACACACACACACACACACATACATACATTTCAATGGAAAAGTCTGCAGACTGTGGGTGTAGAAGATGCCATGGCGAAGGCATGATTAACTCGCGCTATTAAGAGTTATTCGATAACCATTCCTCTCGACTCGTAATGAATCACTATAGAGCCGAACCTCTTCTTCTTATTAACTGTCCACTTCAACTGAAGTTAGATTTAAATGGAAAGACAAAATGTAATCGTGTGCCTGATTTTGTGTGTGTGTGTGTTTTTTTCACAATTTATTCACATTTCCTCGGTCAGTGTCGAAACAAACAAACAAAAAAACTGATGCCACGCAGAAACCGCCTCTAGTTACGCGTTGTAGCCGATGCACGTTTCCGATAATTAAGCACTAAATAGGGAGGTGGTAGTCCAGGTGATAGCCCAGTGGTTAAGGTATTGGACTCTGGACCAGAAGATCACGGGTTCAAACCCCACCACCATCAAGCTGACATTAGTGGGCCCTTGAGCAAGGCCCTTAACCCTCAATTGCTCATTTGTGAGTCGCTCTGGATAAGGGTGTCTTCCAAATGCTGTAAATGTAAATAAATAAGAACTTTTACGGTATATAGCCTCAATGTTGAACAATCTCTGCAGCTCTAAGTGAAAACACGTATTCATTCACTAATCCCTATATGGCGCATCGTAGGTATAAATTGTGGGCTTAAAGTTGTTTACTAGAATTCAGACACCACTGCAGGATATAGATGCCGGTTATAGTGCCCTATATAGGAGATGTAGGAGTGCTTTCATACACAGCACTTGTCTTTGTCCCTCAGTGATTGTTGCGGTTTATGGTTTTCCAGGCTGTGTTTTATGTATTTTACTGTTCCATTTCTTTGTTTTATAGTTGCACTGAGATTGACTGAATGACAATTGTAGCGATAGGAGAAAATTGAGATCTCGTTTGCGTGGGTTCTAGTGGCCTGCTATAGAACTCTAAACTCAACCCGCTTTGGGATGAATGTGATTGCTGACTGCACCACAGGCGTTTTTTTTCCCCCCTACACAAAGTGCCTGACTTTTACTGACTCCCAGTCTTATAGGTGGTATAGGGAGGGGGTGACTCAGTGGTTAAGGTGTTTGCCTACGGACCAGAAGGTCGCAGGTTCAAATCCCGGCACCATCAAGCTGCCAATAGTGGGCCCTTGAGCAAGGCCCTTAACCCTCAATTGCTCAGTTGTAAGTCGCTCTGGATAAGTGGCCAAATGCCACAAATGTAAATGTATAAAAGGTAGGTGAGTAGAAATTCCACACCATGAGTCTTTATATTTGCAGCATTTGGCAGACGCTCTTATCCAGAGAGACTTACAACTGAGCAATATAGGATTAAGGGCCTGGCTCAAGGGCCCACTAGCAGCAGCTTGGTGGTTGGTCGGTTTTGAACCTGAGATCTTGTTGTCCAGAGGCCAGTGCCTTAACCACAATGGTACCACCTCCACCCTGTTTTTCGGTTCATGAAGCCTAACGTTTGGTTGCCTGCCAGTGTTCGAACCACAGTATTGACTCGGAGAAAGATTTATAGATTGCTCCCGATAAAGCAGTGATTAAATTGTGTTATTTTATTTATTTATTTTTAGGAAAAATCTTTTAGGAAAAGAACTTTTGTCAGCGGAATTAAATTCATCAGTATAATTTATAATCAAATACACACAAACACTGAAGAATTATTCATTCCTAGAAGAATTGCAATTATTTGCAATATAACATTTAATAACATCATAATAATGCAATATATCATTTTTCATACAAATTTAATTTAAGAGTAATTTACTACAAAATCATTTCCTAACAAATAGCACACTGAAAATAAATAAGTGAAATTTTATATATATATATATGTGTGTGTGTGTGTGTGTGTGTGTGTGTGTGTGTGTGTGTGTGTGTGTGTGTGTATTCCATCAGTTTTGTTTCGCCAAATATGGAATTTGCCTGAATAATGTGTGTGAGGAAGAACGGGGATAATTACTAAGATTAGGTGGAATAAAGCCTTGTCTTGCAAGCCTCTTCTTGCATTGCCCAATTATCATCATCCTCATCCTCATCATCATCATCATCTTCCCTGTGGTAATCCCAATATTATCTAATCTGCCTACTAGATTGTGCTACTGTCGGATCTCAGATTCTCCTCTAAGACCGAACACCAAATTGGTCTGCTAGGCTGTGAGCTAGATCACTTCTTCATCAATCTGCAATCTGTGCAACGACCCTGTGCCTGTTGACCCTTCCCGTGTCCTGCGCGTCCTGTATCTTCCTCGTACTGCGGACGCAAGTACTCAAACAGAATTTGCTCCTATTCCCATTTTGACCCTTCCTGAGATCTCTGAGGATTCCTCTCTCAGCTCTGGATCAGGGTCAGATGGGCCAGGGCCAAGGTCACCTTTTTCATCTGTGGGGTCACCTGGCCCCGTGTCTTTGGGCAAGGGTCCCCGTCCTATTCTCCTACTTCTCCAATCTTCTATCCACCATCTCCTTCTTACTCCCCCTTGTCTCCTCGCACTCCAGACCGAGGTCCACTCTTTCCTTCTCCTTCTCCACCTTCTCTTTATCCTCCTCTCCTTGTTCCTATTAACGTTATCACTCTTGATTCTGAAGGTGAAGAGGTCACTGTCAGCAGCTCTAATTCTGATGACAGCCCTTGGTCTCGTCTGGAGGCCCTTACGGCCGCTGCACTTGAGTGTCCTCCCATCTGTGTCTGTCCTCCCATGCAACGCAATAACTCTTTCCAATAAACTTTCTATGTTTCATTCCAATTGTCTCCTGTGATATTTATTTAAGCAAGCTGCCTGAGTATATGTATATAATATCAGCACATCTAGAACACCTAAACAATTATTACTGCTATCTTATCACTGTTGGTTAACATAATTGCTTCACTGAACGTCGCATAACGATGCAAAAATGCCACACTACAAAGAAGATAAAATCCCACACTCTATGCATATAAACTCTACGAATAAATCTTGCTGCACTAACTTTTCTATATGACAGCGTAGCAGCGCTGCTGTGTTTAAAATGCGTAAATATCCAAAATGCTTGAAATGTGCATTCAGAAGTATTCAACATGTGCCTAATGGCAGGACGATGTTTTCTGTCCATCAAACAAACATGTGTAATAAGACACGAAATGCGAATGTTATTGTCGTCAGTTCAATGAAAATGCATTTTTTTTTATTATACTTGCTCTTTTTATTGTCGTGCTGTCACGGAAAGGAACGTAACGCACATATGTTTGATTCATGGTTTTGGACCTGGAGGAAACCAGAGAACCCAGAGAAAAACCCCCTGAGGCACGGGGAGAACATGCAAACTCCACACACACATGGCCGAGACGGGAATCGAACCCGTCGCGGTGTGAGGCGAACGTGCTAACCACTAAGCCACCGTACCCTTTGTTTCTTAGTTGAGCCACACAAAAATATATAAATATTTTAGGTCAACTATGGTGAAAGCACAGGGACCATTAATGTTAATAGAAACGAATCATATTACGCTAGTTATGTTATGTTAAGACAATAAGACCTATGTTGTTGGTGTTCATACGTAAGTGTCTGTATGTTTTCATATGCTTCCAAAAGATTTACGGATCATTTAAATCACACTTAATTGACAGTTGTTTTATTTTAATAGATTTGCAGATTTGTCTTTTTACCCTTTTACTATGAGGTAGTCCGGAGTGGAGGGCGGAACCGGACGGAACGAGTAATCTGCGTTCTCGTTCCTTTCCGACTCCGCCCTCCACTCCCCACGTGCTGGCACAAACATCAATTTTGTTTTATATTTTACATCAAATTTCTATTACAATTAAAGATGGAGTTCATGGCACAATGTTTTAAAAATGTTTTTATCCTTTTTTTTTTTTTTTTTTTTTTAAACCAAGTAATTTTTTTTTAGCATAAAAGTATGTAATATTCAGTTTTAATTAACAGACCCCCTACAGGACCCCGGATGAAGCCTCATGACGTAGAGTCTTCCCCAACTTTGCCTAACTGTTTTAGTTTGTGTTTATTACATTTAGCATTTCTGTAATATTACTGATAGTTGAAAAGAAACTGATAGTTATTGATTGTTTTGATTCATCCGCTTGTCAGGGTAGTCTTCTCACATCCAATCACAAGGGTGTTATAATAATAATAATAATAATACTAATTCATTACATTTATAGAGCACTTTTATAGACACTCAAAGCTCTTTACATTATGAAAGCGGGATCTCCTCATCCACCACCGGTGTGCAGCATCCACCTGTAGCCATAGTGCGCCAGAACGCCCATCACACACCAGCTTACTGGTGGAGAGGATAGAGAATGATGAAGCCAATCAGTAGATATGGGGACGGTTAGGAGGCCGTTATAAATTCACATAGTGATGTAGGGTGAGGAGGCTCCATAGCATTCCACTCAATATCTTTCTTTTCAGATATGATATACACGATTGTCCAAAAAGATGTTACGACTCATACCACTCCAATCCCATGTGTGCTAAGTGCTAACATCTCTGTATATACAATATATATCTATAAAATATCGTAGTGGCGAAATGGATGCCAGTTGTTCCGTACCGATTGTGCATTTAAAAAAGAAAGAACACACATGTATAAAACACATACTCGTGTATGTGTGTGTGTGTGTGTGTGTGTGTGTGTGTGTGTGTGTGTGTGTGTGTGAGTGAATAATAAGCTTGTTTTATTTGGCTGCTTTATCTTTCTTTTGGGAAGCCCTGCCCCGGACCCCGCTGGGATACGTAGTGTGTTTATTGGACAGACCCTTGCTTAGTCCAGGCATTTCTCCCAGCATGCTCCTGACCTCAGGAGTCAGCGTGGGGGGAGTAAAAATAAATGCTGCCCCTTTTAATCTTTGGAATTCTTATCTCTTGAGAAAGAGGGAGAAAAAGAGAGCGATGCCCCCTTTTATAGGTGTTTGTGGAAGATTTTCTTGTCCACTTTTCCCAGGCCTCTTGTTATATGCTTGCGGCAGAGACTGTTGCTGGATGAAGAGCTCAGCTGCACACCGTTGGACTGCGGCCAACAAGCCTTCATGCTATTGGTGCTACTTTTAGAGCTCCGGGGCTCGGAATAGAGCTTGCCACCTGCAGCGTGTGTAATTGATCGGCGTGATTACATAGCGCGTCGCAGCAAATGCGAATATGCAAATGCTTTTGGTGTTTGGTACAGTATAGGGTCGATAGACAACCATGAATGGTCGCATTGATAACCATGCAGTGAGCGTTTTTCCTTTTAAGTTCTGTTTTTGAGATGGGAGTGAAAAAGACCATGGAATGATGTACATCCAGTCTACACACTCCAAGCAGCTGACACTTTTGGCCCGAATCTCATCCAGTGAGCAACGAATGAATCCGGGGGTAAAATATTGGCACGGCTTGGCGTTGCGCTTAATCACGATTAAATCACATTGGTCACATGGGTGATAAGTGGATTGGAAAGCCAGTGGTCGGCGTATATATATCTCTCTATGGTTATCGATATTCCGGGCCTCACCGAGAACCCTGGAAATCAAGCTCATGAATTGTTGAGTCTGGCAGTAAGGTGAGTGAACGGAACCCTCTCGGCGCATAGGGTTGAATCGATCCCGAGTTGATGATTCTCTGACAGGCCCAAGAGGGTGAGAGTGTAGATCATAGACTGAAGGTTTCATTAGCAAGTCTTTAGAGACGAGACCTGACGCCCCGGTGATACGCTTCACGCACATCCAATAATAATTTTGGCACCTTTTTAAAAGCCCTATCCATCTCGTCATTTCTACACAGCACATTGGGCTTATCTTCTCGCATAGCCTCGTCCTGCAATTCCCTTAAAGACCCCTAAGGTTCCTCCATATGTATGTAATGCATTGAAATCATTTCCACTGGAGCATAGTTAATAAATTTTACACGCTTATTCCAAATTATAACACATTCATTATTTTGCATAAAATTCCACAAAAATAATGTCAAGTTTGTTTTTTTAAATATTGGAATTTATTCAAGAATTAAATCACATGTACGAAGACCATGTATGAAAAAAAGAAAAATGCAGGCCATTTCTTTCTCAAGCAATTTGCAGTTGAACAGCAGTGGCTTGATTTATAAGCGACATTACAGATAATATATAAAATAAACAGAAATAATACAACTGGAAATAATATATTTTTTAAATGATGTTTTTCCCATTAGGAAGTTCAAATCTTATGTTTAGAAGTAGTAACCATTGACATATAACCTGTTACAATGGCAATATGAGAAACGCAGAGAAACTGTTCTTCAGATCAAGCAAAATAAAGTAAAAAAGAAAATAAGAACGAAATGACCACCAGGAATGCATTTACTCTCAGGATGTAAAGATTGCACACTACACACCAGATTTATTATTATGGAAGGGTGTTACTTGGTAGTTTAAGGTGCTGGGCTCCTAATCGGGGACTGGAACCCCCGGTATCTCCGAGCTGCCACAAGCTGCCACAATTTCACTGTGCTGTAATGTATACGTGACAATTAAAGGCTATTCTATTTCTATTCTAGCAAGATTAACATACAGTTATCTCATTTATACATCTGAGCAGTTAAGGTTCAAGTGCACAGTAGTTGCATATTAGTGGAGCTGGAATCAATGAGTTGCCCCATTTCACCGCATATTTTTTTAAGAAAACGTATTGTTTTCTTACTTCTAAGACCTGCAAGGGGAAATAATGTGTCTCATCCACCAGGCTATTCGGTTTTTTGGTCAAATAAGGTTTTCCCTTTTTTTGTTTGCTAAGATTTTCTTTGTTTGTATCCTAATAAAACCACATTTCAATATTTCTTTTTTTATTTGTTTATTATTTTTTGTTCGATTTATTTTGTTTAATTATTTGCTTTAGTTCCTTTTAGTATGCTTTTTTTTATTTTAGCTCTTTTTGGATGAATTTTAACTACCTTCCACCCAAAATAACACTGAATGCTTCAAATAGTCTATTTGGTGTGTGTTGGTTTTGCTATTTTTAAGGTTAGCAATATGATCTGGTTTACATTAGCTTGTATGGGACGTTAATAGTGGCCTCCACTGCGCAGTGCATGGTATTCATAGATTGAACAGCTGATCAAACCCATATGCTAATCAGCGAGAAATTATATATAAAACCAAATTCAGCCAAATTTGTTAGTGTTATGTGGCTAAAATAATCAGAGTTTAATCATTTTTTTATTATTTGTTTGCTTTTGCTGCTCGTGGTCATTGGGGTGACTGGGAGTGTGGAGGGAATAGAGGGACTACAGGCCTGGCGGCTGTTTAAGTCCATGGGAAACCTTGCAGTTCTGCTCTCATGATGTCATTATTGGGTCAGCTCGGGACATTAGAGTATGTGCTCACATCACCCAGTAATCAGTACCAGATCTGCCAAGCAAGAAATGCACTGAAAGTCATGAACGGCTACTTTTGTTGGCTACTTTTATTGTTGTATTTTGTAACTATTTATCTCCTGTGAGTTTTAATAGTATAGATGTGTTCTAGATGTATTGTCCTTCTTGTCCTTAATGCCATGAGTGATTTATATCATTAATCACATATTGTCTCTGTTCTCACTGTACTATAAATGAATACTTGTGTTTTTAATACGATACCTAATCGTGACAGATGTTATAAATATACAAAGTTCCTTCCAAATCTGTCTTCAAAATAATATCATTTATTCTTTTATATGTAATTCACTATGGAAATGTGTTAACTAATTAATTAATTTCTATATATCTTTTGTGGTTGTTAAATATACCTGGCCGTATATTTATATGGAACAGAATTATGTTCCAATTTTGGTTGCTTTACATATATCAGTGTAGATTTGAATAGTGTGGATGTGTTCTAGAAGTGTTATACAGAAATTATACTTCAATTTTCTTATAAGTAGTGCTATAAATCGATTCAAATTTTTAATGAATACAGTGAGTTAACTCTTTAATCACGTTATGTTTTTGTTCTCAGTGTACCTTAAATTAATTAGTTTTGAATTCTATACCTAATTGTGTTATAGATATATAAAGAATTAAATAAAAATTAAATGATTACAGTTTTACGAATTATTCCGTTTTCACAGAAAAACAAAAACACCTCATGCAAGCGTAAAAAATGTTTTTTGCGAATTTGCATTTCCATTAAGCGTATTTTCAATTCACTATTTAAATTATGGTAATGTACACGTGTTTAGTGAAAAAAAAGAACTTAAGAACTTGTTCTTTCCACGTCTGCTTTGCGCCGGTGTCTGGGCCAATCGCACCATATAGGCAATATGAACAAGCTAACTAGTCTACACATATTCATATTCATTCCAGCGTTTTGAACCACCCGTAAAAAGGTCAGTTTTTCGTGCATGTATTCTTTGAAAAAGTGTTATTCACCGAGATACATCTCTTAGACATTGTCCAGTCCCCCCCCCCCCTTTTTTGTCTCCATGACATTGTATCTGCTGTCAAAATTCTCCAATTATTCTTGTACTTGCAGGTTTTTGTTCTGAACAAAAACCTGCACCTTTATGCGCGTGACACTGGAAAGGGCTACGCTTTGGTGCTTTGGCTCTTTGTCTAGGTCTGTACCGTGTCATCTTGTTAATCTTCTCCTCTTGTGATGACGATATCTTTCCCCCTGAACCACAAAGGTCATTTTTAGTCCAATTAACCCCCCCCCCCCCCCCCCCTATTCTCACCCATTTCAGCTTTACTTCATCTGACATTTAGACCCAAACGCAACCTGAGAGTTACTGTCGCTTTTTTATTTAACAGTTTTGTTTTTGTGTAGTTTTTTTTATGTCCCTGAGGAATTGAACTTAGGAGCACGGTGGCTTAGTGTTTAGCGCGTTCGCCTCACACCGCCAGGGTCCGGGTTCGATTCCCGTCTCGGTCATGTGTGTGTGTAGTTTGCATGTTCTCCCCGTGCCTCAGGGGGGTTTTCTCCGGGTTCTCCGGTTTCCTCCCGGTCCAAAAACATGCACGGTAGGTTGATTGGCACCTTGGAAAATTGTCCCTAGTGTATGAATGTGTGTGAATGTGAGTGTGTGTGCCCTGCGATGGGTTGGCATTCCATCCAGGGTGTATCCTGCCTTAATGACCATAGATGCCTGAGATAGGCACAGGATCCCCGCAACCCGAGGGAAGATCGGATAAAGCGGTAGAAGATGAATGAATGAATTGAACTTGGAGCACTTTGTCACTGGGGTTTGATTCTGATGAGTTTTCACAGTGACTAGAGCACAGAGAATCTTTTTCTCATTATAAACGTAGTGGTAAATGAGGAGGTGCTGGTTTAACCTGCTGGTATTAGACTCACCAATTTGTGCCCGTAATTAAGTATCACCAGCTCCACTGGTCCATTGGATAGTTTCATGACATCTGCACCTACATTTACATTTACATTTGCAGCATTTGGCAGACGCTCTTATCCAGAGCGACTTGCAACTGAGCAATTGAGGGTTAAGGGCCTTGCTCAAGGGCCCACTATTGGCAGGTTGATGGTGGTGGGTTTTGAACCCGTGATCTTCCCGTCCATAGTCCAACACCATAACCTCTTGGTTCTCTTTGATCAGGAAGTTTTTTTTATGGCGTCTATAGACTTTAGCCAGTGACGATGGCTGATAAATGCTCAGTGGAGACGGGGCGTCTTGACACCGAATGTTTATTTAGGAAGCACCTTGCTATCGATTGCCCTCGTCTAGTGAAGGAACTGGAGGAGGAAGTCGATGAGCTGGAGAAGCTTCACACTTATTACGTCTGGATTCACTGCTTGTCTCGTCATCGTTGGGATTTGGCAAGATGGGCTAATCTATCTGCCTTAAACATCATGGGGTGTGATGTAGTGCATTTGCAATATAGATTCCTTATCTGGAAAGAGACGACTTTGCAGTTCGATGCGATAAGGCGTTTATCGATATTTTAACCGCGTCTAAAGATAAATGTGGCTTAAATTTCACTTTGGGATTTACATGACCGACGGTAAATACCAGATGAAGAAGTTTTAATATTAAAAGCATGTTGTTTAGGCTTTCAGTCATTATTTACATACGATAGAAAATGTGATGTATGGTACTGGGACTGTTGCTATTGACACAAAAGTCCTCACTTTTTCAAACACTCAAGTCTCTGGAGTTTAGTGTAGTGTGCAAAAAAACAAAACAAAACAAAAAGCGTCCATGGAGTTTCATGGAAATAGATGAATAGTAGTTTCATCTATCTATCTATTTATCTATCTATCTATCTAGATTATCTATCTATCTATCTATCTATCTATCTATCTATCTATCTATCTATCTATCTATCTATCTATCTATCTATCTATCTATCTATCTATCTATCTATCTATCTATCTATCTATCTATCTATCTATCTATCTGAAACTTTTATGGAAACTATCTATCTATCTTGATGAGCTTAAAACAGAGGAGAATGCACCCGAGAATGTTCAAAACATCAAACTTTGTAGTGCATACGCTCCAGCTGCTGAAGACCAGATAAGGTTCCACATCTGTCCTCAAATAAGAGTAAATAATTTAAATTCCAAAAAGAGGAGACGTATAGAATAGTATAGTATAGGATCAGGGGTCACCAACGTGGTGCTTGCGGGCACCAGGTCGCCCCCAAGGACCACATGAGTAGCTCTCAGGCCTGTTCTAAAAACTCATCAGTGAGATGCATTTAAAATGTTAGTTAACTCATTGTGAACTCACAATAATTACCTCACAATACTTATTGTGAGAAATCATCAATGTCATTAATTATAATATATAACTAAAGGCAAATGTGTTATTTCAAAAGAGTGCGTCAAACTGGTAGCCCTTTGTATGACTCAGTATACCTGAAGTAGTACTCAGGTTCAAAAAGGTTGGTGACCCCTGGCATAGATGGAGACGTATAGAAAAGGTTAGAAAACGAGTTGCGTTGTGCGTTTATGGATCTCGTGGAAACGTATGACGGGGGGCCAAGAGAGGAGTTGCGGTGTTGTATGAGGAAGCCGGGTGTAGCAGAGACGTATGCGAGGGTGCTGCATGACATGTGTGATACCATTGAAGTGTACAGTAGGAACGACATACTGGTTCAAGGTGGACGTGGGTTTGCATCTAGGATCGACTCTGAGCCCTTTCTTGTTTTCCATGGTGATGGACAGGTTGAGTCAGACTTGGGCATTTTACGGCCCGCTGGGTCACGCCCGGCCCGCTGGCGCTTCCTGCTCGGCTCGGCGTGCGGTCAATCTCGCATATAAGAAATGTAAATGAAAAATGAATAGTGATGCTTTCCAAACACCACTAACTGGTTTACACCATGCACGCAGTGCTGCTTTTATTTTCAAAGTATTTTATTTCTGTATGAATGTATGCGCTGGTTAATTTACACACCTTTAAAATGTCAATTTATGCTGAAAAAACAAAGTTTGATACCGAATGCGGCATTTTAACAGCGCACGGACTGCAAAATGATTTATTTATTTAGGTTTAAATGGAACGTTTGGATATAGCTTAGTTTGGGATGCACGAGTCGCCGTACAGTTTAAAGCATTTGGCATTGTTAATTGCTTATACTTGCAAAAGAACTACTGAGTGTGTGACATATGTCATATTTGTGTTTATTGTTTTCCTGTTAAGGGGGCAAGGTGGCTTAGTGGTTAGCACTCACACCGCCAGAGTCCGGGTTCGATTCCCGTCTCGGACATGTGTGTGTGGAGTTTGCATGTTCTCCCCGTGCCTCAGGGGGGTTTTCTCCGGGTTCTCCGGTTTCCTCCCGGTCCAAAAACATGCACGGTAGGTTGATTGGCACCTTGGCCGTGTGTGTGTGGAGATTTCATGTTCTCCCCGTGCCTCAGGGGTTTTTTCTTCGGGTTCTCCGGTTTCCTCCCGGTCCAAAAAAAAGTGTGTGTGTGAGTGTGTGTGTGTCCTGCGATGGGTTGGCATTCCATCCAGGGCGTATCCAGCCTTAATGCCCATAGACACCTGAGATAGGCACAGGCTCCCCGTGACCCGAGGGAAGATCGGATATGGCGAAGATAAGAAGATGAATGAATGAATGTTTTCCTGTTTCTGACTTTTGACTCAGTCCACAATTGTACATCTTTCATTGTAAGAGAATATCCTTTTGATTAGCGGTATCATAATGAAAATGATATCATGTACCGATCTTTACAGGTGGAGAAAATTTAATATCGAACATCGTTCATAGGTTTCGCTCCTGAACAGAGCTCGGGTTTCTCATGTGGCCCTTTGGAAAAAAAAAAAAAGAATTGCCCACGCCAGGGTTGACGGAGGAGTTCAGTAAAAAGTCTCCATGCACTTATGATTTTGCGGATGATCTTGTGATTTGTGGAGAGTAAAGAGCAGTGTGAGAAGAGTCTGGAGGTGTATTCTGGAGAGAAGTCATTAGGAGGAAGTGAAGAAATGGGTGCAGGCACGCTGGAGAAGTGATGGAGAGATTGATGATAGAAGGGTATCAGCAAAAGTGAAAAGTAGATTGTGATTGGGAGAGACGAGGATGGACAGGAAAAGAAATGAGTTTATTAGAAGGACAGCGCATAAAGGATGTTTTGGAAGCAAGGTGAGGGAAGCTAGATCGAGATGGTTTGGACATGTGCAGGGGTAACTACTGTAGATAGACGAACGCTGAGGATGGAGGTGCCAGGCAGGAGGAAAAGAGGAAGGTGAAGGAGGAGGTGTATGAATGTGGTGAAGGAACACATTCCTGTGATAGTGGCAGATGTAGAGGACTCGGCTGTATGGAGCAGGATGATCCACTCTGGAGACCCATAAAGCAGAAGAAGAGCCTGTTACATACTCAACTTGCAGTTACATTCATTCATTCATTCATCTTCTACCGCTTTATCCAATATTCCCTCGAGCCTGTGCCTATCTCAGGCGTCTTCGGGCATCAAGGCACACACGCTCACATTCACACACTGGGGTGGATCAACCCACTATGCATGTTTTTAAACCGGGAGGAAACCGGAGAACCCGGAGAAAACCTACTGAGGCATCCCCATACATGGAGGAGGGGGGAATCGAACCCCCGACCCCGAAGGTTTGAGGTGAACATGCTAACCACTAAGCCACCGTGCCCATTTTCATTCATATATATATATATATATATATATATATATATATATATATATGATAGGGTTTAACACCAGATCATATGGCACATTAATAGAAATGTACATTTTGAGATTCAGACAATCACAGTCGGAAATATTTGATATGACTTCCAAACGAACGTTTATGTGAATCAGTGAAACGTTTACTGTTTACGGAAAATGATTTATGCCGAGGTCAGTCATTCCAGCCATAAGATTTAAAGTGAGGCAGTGTTGGCTCAGTCACCTGATTTATGTCAAGGCTTAGCCACATAATTTAAGGTAAGGCTGTGATACCATGATTACCTGATTTACACTGAGGTAGTGGTAGCTTATTTATGTTTAGTTCAGTGTTATGGCATTAAACTACTGATCAGAAGTACTATTATCATTAATCATCAACTTGTCAGTTTGTATGATATAAGATACACTAGACATGGGACATGCTTGCCAATGCAAAACGCGGGTCCGAGAGCGACCCCTTAGAACATGGTCCGTTTAATATTTAGCATTGCTATTCATTTTCTATGGTAAAAATTTGTCCCCCGCCAAAAAAAAGCGCATTTGCCCCGATTACCCATAATTCCCTGTGTTTTTTCCGGGCCGAGTGTCAAATCAGCGCAACGTTCTTGTCGCCCCGGACAAGTGGATACGTCGATACGGCCGAACGGCGGAGTGCCAAAATTTTCCCCATTCACCTGTATGGGCCGGAACGACGCAGAATTCCCGTAATTCCGACTGGGTCTCGGGTCTGAGAGTCATATGATCGTGACCTACTCCATCTCACCTACGAGTGGATATGTGCATGTCGGAGGCTCACAGGCTGAGCTGTGGGGCACTTAATTTCGACCCCATTCATTTTCTATGGGAAAAAAAATTCCCACTTTTTGTCCCCGGGTTCGGAATTCCGCAGGTCGATTCCTTATAAAAGTAAAAGAACACCATAACATTTTGTCTACCAAATTGTGCAAATGTAATGCATGGCAAAAGAAATTAAAGCATGTAGTAGTGTCGATGGTACATGAGCAGTGGTTTTGTAGGTTATCTATTACCTGGGCAGAACATTTATTACAGAAGATAACAACATACATGCTGTCTCAGGAGTGTTTGCTAAGGGACAGACCATTGCCATAGTGTGTGTGTGTGTGTGTGTGTGTGTGTGTGTGTGACAGACATTTGTCACAGTGATTTAAGTCATATTGTTAACAGAGACACACCCTCTGAACTGGACATTGAAGTCATTCTCTTTACTGTTCAGCAATTTAATGTATTGTACCACATTCCTGTTGAATTGCTGTTTCTGATTGTCCAGGAGACTTAGTTCATTATTTACTTTTAACAGTAACTTTGACAGCAAGGAAAATAATATGTATGCATTTGGACCATAGTTTCTTTGTCTTGTTTTTTTTTTTTTACCTTTATGCCGTTCCTAATGAAACCCTCCCCATTTATCTGGGCTTAAGATCCAGGCTTGTGTAACCCTAATGTCTGGATTAAAGATCTTCATTATATGTAAATTCCGTATCAATCTTGGAGTTGACAACATAAAAGTATTGTCACGGTGGAACAGGATTGGCTCTCATAGTCTCATAAATAAATATAAAAAGTTAAAATGTAAAACTACCTCATCCAAACACATCCTATACAATTTGGGGCAGTTTGGGGAATCCCTAAATGCCTGAATAAGTCCCAATACATACATCGGTAATTGTGCATTTAAGTATTTCTTCATATTGAGGTCAAACTGAGGCGTAGGCCGACCTCAGGGGTCTTATATAAAGTTTTAATAAGTCCCACTGTCTGTAGACATAACAAGATCTGAAATGTCAGCTCTGAGGACTGGGTCCAGTTTGGACAATGGCTTAGTGTGTGTGTCTGGCTCTTGGCTGCTGCTGTGTCACATTCTGTCCAAGGCACTTTCACTCGCCTGGGATAGGGCTGTAACAGGGACTGTAGCAGCCAGCACAGGCTTTCAGAGATGGATAGATAGCTTTTTTTTTTACCTTATTTGTATTTAGTTCAGTGTTATGGCATTAAACTACTAATCAGAAGTAATATTACCATTAATCATCAACCTGTCAGTTTGTATGATATAAGATTAACTAGACATGGGACATTTCCTGAAGAAAATTTTGGGCGATGCTTGCCGATGCAAAACGCGGGTCCGGGAGCGACCCCTTAGAACCTGGTCTGTTTAATATATAGCGTTGATATTCATTTTCTATGGTAAAAATTTGCTCCCCGGCAAAAAAAAAGACATTTGTCCCGATTGCCCATAATTCCCTGTCTTTTTTTCGGACCGAGTGTCAAATCAGTGCAACGTTCTTGTCGCCCCGGATGAGTGGATACGTCGATACGGCCGAACAGCGGAGCGTCAACATTTTCCCCATTCACCGGTATGGGCCGGAAAGACGCAGAATTCCCGGAATTCCCAGTGGTTCTCGGGTTTGAGAGTCATATGATCACGACCTACTCCATCTCACATGGATGTGTGCATGTCGGAGGCTCACAGGCTGAGCTGTGGGGTACGAAATTTCAACCCCATTCATTTTCTATGGGGAAAAACTTTTTGTCCCCGGGTTCAGCATTCCACAGGGCGATTGCATATGGATAGACAAAAGACATTTAAACAATTTTGACATCCACTCTGTAATTTAGTAAACAAAAAGTATGTTGGAATTGTGTCTTCAATGTTTGTATGACGTGTTGTACAGAATATGACATTAATACTTTGTAATGCAATAATGCAATAGAATAAATTATGAAAGATGATGACAAATTTGAACTGAGATTAAAAACAATTCACATAGGATTTTTTTCTCTATGTAGAATATGGATTATGTGGTAGCAGCAGATGTTAAAGTGGCGGGGAAAGAAACGTGTGGAAAACGAGAGAACGAGACAATGTGTGGTCAGAAGAAATGTCCTCGCTGGTGCCTTCGAGCTGGTGATTAGTGCTAGACAGCATATGGCTACAGTTCATTGCTGGATATTTATAGCAGATGAAGTTGTTCATGCACAAATACTTAATGGGCGGGGCCTCGTCTAACGTTCTAAATGCATATGCGCTGGTCGTCGACAGGCTTGGACCGTATGTGTAGACCAGCGTGCTTTTCACTCCTGTTGGACTCGGGCCAAGATTCTGTCAGCTTATCGTGAACAGCGGTGGCTGCAGTACGCTCATGCTGTCGCAATCAAATCACTCCAAATGTTACCGACTGATCTGAGACACTTCGGCTGACGGTTTAAACTTATAGTTTCTGTCTTTTTTTTGTTTAGTAAAGCACACACACACACACACGCACACACACAGAGGATATGTTCCTCAATTTGGCAGAGATCTGCTTAATACATTCAGGAAGCCAAACAGATCCACCTCTCTATACAATGTTCAGCTAAGCCTGCAAAGGTCAGAGTTCCAATCAAGGCCATATACACCAAAGCGCGATTCACAAGCATTTGATACTTATGTAAACAAGAACAAAATCACGTCAACAGGAAAATATCTTCGGGGAAATAATTAGTCATAACATAAATATTAGATTAGCATCATTAGACTGTTATTTGACGCCTCCATAAAAATAAATCGGCTGAATTTGCTGATTAAGTGGATATGAGATCTGTATAAATGGCCGTGACTGTAATTTTATAATATGAAAGTTTGACTAATGAGTTCCTTTATTTATTTATTTTTGTCCACAGCTACTCAAGCACATTTAATATTCAGGATGTTTTAAGTTTGTGGGTATCGGCTGACCAATGAAAAGAAGTAACGAGGTTCTTCTATATGCGTAATTAGCCCCTTGTTAGTCCCGCCCACTTTATTTTGCTACTTTAGATATCTGCGTGTCCAGAAGAGCAACGTTACACACGTTAAAATGATCACAGGTGATATTTGCCGGCGGCTTTAAGATTTTAGTTGATCATCAACTAGCTGCAGACCCGTCTCTCTCTCTGTGTCTCTCTCTCTCTCTACCAGAAATAGCAGATCTAATTACATCCTTTCTCAGACAGAGGGAAAAGATCCGCATTGGCGACTGATCTCACCCTGCTGATCGAGCTTGCACCAGTGTATCCCGAGGTTTCCACTCGCCCCCCACAATTACGTTAGCCTCTCACGAAAGCAAATCATCAGTCCTCTCTGTAGCTCTTTGTGCGTGTCCTGTTTTACCCCTTTGTGGTTTATAGCTTCCTGTTTACCATGCCATAACAGCACGAGGTCGCTACGTCCTTCATGTCAAATTATTACACCTTGTGCTCCTGTTCTTTTGGTGCTCTTAGCAATAATGATTGTTTATTTCTTTGGATTTGGATTGTAGCAGCGACTGTTTCCCGGGTGAGGGACGCTGTGTCTGGAACGACTTATTCAGTGCACATTTATGCAGATACAGGTAATACTTCAGAGCGTACATATGGACAAAAGTATGGGGACAACTGATTTTCCAGCCATATGTGTGTCACGTGTTCACATGAACATGTTAATCAGTCAACAACAGCGGCTAGCGGACGAGCAGAGAATCTTCCTCATGCGTTATTCATGACTGGCACCATTTCCTTACTGTAATTCTTCATGTTATAAATGGAAATTATTCGTCTCCACCTTTTTTGCAAACGCGGGAAAAGTATCCGGACCGTGATTCAAAACCCGTAATAACCCGTCCATAAGTGTACATATATATATATATATATATATATATATATATATATATATATATATATATATATATATATATATATAATGTACACACACACACAAAAACCAAATTATAGATAGATAGATAGATAGATAGGTGTGATCATGCGTTCCAGTATCTGCAATAACAGTAGTATTGTGAGGAAGACTTCATGCAGAGTTAACACACGGAAGTCTGCTGTATCAGATAACATTCCTGTCAGGGTGCTGAGGGAATCTGCAGAACAGCTAGTGGACATCTTCATCTTAAACCTCTCCCTGAGCTCCCGGAGTTCCTACGTGCTTGAAGACAATGACCATCGCCCCATCGTCCTTGGAGACGCTCGTCATGAGGCACATCAAGTCCTAATTTCCACCCTCACTAGTCCCAATGCACTGTGCACGTCGTTCAAACCGTTCCACCGATTAGGCTATTACCATGACCCTCTATCTGGCCCTCACTATAATACGTAAACAAGCGTATGAATTCTGTTCATAAACGTCAGTTCTGTATTCTGGGCCACACGGCTGTGCGCTTAGACCGCTGCTGTTCACTCTGCTGACTCACAACTCAATGCACAGCTCAAACCACATCATCAAGTTCACTGATGATATGAGTATGGTGTGTCTCGTCAGCAGGAACGATGAGTCAGCATACAGAGAAGAGTTGTGAGCCTGGTGTAGTACCTGTGAATGTTAAAAAAATAAAAATAAACAGATGGTTGTTGACACTAGGAGAGCACAGAGTGACCATTTTCCACTGATCCTTGATGGATCCTATATGGAGGAATTCCTTTGGCGGAAAACTTCACCTGATCACTTGGTCCATCAGCAAGAAAACCCAGCAGCGTATCTCCTTCCTGGGAAGACTGAGAAAAACCCATCTGCCGTCCCCCATCCTGACCACGTTCTACAGGGGGACCGTCGAGAACATCCTGAGCAGATGCATCATGTGTACACCGCACACTGCGTCCGTCACGCTAACTGCACTGTACATGACCTACACACATCCCTCACACACACTCTTCACACTACTAGGTTCCGAAGCTTTCAGGCCCTCACAACCAGACTGTGCAACGGTTTCTTTTTCTCTCAAGCCATCAGTCTTCTCAACAAACACAACTGAACTGGATCTGAACTCAAACACACACACACACGCACACACACATACACACACTCAAGTGTGTGTGTTACTGAAATGCAACATCAAAATCACCAAGGAGAGAGGCATTTTTATTTCTTTCCGTCCCTCGTACTCACACGAGGACACACCCACAGTCTCAAGGTACCATACAAGAGCCCTCCTCCAATGTCCTTCGACGTATTAGTATAGTGTGAGCGTACCAGCATGTCAGTAGTGGAGGGCGGAGCCAGATGGAGAGAGCTCTAAGGAACACCTGAACCTGATGAGTGATCAACGCGTTCGTTTCCATCTGGCTCCGCCCTCCGCTCCTGACATGCTGGTACGCTCACACTATACTAATCTTAACTCGTATACATTGATGTCTTCAGCCACCAAATATTTATTACATTCACATCTAGTCTTTATACTTTTTACACACTGTTTTTGCACACATCACCATTGTTGGCCTTGCTTTTTTTTTTGTTTATTTTTGCACGTTTGTTTCTAGTACACTATTGTTTACAGTTCTCTATTTTGCACATTGTACTGTATGACATCATACAGTAGGTTTACTGCTCGGTGCCATTTTGTGTTTCGTGTATCCCTCCTGCATTGTGTTGTCTTGCGCGGTTTGCACTCGGTTCACAACCTCAGCTCTGTTGTGACGCTTTGGTGTAACTCTATGTTATTTTGTGCAGCAGCAGGGTTCCGGAGAAACATTGTCCATTGTGTAGTGCGTCAGCTATATATGGTTGGAACGACAATAAAAGCTTCTTGACTTGACATGAGGACGAGGTTACATAATACTTAGTAAACATGCGTAATGCGTATCAGGACACGGTACACGATTCATGTCGTACAGTTCTACACGCCATAAACACTGACATTAGCAAGGAGCGAATGGATTTCATGTCACCGCCGGAGAGGCGTTTTCCTTCCCCGTGCTGCGGTGAACATGGAATTTTCACGACACAAATTCACCCTCAGCGAATTAGTCACGCATGCCTGTGTGAAAGCCGTCGATGCGGGGGGTCTCGACGTCATATGTCTCACTCTGGGTGAGAACTCGCGCTGGGCAGAAGGGTCTCCTAATAATCCTGGCCTTTATTTTTCTCCGTAATAAACACAGTAATAATAAGAGGAAAGGCGATTATGTAAGTGTGACTCAGATCTCGCAGGAGGCTCCATCCTTCCTAACACACTTACATGGGTGTTGTCTGCTTCAATGCACTTAACAGATTTTTCTGGAAACAATAGAGACGTCATGTATAAAAAAAAAAAAGGAAAAGAATACCAAGTGATTCAGAATCATTTAGAAAAAATGAATGAATGGGGGGGAAAAAGGGAATTATATGTAGCAGGGCATTTTATAGTAATAGATTATATGATAATATAATTATGCACCTCTTCAGCTTTTTGACAAATCATGTATTTTTTTCATTACATGTATTGCAAATACACTATTATTATCATCATCATGATTTATAAATATTATAATATTTTGACTATCCATGTAAAAAAATCAGTTATTTATTCAAAATGAATGATATCCACAATTAAAAGAAAAAAAACAATTATATATATATTAAATGCATGTAATTTACATGTTTTACTGAAATACTGTTGTAATTAGTCTTTTACTTGTTTTAATCTACGTTTTAATCTATTCTACTTTTTAGTAGTAGTTTATCGTTCTGATGATGATGAGTCAGAACATTTTAAATTGGACAAACTCCAGGAAACATGAGTAAGTAGACGTGACATCTCAGTTACAAATGTTTGAGTGTGTGTGTGTGTGTGTGTGTGTGTGTGTGTTGTGTGTGTGAGTGCTTTTGTGTGCATGTGTGTGAGTGCCAGTCAGCCAGCATGCAAGCATCAACACCTACGTTGCTCCTCGGTGCAACAATCGTTGTCTGATTTCACACGCAAACTGGACACGTTGATCCTGATACACAGAAACTCACTCAGCCTGTGAGCGAAGCCAGTGCCAACAATGCAAATCCAACAGCACACAGTAAAGCAAACAAACCGGAGTGTGCTCCACACTCCACCCTACTCTTGTTTATCCATCCAGAAAGAGCCTGATAAACAGTTTTATCATCGGCGAACTCCACCAGAGGCTCTTTCTGGATTCATCGACTCTATCAAATCTGTTATTTTGTACGAGGGAAGTTATAGCAAGTCAAGAATATATAGAATAGAAGAGCCTTTATTTGTCATCTACACATTACAGCACAGTGAAATTGGCCCCCTGGAGCACACGGGGTTTAAGGGCCTTTCTCAAGGACCCATCTTGGCGATACCAAGGCTTGAACTACCGATCTTCCTCAAAAATGGAAGAAAAATATCACCAGGAGATTTCAAAATGATAGCTGTATATTTGTTTCTCTAATAAAGCACTGATATCTATTTTAATATTTAGTTTAGTTAATTCTGGTTCATTCATTCATTCATTCATTCGTCTTCTACCGCTTACCCGATCTCCCCTCGGGTCACGGGGAGTCTGTACCTATCTCAGGCGTCTATGGGCATTAAGGCAGGATACACCCTGGATGGAATGGCAACCCATCGCAGGACACACACTCACATTCCAACACACATTCATACACTAGGGACAATTTTCCAAGGTGCCAATCAACCTACCGTGAATGTTTTTGGACCGGGGACGAAACCGGAGAACCCGGAGAAAAAACCCCTGAGGCACAGGGAGAACATGCAAACTCCACACACACATGACCGAGACGGGAATTGAACCCGGACCCTGGCGGTGTGAGGCGAACGTGCTAACCACTACGCCACCGTGTTAATTCTGGTACAGATAAAAATAAATAAATAAATAAATAAATAAATAACAAGTAGTTTTGCTTTCCTATGCTTTCCTTTCCTCTCACTTTTTTCAGTGACCAATGATGGATCACTATTGTTTCCAGTATCTGTGTTGCAATAACACACTGTATGTATAGACATACAAATATGTCTGTAATTTTTAGGGCGTTTGCTATCGATTATTTTAGCAAGCTGACGATTATGCCATCGAATAATTGGAGAAAAAGTACTTTTAAGAGAGAAGCATTAAAGAGTCTCCGTCTCTTCAAATGAGCAATCGTTCGTTTTTCTTCTTAGCAAAAATACGATTTTTATTTGCTGAAATTGCATTAAAGAAAAAGTCTGAAAACAACATCATCAGCACAAATTTGGACGCTTAAGCTCGCGTGGTTCATGTTGAAGCACGCGTGAAGTACAAGTTTAAACAACGGTCACTAAAGCAAGTGTGTTCATGCGATTATTCTCCTATACTAACGCTATCTGTCAACTTAGGCTCCTAAAATGACTAAGTAGTAGCTTAATTACACTTAAACTCCGAGGATTACTCTTACTAATGCTAGTCGGCTACCTTTCTTTGTTCCATTCTGCAAAGCACAGATATAACTGGTTTTCAGCATCGCTTTCATTTCCAGCTTACATACCAAGTGTTCATTCATCTTTGTCTATGGCCATTCTTTTTCTCGCCGAGCTAACAGTTAATGTTTTTGTACGGCTAAGGGATTTTCATGAGGATGCTTTTGTTCGGTGATTTTTCCACGCAGCTTTTTATAGCCATTTTTTCATTGGGGATCAAGTCCAGATTGCTGATCCACATGACACTATGAATGTGCAAGGTGTGGGCTACTGATTGGAAATTTAAGGGTATGGAAAAAGTTAAACAATACTACAAAACTGCTTCTGTTGAGCAAAGCCATTAACCCTTTCTCCACAGGTGATCAGGTGTTTCATGGTTACATTTTAAACCCAAGCTTTCTAATCATCCTGGGGGGGGGGGTATTATGTAGCTATAATGTAGCTGCGACGAATAAAGTCTTCTGTTTCTTTTTTGTTCTTCTTCTTCAACTTCTCCATTAGTATCAATCCCAATGCATCCTTCGTTTCAACATTCCGATCCATGCACATCAAGAGCACGTTACAAATAAGAGTAGCCCTGATGGAGAAATATTCATTAGCATGGCCCTAACCCTGCTAATACATTTTTATCCGCTCCTTTTCACAGCTCATTAAATCAACTCATTAGTCTGTTTCTCTGTTCAATTAATCTGTATCTTACCAATCACTCACTCACAATTACTCAGTTGATCCAATTACACACACACACACACACACACACACACACACACAAGGAGCCACTCTAAAAAGCTGGAATATCAGTTTTTGGTGAACGACCCGGCCTTATTGTAGAAAGGCGTTGAGAACATTAGAGTCTACAAGACACCATCACACATCTCGGTAGGGAATCAGCAACTGGTTGAAAATGAGTTTTACTGTAGATTTCTCTCTCTCTCTCTCTCTCTCTTTCTCTCTCTCTCTCTGTGTCGCACTTCACACCCATCCTGATTCTCTCACAATCCAACCATCAACACCTACTCCCTTCTCTCCCCCCCCCTCATGTACTTCAGATCAGTGAAGATGACAGGTCTTCAAGAAACAAAAAGAAGAATCAGATTGAGGTCTTAAAACCTTAAAAAGCTGGCGTCCAACTTTACACAGATATTTAACAGACTACTAGAACTGTGTGAAGTGCCTGCTAGGTTTTAAAGTTCCACCATCCAAAAGAAACCCAGAATTCAATTCAATTCAGGGAGGTGGTAGCTCAGTGTTTAAGTCATTGGCCTTTGGGCCAGAAGATTGGAAGATCTCCGGTTCAGATCCCACCATCACCACCAAGCTGCCATTAGTGGGCCCTTGAGCAAGGCCCTTAAACCTCAGTTGTACGTCGCTGTGGATAAGGGTATCTGCCACATGCTGTAAATGTAATTAATTTTTATTTATAGAGCGCTTTTTACAATTGTCATCGTCACAAAGTAGATTTTCATAATACACTTCATTAAAGCGTGTGAGAATGAAATACAGTTTGTATCTGATTGTTTCGTGTTGTGCGAGCCAAGGCGATGGTGGAAGGGAAAAACTCCCTGAAAGGGTAACAGGGAGGAAACCTTGAGAGGAACCAGACTCGACAGGTGTCATGTTTTGGATTGTGATTTGTGGATTTGTTTAGTGTGGAGTGTACCCATGGAATTGTAGAAGTGTCCCCAGTCTCCAACGTGTTTAAGGCTGTGTGGATGGGTCATCATGATGGGTCCAGAGTATAGAGGAGGTCTGGATCCCTGGCAGCTCATCAGTAGCACATATAGCTGGAGCACAGAGGGTAAAGGGCCTTGCCCAAGGACCCAAGGGCAGCAGCTTGGCGATACCTGGGCTCTAACCCCGATCTTCCAATCTGTAAACCAGTGCCTTAAACCATTGAGCTACACCCCCTCCCTAATAATACGGTGAACATGGAACCGCACTTGCAACTGGGCACTTATCTGGGGATACTCTTTGTGGACTTCGACACCATCATCCTCCAAACCTAGTCTTGCTCTTTCATAAACTTTCTGACAGCTTGTGGGACTGGAAAAAAAAAATCCCTGTTAAACAGCTGTACGATCAGCACTAGTGCCCCTCGAGGATTCCCGGCAAGAAAAGTCTCTTCCCACAGGCAATCTACCTCATGAAACACTCTCCCCATTGTTCAGTAAAAATAACACCACTTTTACTCTCCAAACCTTCAGTAATACTCTATTTATTATTGGCTTTTAAAACGTACAATAACCTTTTGTTCTCTTTTATTTATTTTACTTTTTATTTCCATTTACTTAAAAATTGTGCGTTCGAAAATTCAAATCAGCAATAAAGCTTCTCTTCTCTTCTTCTCAGCTCTTTTTAAATATGTTTAACTCTTTCAAAGTAGCCCCCCGCCCCCCCCCCATCCCCCTTAAAAAAAAAACACCTCCACATTGTATAGATTAAAACTAGGATTTTGTCCTAATCTTCCCTTGTCAGATTAATTATTGATAGCTTCTGTAATTACTGCCACCCCTTCCTCGTTTCCAGCTTCCTTATTTAAGATCAACCATTTTGTCTTCTCTGTTGCAAGTCGCGCTTTTTAAAGTTTGTTGTTGTTTTTATTTTCCTCAGGTGTTAGTGTGTTCTGGCAGCATTCTATTCTTTTAGTCGTCGTCTGTATTGTTTGTCTTTTGGGCTATTCTGTTCAGGTCAGATCAGTACTGTTTCCAATGACCAATCACTGATGACTATTTTTTTCAACAACCAATTTCTATTGGTTGCTATGGTTTTCAACCAATCAGCATTTTATGAGCATTTTTTTCTCACCACTGACCAACGTTGTTCCAACAATCACGGATCACTATTGCTATTAACAATCAATCATCGCTCACTATTGTTCTTAATAGCCAGTAATAGACCACTACTGTTTCCAAAGACCAATCATGGATCACTATCCTTTCCAATCACCAATTTTGAATCACTATTGTCTATAACACTCGTTCAGTGAAGATGACAGGTCTTCAAGAAACAAAAAGAAGATTGAGGTCTTAAAATCACTGTTGTTTTCAACAGCCAATCACTATTGTTTGTAATGATCAATTAAGTATCACTATTGTTTCTAATGGCCATTCATGACTCATCACTTTTTTCAATGACCAGTCGTGGACCACTATTGTTTCCAGTGTCTGTGTTGCAATAACCAAAGATGACTTCTTTATATTACAAAAATGTATAGAATTTTTTATCGCTGTCAATTGCCGCTATCGATTATTTTAGTAATCGATTATTCTACCGATTATGTCATCGAGTAATTGGAGAAAAATGAATCACTGACATGAGTGATATGGTTTCAGTTGATGTTTGACAGTATGTTCTGAAAAGTTCCTTGTTCATGTCCCTGTTCATCATTTACACAAAAATATATTGGAATGTTGAGTGAAAAATCTGTCCCGTGCAGGTCTATATTCCGAGTTTAGGTGGTGCATATGTAATACTGGTCCGTGGGAAACTTCTTGTTGTGTTAAAAGGACGAGACAAAAGCATCGATGCCTCGATGAGTTTTTGTTCTCGAATTACTAGAGGAATTGTGACAGACCTAATAATGTTTGACTTTCTAAAACGATTCTATCAGGCAATATTTAATTTCCAGCGAACAGTGTTTATAACTGACTACAAAGCAGAGGAAAAGAAGAAGCAAGCTTAGGTTTTCCTTGATTCTGTAATTTAAAAAGTCTCAGGATAATAGAACAGACATCATTTTGCTATTTGAGCGCTCGTACGCAGATCAGGTCCGAATCGTTTTGCGCTGATTAATAGATCAATGCTGTTCTCTTGGATCCCTGCTGCTTGCTGCTTTTTCAAAACGTACCGAGCTTCTCTTTTATTTCATAAAACTGGTTAAAGATATACTGCAGGTGAATTATGAGTGACAATTAACCATACAAGGAATATATGGATTATGATTATTTGCTATTAGAAAAGATTTCTGTTTGATTATACCACATGGCTGACTTTTATGTGACTTTCTTTTTTATTTAAGTTCCATTCGTAGTTTAAAAACAGGTAATTATATTTCACATTTGAACATGAACATCTCTGCAGCTGTAGACTTTACGATGCACCTCGAGACTCTCATGAAGCGCCGTGAGCGCCACGCTTTAATTTATTGATTATGTCATTGGTAGCTGCTGTGTGTTCCCTTGGAAACGGGATAACTCACATCCACTTCCCCCAACAAATCCCAATCCCCAATCCCCCCCCCTCCACACACACACACACACACACACACACACACACACACACACCACCTCCCCAACCCAAAAAGTCTGCATCCAGTTGGGAAAAACTACTGAGAGTTTGCTGTGTGTGTAAGTGTGTGTGTTTACGTTTATGTGTTAGAACCCTTGAAACTGCAATACTGCCTTTATTATATAAACCTGCATTTTTCTGTGTAATAATTCTTTATTTTATTTTTTTAATTTTTTTAATTTTTTTATTATTTTTTATTTATATATTTTTTTCTCTTTAATTGACTAATTGAATTTAACTTTTTATTGCCATTTACTTTAAAAATGTGCAGCTGGAAATTTCCATCACCAAAACAAATTCCTTGTAATTGCAAACCTTCTTGGCAATAAAACGCCTTCTCTTCTCTTCTATTCTCTTCTCTTCTCTTCTATTCTCTTCTATTCTCTTCTATTATCTTCTCTTCTTTTCTCTTCCCTTCAAGCAAATACATTTCTTTTTATTTATATAGGGTATACAGGGATTTGGAAGGTCCCCCCCACACACACTAAACACCTCCTCACTCTTTACATTAAAAAATAGGATTTTGTCCTAATCTTCCTTGTCAGGTTAGTTGACATTAATGATATTATGAATTTTTTATCTGCATTCCTGATACAGAAAATGCTTTGCCTCACCAATCTCCTTTTTTCCCAATCTTCCTTTTCTTTCTCCTTCTATAATCTTCTATTCTCTTAATTAATATTGCTAAGTAATAATTGACAAATTAATGTAATCTTTAAAAATGGCAGCGAGGGTGTCTATGGGTTAACACTCTGTTGTTGCCGTAGCTGTTATCATTCAGTGCTGTGTGTGTGTTTGTGTGTGTGTGTGTGTGTGTGTGTGTGTGTGTGTGTGTGTGTATGTACTTGTGGGAGTTTTAATGAAATAACTTTTAACTTGTTCTGTAGCCCGATCCAGGACACAAGTGTGTTTGCTTAGGTGTGTATGTTTACCCATGTGTGAGTTTCAGTAAAGAAAGAAACTCAATGCAATAACTGCAGATGCTCTCTGTCTCTTCCCCCTTCGCTATCACAGATTATTCTTTGTGAAAATAATATAGATAGAATACAATAAAACCATTACAAAACCCCTATAAGATAAACAGACAGTTGGGGGCATGACTTGATGAGATTTTTTATTATTATTATTTTTTTAAGATTTACTGCTTTCATAGCAGCACGTGCATTTCAAAAGTAAATTATTGCTTTTCATATACAGCACCTAATCATATACTTCCCTGCTGTGGGTGGAGGGAAAACACATTTTCTTTCTTGCTCTTTTATGGAGAGCAGCTTCTCATTGGATTATCATGACTGATTGCAGCATGTTGGGTCTGCAGAGAGCAAATTGAAGCTCCTGACGGGCTGAAAATGTGCCTGTGTTTGGATTGAACTCTGAGAGAACACGTCCAGTTGTTAAATAGAACGCTCTTAATGCTCTTTTAAAAAATAGACAATTAGCCCTTTAACTACAAATGAGGTCAATCAGTCATGGTGTGTTTGTTTTCTAGCGGTCGCTTTGTCAAATTTGTACTGGAGCTCAGGTGATAAATAAGCATTTACAAATATAATTTGCCTCAGGAAAATGATTTGTACATGAACATTTTGATTATACGTCGATATTTGAGATGTATTCATACGGATAAAGTAGCAGACCAGATGAAAGCACTACATTTACAGTATTTAGCAGATGACTAGCATGTTTGCTAATATGGATTAGCCTTCTGTATAACTCTCTTGTCATGTTCACCACTGACATACTTGTGAATAAATTCATGACTTACAGGTGCAATAATTCTATGCTTTATGTCACCTCAGGTTCCTGTATTTGCTGTGGAAACCCTAAACCATTTTAGCCAGTCTGACCCACTGGTGTGGGTTCTGAGATGATTAGACAGGACAGAATGGAATCTTATAATGAGTAAAACATTGGGGTCCTAGTGATGTAGATTAGAGTTTTGGAAGGAGATGTTTGTGCTGTAGAAGACTTCTTCAAACTTGTCCTCTGTGTAGACAATGTTCAAAAAAAGCTTGTATAGTTTGTGACTTGAATTGGTTCCTAATCATGTTATATGCTGTAGTGTGGTGAAGATGTTTAATAGCTAGCGCTTGGTCACCAGTATTGCATCATATGGACAGAAGTTGGTGGTATGCATGTTGTGGAGATCCAGTTTCCCCAAGAAGGATTAGTATTAATGTCCCATTTTGGATTTGTGTCAGTTTACTTAGGAGACACAGGTTCAGAATGCTCATGCTCGAAACAAATGCTCTTTCAGATCAGATCCGGAGATCCTGAGGTTTGCTGTAGGTTTGCTTTCGACGCTTATCAATATTGTGGCGCGTCCGTTATGCCTTATTCAATTATATCGATGATTGGCTGTTATTAGCCCAATTGGTCACCTGGCAGTATGACGTCAGGTAATGTTGTTCTCACCCCCATTAAGGATCTGTGGTTAAGAAAAGTCTCTGTTACAGAGAGCTATCTAGGTACAGTGTGGATTCGACCATCATTCTGCACAGTTGTCTCTTTCCTGTGTCGAGTCCATCCTCACAGTCGGCAGTTGTGTGAAGGAAGGGCAGTCACTCAATGTGTGCCTCATGGCTGCCGAGTACAATGTAAGGCCACTTGGCCTCTCGTACATTAAACCTCTCCAGTGGTGGCTCGGAACCAGAAGGTTCTCCTGGAGGGGCAATCCACATAGAGAAAGCCCAGGCTCCTGTCACAGCGCCCCGTGCAAGGGGCGCCATGTCATCGCTTGACTATGACAAATGTTTCCTTCTGTCACGGGTACGGTCTATGTCCTATGGTATATCAGCTGCCTAGAGATACTACTCCTGAAGCAGTTCTCAGACCTGAAGGGCCATCATGTGCTGGGCCCTTACAGACATACAGGCCGTGGTTTCCTATACCAAGGTGGTTTTGATCCTGCCTCTTGTACAAACTGGCATCCCAGATCCTCCTGTGTGCCCAAGTGCCCACTCCCCACTCCACCCTATCTGCACTCTTTTCTTTACTTCTCTCACACACTCTTTGTACTGTTGATCCCAGATACTTAAACTCATCCACCTTCTCCCTGTAACCGCACCACTCTACTCATACACACACGTGTACTCTGTTATATTCCTACTGACTTTCAGGCCTTTCTCTCCAGAGTGTACCTCCGACATTCCAGACTCTTCTCAACTTGCTCCCTAGTCTTACCACAAATCACCGTATCACAATGTCTGACTTTGTCTGTCCATCATCACTGCAAACAGCAAAAGGCTCAGCCTATCCTTCATCCTTCTTCTATCCACTTAGTGCTTCCACCATCGTGACATCATCCAATCTTTCCTCATTCATCAGCTGCTCAAAATGCTCCCTCTGCCTGGCCAACAAATCCTTTTCTCCTTCCTCAGTGTCCAACACTATCCCCTGCCACCACTTTTCAATCTACAGTCTCTTTCAGGTTGCATCTCCTGCGCAGAATATAGTCTCTACTATACGCGCAGAATATAGTCTCTACTCTACTATAGTCTCTACTTCCTCTACTCTTATACGCCACCTTTGGCTCCTCCTCCATCTTCTTAAAAGATGTGTCCACCACTGCCATTTCCATCCAGCAACATCTACCATCATCTTCCTTCCACATTCCTCTCCTTGCCTATACGTCACCTCTTCATCACCTCTGTTCCCTTCACCAACATGGCCCATTGAAGTCTGCTCCGGTCACCAATCCTTCATAAGTACACTTCATCTAACTCCAGAATCTTTCCTTCTCCTCCATCTCACAACCCACTTATGGAAAATAGGCACTGATGACATTTATCATCACGCCTTCAAATTCCAACTTCACCCTATCAGTATATCTGTTTATCTCCCCTACCCTTCGACTGTACTCTTCCTTCATGATTACCCATGCACCATTTCTCTTTCCATCCACACTGTTAAAATGGTTGAAACCCACCTCCAATGTTCCTGGATTTATTCCCTTTCCACTTTGTCTCCTGCACACACAACAGGTCTACCTTTCTCAGCACCATCATATCAGGAGAACAAACAATAGTGTGGGGGGAAAAAAGGGATAAAAATAGATGTCCAGAAGGAACGAGCACTGCTATTTTTTTTTAAATCTCTCATTTTCAGCACGTAGCCGTGTTCGTCCCTCATGAGCTTTGACTGTCATTTTTGTTTCTCTTTTGAAGCTCTATGCTTTAAGAAAATGAAGTATTGTATTATTCCACAAAGAATGAGTGACGGAGATGTCCCTGTTATACCGCCACTGTTGTTAGAAGAATATGGACTTGACAAGCATTGATTAATGGCTCAGGTGACAGTGAGACGCCTTTTTTATTTATTTATTTATTTTTTTTAAGTTGTACCAAAGGAAATCTGGAGGAGGTCATAACAAGACACTCATCTGGGACTGTTTAAACCTTCTAGCCAGAAAAAGCAAGCAGCATCAGATAACAGTCGTGCCAGTCAGCTGATGCGTTTCTACCTGTGTTACTAAAACGTCATAAGCAGCAAGCAAGCAGATTTGCTGAGCTGTAGGTATTGTGTGATTTAATCAGGTTTCTACCATTTTAAAGATTATAATGAAGACTAAATACCGTCTCGAAAATAGTTTTTTTTCTTTAAATAGCTAAATATAGCTGTATTTCCTTGTAATGTTTTCCCTTTGCTCGGTACCCAAGTATCAGTAAAATATAAAGCTCATGTTATTCGATTAGTTTGCATATTTCCTGTAGTTTATGCAGGATTAGCATTCAATACAAAATATAGTGTTGCATTATTTTGTTTAGAAATATTTCTCATACTCATTCTCATTATATTTAACAAAATGAGCTAGAAAGTAGAAATTAATGCAAATTTAAGTTTAAACAATTTTGCGCCCATGTATCCACCCGTGAACAGATAATCATCGTTAACGATGATTAAACTGGAATGAATAGAATGCAAATAAGGTTTTTAAATAGTCTTTTTAAAGGCTGGCTCTTCTAAAGATTTTTTTTCCTCATACCATTTTAGGAAGAATTGTCTTTTCACTGTGTCCACTGGCTCGCTCATTAGGGATCACCGTATAGAGAGGTGAATTTTTGATGCTAAAATCTTTATTTGTTATCTGCTAATTCTTTGGAAATGCTTTGGAACAATGACTATTGATAAAAGTGCCGTATAAATATACAAACAAGCGAAAAGATTAACACAGAAATCGTTTAAATAATCTAACTACCAATCAGCTACATGCTATTCATTGTTGTTAATGTACTTTTTACTTGTCTGAGGAAGGAGAGGGGGAGAGAGAGAGAGAGAGAGAGAGAGGCTTTTGTGCAAGCTTAAAATTTACATGTACATTTACATGGAAAAGGAAAATGGAAATGGAAAGTGAACTAGAACCAGCTTGTCTTTCGGATGTTACTTTTAACATGAAACCATCCAACTTTTTACATCTAACATTAAAAAATGTGTAATCATTGCCAATTTGTATAAATGATGTAAATAGAGCACAAATGCAAATTGTATAAATAGAGTAACACACCTATAACATGTTCCTTCTGCAATATGAACATTATACACTAAAATAGAATATTCAATCTTACATTTAGTGTCCAGAATTTAATTTAGGTTCATTTAGAGCACCAGGAGCATTTTGACTTTCAAACAGCACTTTTTAACCTTTCATTGCTTTGCTGGATTATTATTCTGAACAGTAGATTTGTTCCAAATGAATAATTGTATATGAATTATTCCTCTACCAGTGACTTTTTTTTTTTTAAGTAACTCTTCAGATATCTTCTAAAATACACTACAATATACACTTACTTTTGACATGAGACTACTGGTCATATTATAGCCATTTTATAATAATATCTATAGGACTTTAATTTGGGTTTAATAACCAGGTGACTTTGGAAAGGGAATAGATTACAGATTACAAATGACAATATTCAAAGTGTAATAAGTAGCGTAACTTTTCAGTTACTTTAGGAAAGTAAAGTAACTGATTACACTCGGTGGCACTCGGAAAAAGTGGGTTATAGTTTTAAAATTGAGCTGCTTCAAAATCAAAATTTTCTTAGTTTTCTTAGTAGCCGGAACGGATTACTGTTACTTTTATTTTGTAATTGAATTACGTAACACCGTTACATGTAACTCTCAACACTGTTAATAACGCGCCATGCTGATTTCGTGCCGATCCGAGGGAACATTTTGCACGGGATGCGAGCACATTCTCTCAGGGCATCAGGCATTCATGCACATTTTCGAGTCGACAAATCCGCCTCCCTTGATACACACAGGCATGGGGTGAACATGAAAAATTCCACATATCTAATAAGCCAAGCTCAGGATCCAAGCGGAGAACCAGCCGTGACCCTGTGACATGCTGTGTTTCTAAACAGAATGCAAATTTGAATTTGAACATCATTCCTTCTCTCCATAAGACAGCAATTTATGGAACAAAAAGCATCGGAACAGTGAAATGGTTTTCCCCAGGTGGCAGCCGGTTCTGGAAATAGCAGACAGGTCTTCAGCTTCATGGTTTATCACGATAGCTTGGAGAATCCATAGGGATTGTTTGTGTAAGTGTCGGGGAGCGAGAGTTTATATTTGTTTTGCTGATTAGAAAGAAAGAAAGAAAGATTCAGACATTTGTCAGATATATATTACATCCCAGTGAAATTCTTTCTTTACATATCCCAGCATTTATTAAATATGGGGTCAGAGTGCAAAGTCAGCCACGTTTCAGCACCCCTAGAGCAGAGGTCACTTTCCAATTATATTTACTTGTTTTTGTGTTGTGTTAGATTTATATATATATATATATATATATATATATATATATATATATATATATATATAGTATATATCTATATATACTATATATCTCAGTAGCGGACCGTGACCCAGTAGCGGACCAAATTAATGTTTATTACTATAGAGCATGAATACTATATATACTTTTAATTGTTTAAAAATAGTGATGTTACGATCACATTGCAAGTGAATCACCTATTGTCGATTACGATCTGCCAGTCGGAATGTCTGGGATCTGTGGATCTGCAATACAGCTAAAAACGATGATTTACATTCCTAGTTGTGTATTATTATCTAAGTTACACGCATACAGCTCGCTTCGCAGGCCCGCGGATTCTGTTTGTTTCTGGGAGGTTTCAATAGAAATGGACTGTGAATGCCAAACTGACTTGATTGTGACTAATTGTGTGTGTGTTTCTCGTTTCAGTGTGCTGTTTTCGTGGTCCACAAGCGCTGCCATGAGTTCGTCACATTCTCCTGCCCCGGAGCGGACAAAGGACCCGACACAGACGTGAGTACACACACGAACTGTAATGCACCACTCCCACTACCGGGTGATATCAGTGCAGGAGATACCATGTGCATGGTTTTAAACATGTGGTATGTAAGCAAGAAGCATTGGAAATTAAGCGTTGTAGACATGGTTTCCAGACATAACAAGGCATTTCTTTATATATAGCTATATATATATATATATATATATATATATATATATATATATATATATATATATATATATATATATATATATATATATATATATATATATATATATATATATATATATATATAAAGAAATGCCTTGTTTTGTCTGGAAACCATGTCTGCAGAAATAGCAATGGCCCTTTTAGATATATATATAGATATATATATATATATATATATATATATATATATATATATATATATATATATATATATATATATATATATATATATATATAAGTCCTTTGTCAGATTGTAGGAGGTGAAAGCAGCGGATGATGTAATGATGTAAGCTGTTGTCAAAACACAACGCTCATTCCGTGGGGTTTCAAAGTTCCCACACACACACACACACACACACACACACACACACACACACACACACACACACACACACACGGTACTTCAATCAATCAAAGTCCTTTATTTTCATGTCATCCCGTTTGGAGTATGATATGCGCTACAAAGTTGTACAAATTAGACACTTTATAGTGTCTGCATGAATTGTTGCTCTAATGTAATTTGTATTGTGATTTGTGTATTTTTATTTGTGTATTATTTTTGCCTATTTTTAGGATTTTTTTTGTAGAACACAAATTAACATAAATGTACATTCCATGGGTTATGCTTGCACAAATACTATATACAAATTCCAACTTCAAATAAAAACATTTCATAACAATGAGATTTTAATGCCATTTTATAATCGGGTAAATAGATTTAGATTTAATTCGGAAATTACAATGAAAATGATAATAAACAGGTGGATGGTCTTGTTAACAAAAGTCAGCCATGTTTATATTATTTGAATTAAAATGTAAAATCAAGGGGAATTTTATGAGAGCAGACTCAAATATGGATTTGTATTCAGATGTAGATCATTCAAAATCAATTAAGTGTACAAAAAACAAGGATACGAGCATAGATCATTTTTTTTATATCATATTCAGTTTTTCAACCCTTTCACGCATTCACTCGTTATCATTCAGCAAAATAGAAAATGACCTAGAAGAATTTTTCCACTTTGTATAAGCAAAAACAAAAATGATTTTATAGCTCATTATTTCATTGGGGGAGCACGGTGGATCAGTTGTTAGCACGTTCGCCTCACACCGCCAGGATCCGGTTTCGATTCCCGTCTCGGCCATGTGCATGTGGAGTTAGCATGTTCTCCCCGTGCCTCAGGGGGTTTCCTCCGGGCTCTCCGGTTTCCCCCTGATCCAAAAACAGGCACGGTAGGTTGTTTGGCACCTTGGAAAATTGTCCCTAGTGTATGAATGTGTGTGTGAATGTGTGTATGTGTGCCCTGTGATGGGTTGGCATTCCATCCAGGGTATATCCTGCCTTAATGCCCATAGACGTCTGCGACAGACACAGGTTCCACGTGACCCGAAGGAAGATCGGATATAGCGATAGAAGATGAATGAATGAATGAATTTCATTGGGGTTCCTGAATGTAGTATAAGGTCATGCTTTAGTTATTGCTGTGCACAAAGGTGAGGGTTGTGAGCACATTTCCTACAGTTCTTTTCTACAGTGATGTTTAGAGAGGAATGAAACAGACAGCACAACTTGTATACACTGCATTATATGTAATGTATAGGGCTAAATTCTAAAATGTAAGCCTAGAATGCTACTTATGAAATGCCTCAGATCCTCAAGGCAGCAGGTGTCTACTGCCTTATGAGCCATTAACCACTGCTGCATAACGTGTTCAATTTTATATTGAAATGTTCTTCATGTATGTGTCCTTCATAACAGTGTGTAAGAAAGCTCAATCCGTGCATTGGTATGGCACTGATTGAGCTTTCTTACACACCATTATGAATGACACATACATGAAGAACATTTCAATATAAACTGAAGACTTTGCGGACTATAAGCAATGTCACTATAGAGGTAATGTACACTTGTATATACAGCATCTTGTCCACTGAATAACCGGTGCAGTGCATCTATATGTTGTACACTTTATTGACACTGTATGTCATTGAACATTTTATTCAACATTTATTCCACTCGTGTATACAAATGTTAATTTTTAGAGCGCTTGTAGAAATGTGTAGTCAATCAGTAGAATAGGTAAAGTAAACTAGCATTAATAAAGACACTGGTGTAGGTGAGGATTCCAGATCATTCCAAAAGTGTAGAGCTTCTATTAAAACCTGTGTGTGTGTGTGTGTGTGTGTGTGTGTGTGTGTGTGTGTGTGTGTGGTGTGTGTGTGTGTGTGTGTGTGTGATAGATAGATAGATAGGTGGGATATATATATATATATATATATATAGATATATATATATATAGATAGATAGATAGATAGATAGATAGATAGATAGATAGATAGATAGATAGATAGATAGATAGATAGATAGATAGATAGATAGATAGATAGATAGATAGATAGATAGATAGATATGTATGTATGTATGTATGTATGTATGTAAGTTTATAATTTCATGCATGTAGTGTAATGTAGAAAGGGCATAGGTTGACAATGCAGTATGTATGAGTGTACAAATACAGTACAGGATACTACAGATATCTTCAGATGCTGATGCATCCAAAAATAAATACTGTTGTGTTTGTGTTGGTGTTAGTTGGGGGGGGTAGTTCGGTTTCTGATGAATATGCATGTTACGTGTTTGTGGTAGGTCTAGGGGCTTTTTAAGGTACACAACAACGATAATCTAATAAGGTAGGTATCGTAACAGACCCAAAAAGAAGAAAAACAAACAAACCATCCAACACACACACAGCTGTGATTAAGGTGTATTTACTTTAGTGCAAAGTGACAAAATGAAGGTAATTGTGTATTTACAATATGTACAGGTTACCAAAAGAAATACG
>JACRUU010000029.1:7684873-7717373 GCA_030449085.1 Kryptopterus vitreolus | reverse complement strand
TACATGATATTGTGTGACTGCTTTAGGGTCTTGCTGACGATGTCTTGCTGTGTACAGTCCGCAGCTAGAATGTGCTTCAGTGTTTTAGAGCAGGAATTGAATTTCAATGGTGAAGTTAAACAAAGCCAATCGCTAATCTACTCGAACATGTCGAGCTCATCTTGCAACACAGAAACAACTGTGTCTTGAAAGCTTTATCTAGGAGCAATTGTGTAAGCCTGATTTTATGAGATTGTGTATCCTGTCGTACATTTAACCTCCATTCTTATTGAAGACACTGGATTATTGCAGAGGGCTTTGGAGATTCGCCAAAGGTATTCAATAGCGGTAACATCATAGCATCAAACCATATGAACCATATCATCAAAGAACTTGATTTTGCGCTACCACGAGAGAACAGCTTTGGGCTTCCTAGTTAAAATAAAGGTAGAATTTTAAGTATTCTACCCCAACGACTTCCATATAGGGTGTGCCTTCAACTTTGTTTGAGGAAGAACCACATATACATCCTGAGATTAGATTAGATTAGAATTCTAGATTTCTAGATTCTAGATTTCGAAGAGTTCTAGATTAGAGTTCTGAAAATCCGCATATTTTGGACGCATACCCGTAGACCCTGTGGTAATCCTTAGTAAATTCATCTAGACATTATGTCACTTTATAAACATAATAGTGTACAGTATTTGATCAAATTCAGGCAGAAAATAAGTAAAATAATGTAAATTGTTAATAATAATAATAATAATAATAATAATAATAATAATATATATATATATATATATATTATTATATACTATTATAATATATATATTATATGTACATATAATATACATATTATTTTATTATTATTTTTTATTATTATTTTTAAATAATAATACATTAACAGTATTCTTCTGCACTGTGTAATTAATTAAAAAGATGTATTGAAGGTTATTGATAGACATTAATGGGTTTATATATATATATATATATATATATATATATATATATATATATATATATATATATATATATATATATATATATATATATATATATAGATAGATAGATAGATAGATATCTTATCCTGTGACAGTATAAAATATGTATAGAACTCTGCATAAATGAACTTCACCACGTTTCACCACATAAGAAGTGCTAGTTTAGTGATTCAGGCTCTTGGTTGCTAATTGAAAGGTCAGGGGTTCAAGCACTGGTATCGACCACGCAGCAACTCTTGGGCCCTTGAGCACGGCTCTTAACTCCCTGTCCTCCACGTGTGCTATATCTCTGGCAACCCTGCACTCACACCCAGGCCTTTTAACATTCGCTGGTATATGCGAGGAAAGAATTTGTAGGGTTCATTTGACAAGTATAAAGTATATTTTTAAATGCCACTCCCTGTCATGAAAGTCTTTGTGTTGTTACTATAAAGAAAAATATGAAACCCCCAGCATGAACACAAACATGCAGAGCTCTGAGGTTTAATATATTGAAGAAAAAAAGAAAAAAAAAGATGATAAATAAATAATATACTGATATACAAATGAACAGCTCGGGCTCCTCTGTAATCATTTTATAATAAAAGTTGATTACGATCACCAGAGAAATTGTACACGTGTGGGGAGTGTTCAATAAGGCTGATAATCAGGATATGATTGCTGTGGGGCATTTTGGTGTAAAATAACGTCTAGTATCTTTGTGTAGGAGTGACTCATCGTAAATGTCATGTCATAATTTGGCCAGCGACATGCCACAGGCCATACAAAACATGCCAACAGGTTCCTGAGGAGCAGTTTAGCAATGTGAGAGTTTAATAACACCATATGGTGTCGACATTTACCTACAGAGAATGGGTTTAAATATCAGGGCTTTTAGACTTGTACTTAGTGAGCTATTTAATTAGAAAGAAATATATGGCAGGACTTGTGTGTGGAAAGTGTGGTGTATAGCGAGAGCTTAAGGTTCTGTTCCTATTCAAGATATTGAGACTCTACCTGCCTTTTCCGTCCATATGAGATCTTTCCTCAATTCCTAATTGTTACCACGTACTGTAATTAGAAGTGCACAATAGTTTAGGGTGGTTTTGGATGTGGTAACTTTTAGAGCTGTTATCGATTATTTTATTAATTAATTGCATAAGAAGGTGGGGCACGGTGGCGTAGTGGTTAGCACGCTCGCCTCACACCGCCAGGATCCGGGTTCGATTCCCGTCTCGGCCATGTGTGTGTGGAGTTTGCATGTTCTCCCCGTGCCTCAGGGGGTTTTTCTCCGGGTTCTCCGGTTTCCCCCCGGTCCAAAAACATGCATGATAGGTTGATTGGCACCTTGGAAAATTGTCCCTAGTGTATGAATGTGTGTGTGTATGAGTGTGTGTGCCCTGCGATGGGTTGGCATTCCATCCAGGGTGTATCCTGCCTTAATGCCCATAGACGCCTGAGATAGGCACAGACTCCCCGTGACCCGAGGGAAGATCGGATATAGCAGTAGAAGATGAATGAATGAATGAATTGCATAAGAAGTACTTTTTCAGTAGTAAACACAAATAATAAATAATTGAGAGAGAAGTGATGTGTTTCCTTTTTAAAAGAAATACAAAATTGTATACAAGAATAGTTTGACATTTTTTACTGCATTTTCACTGTTACATGAGTAGATTTTTAAACGGGTCTTTTTACTTGTACTGAAGTAAAATTGTAATAAAACCTTTCTATGAATTTAATATATTATTACTTTTCCCCCCATCACCAAAATCTTTTTCTTACATTACAAAATCTCATGAATTACATTACTATTATATTGATCACTATTACATCATAAACTAGTACACAACCTACAGTGTTGTGGAAAAAAAAGTGTTTACCCCATTCCTGATTTCCTATTTGTTGTTGTTGTTGTTGTTGTTTTTGCATGTTTGTCACACTTTAATGTTTTATATCATCAAACAAATTTAAATATGAATCAAAGATAACACGAGTAAACACAAGATGCTGTTTTTAAATGAATATCCAAAACTACATGGCCCTGTGTGAAAAAGTGTTTGCCCCCTAACTGGTAACAACTTCACTCAAGCACTTGAGTCTGTTACAGCGCTGTGGAGGAATTATTGCTCCACTCATCTTTGCAGAATTGTTGCCATTCAGCCAGACGGGATGGTTTTCGAGCAAGAACCTGCTTTTTAAGGTCTTGCCACAGCATCTTAGGACACTCCAAAGTCTTTATTTTGCTTTACTTCATCCATTAAGAGGTGAACTTGCTGGTGTGTTTTGGATCGCTGCCCTGCTACAGAACCCACGTTCTCTTCAGCTTGAGGTCATGGAAAGTCGGCTGGACATTCTCCTTCAGGATTATCTTTAGGTTATCTTTGACTAGTATTTAAATTTGTTTAAAATGTCAAATCTCACATCCCTGTGTAAATCCATTGTTTTACTTGCATATGGTTTTAACAGATCGTTATGCACACCAGTATGGATCGTTAATGGTGCAGGCACTTTAAACAAAGTATGAAAAACTTGAAAACACTTTCCCGGCACTTGGAAGACGTCATGGTTTTCTGTGCCAAACATTTACTAAAAGGACTCGTTAAAAAAGTTACAGACTGGACTATGACTCACGGCAGTTATTTTACACGAAGGCCGCGTATTGTAAGCGAGACTCCGGCGGTACGAGGAGGCAGATTTTTCCATGTTTGAACATGACCGTATAATAAAGTAATGACGAACTCTAAACGACATATTGGCATCTCAGTAGCTTGCTTTTGGCATGTTTTTTTATGGCTTTGAAAGCCTCTTCATGATTGTGCTACATTTTTAATACTCCCCGCATATATTATATGGGCAAAAGTTTGTGGACACCTGACCATCAAACACATGCTTTTTGAATGTCGTGGTCCAGATTCACTCTTCCTCCGGATGATTCAGTCTTTCTAGGACGGCTTTCCACTACAGTTTGGGCAGGGCATATATTATTTTTTCTTACTGGTGTAGGCCGAGGAGGCCTTTTGTGTAGTTCAGTTCATCTCAAAAATGTTCATTAGGTTCAATGTCAGAGATCGGCGCAGGATATTTAAGCTTTTGCATTTTAACTATGGCGATATCTCCACGCACTTGCTTGTCCACATACATGTAGCCACATAGTGTATATATTATTTGCAATTTTGCTTTATGGGGTTTGGGGCAAGAAATGCATAAATGGCAGTAACATCTGCAAAAGAAAAGTACTTCCGATACAGAACTGTACAGTCTATAGGTACTGTTTATTAATGCCGTCACATTACACCCTTAAAATTCCAGTCGCTGTTTTGCATCAGTAGTGAATAATAACTGCCATTGTGAGCTCTTTTGTTGATTTGTTTAAAACCAGGAATAAATAGCATTTTTAGTAGGAATAAAGAGATTTATTTTTTTTTAGATATCCACAAGTTCTATGGAAAAATATTTGTTTTGTTATACCTGTGCGTGTTACCATTTAAATTTATACCCTTAATGTATTTATTTATTTCTAGTTGCCTTACAAACAGTATCTATTGGTTAAAGTGCTATCCAATCAAAATGGAATTTACTTTAAATGAAAAGACCAAGCTGGCTTAACTAATTTACATTTGGTTGCATATTCAAAGCCTAGACGCTTAGGTGCAAATATAACATGTGTTTTTGAAACAGGTAGTAGATAGGTCAAACTACATGAGTAATTTATAGGGTTTTAGTCGCCATGGCACGAAGCAGGGCATTTTTCTCCATGGACAGCTCAATGTTTGTTCCCTGATCATCGCATAATACTCCGATGTGATCATTCAGTTATGACGAGGAAATCAACTGGCCGTCAACCTATGGCTGCGATTCGAGAAAATGTTGAGAGTGTGAGAAGAGTCGCGAACAAGGACATTGGATCTGTCTCATCGCATGATACAGCATATATTACGTCCTGATCAAAAACTGCATTTATTACAGATGGTTTTATATAGAAAGTTGCATAAACAAAAGTTCCTTTTTTTCCGCACTATTCTGTATTACAGAGTATCTTTAATCATAAAAGCGTTAGTAAGGTACTCGCTTAGATCTGACTGAGGTACTATCAGAGAAAAGAGCTTTCCCGATGAACTTTTTTCTTCCACTGGTACTTTTGTAAATGTAAAAGAAGAATTACGTATCACACAAACTGCTTAATATCAGTGAACTATGTCACACTTGTTTGGACACCTGTTTGTTATTGACAGTAATTAGCACTACTGTGCATGAAAAGTATTGGGAAGCTCCATAAAGATATGGTTTATATGGATTAGAGTGGAGGAGCTTGAATATCTCTCACCTCACCTACTTCAGGACACCCTTGTGTATTGAATATCTTTGTAATGGAATATCTATCCAGAAGAAGGTTATTGTAAGAGCAAAAGAAGACCAATTACAGAATACATTCGGAAAGGCAAATTCTAATGTTATGTAATGTAGCGGTGTTGCCCATTGTCATCACAGTCACACTGACGAGGCTCATTCGAAAATGTGTAAACAATTGATTCGCTGAGGTAAAAAATGCCGAATCAGCACTGAAACGTAACCCACAGCAACACCTCGATGGCAAAACAAACACCTGTAGCACAGTTTGTTTGCACTGACGCCCCTTGCGCCGTCTGACGTGTAAAACAAAGCAAGTGCTGTTGTGAGTTTTCTCACCAGCTGCAGATGCCGGAGCTCATTCTCACATCGCTCCCCCGTTAGCAGCCTCATTATCCGCTTGTACGCCATTAACCGTTCGCACATTCTCTTCCTGCTGTTCCTGTTGAGAAACTGCCGCCTCTATGCAAACAGAAGCACTAAGTAGTAATGTCTTTCCAGCGATAAAATAAAATAAAAAAAATATCACACCACTAACAAACCGTCTTCCTCACTGTGTCTTCATAAATCAAGCAGCTTTTTAAACATATAAAAAAATGTTGGAATTTTGGGATTGGAGTAAAAAGTCGCACGGCATTGATTGAGCAAAGAATTGGTTCATAGATATAGATTCTCAGGATATGTCTCGACCAGACCTGGGCATTTTTTACCGCCCCCCAGACCACATCCGGCCCATAGACGCTTCCTGCCCGACCCGGCATGCGTTCACTCGTAAATAAGATATGTAAATGAAAAAATTATAGTGAGGCTTTCCAAACGCCACTAACTGGTTTACAGCCTGAGCACTGTGCTGCTTTTATTTTGAAATGTGTTATTTTGTTATCGGAGTTGTTATTTTGTTTTCGGATTTGTTTTGTTTTTGGAATTTTTGTTTTGTTTTCGAATTTGTTATTTTGGTTTATGATTTGTTAATATATTCTCGGCCATTCTCGGCACATGCTGGAGTCGTTTCATTTCTGTGAACAAGAATGGGAAAGAAATGTGGCGGGACTTTTTAAAGGATTTTCAAGGCTTCTTCACTCTTCTGGCATTGATGTTGGTGGAATGTACTTCTGCACGATTAGCACGAGCAGTCTTTAAACAAAAACCAAAAACAAATTGCTTTTCTAAGTATATAATCTCCCTTCCTGTTTCCAAAGTTTCTGCCAATTGCCATAAACGTAAATGTACCTGTTCAAAATGCATCAGGAATCATTGCGGGAAACTAATCATGGCACAGTGAATCAATATTACACCGACACAATCTCAGTATTGCTGTAGGGCAAAGAGCCAAAAAGTAAACTTCACTTGCAAAGTCACATATTCCACTAAAAAGAAATTGGGAGCGAAGAATCTGTGCGCCATTGTTAGACAAGACAACTCACAGCGTTGCCACGCTCACTAGAACAGCAGTGACCTCAAGGGGAAACGCATCAATGTGCACTATCCTCTTCCAGACGTCTCTCCCTGTCCACCTGCAGTTATAAAAGCAGCTCAATAGCAGAATCTGTTTGGATGATGCAACCTTTGGAAAGTGCAAAGAAGGGAACACGGAGGAACATAACCCAACAGAACATAGACACTAATAGAACTTACGAGAACAAAAACAGGGTGAGATTTGGAATGATATGATTAAGTCCTAATTTGGACGAAAAAGCAGCTCAGATTCTATTTCTATCAGCATGAATTGTTTTGTTCTATCGTTTCTGTTTAAAACGAGGTGTGTATTCAGTGATCTGATGACGTTTTGGGAGTCTCCAGTGTTTGTGGTTCGCCCCACGTTAGAGATAAATCACTTGCGGTTTTCCCACCAGTTTAACACACGAGTCAATAAGCACATTTTGTAAATTTGTGACTATTTGTTTTTGTGACGAAGAGAGGTGGGTGACGGAAATATTTTTAGGAGTCTTGAGTAAAGAAATAAGGAATATAAGTTAAGGTCGTACGCAATATTCAACATAACAACAAATGGATGAAAATAGGGTTGGGTATCATTTTTTTATCGATCCCGATACGTTTCGATTCCAAACAGGGAAACAAGCACAGATGCTTAGTCATGTTGGTCGTGACACCTTGCATGCAGCATAGTTTATTACAATAATTACACTCTAAAACAAAAAGTGTAGCCACACTTTTCAGCATTTTTCTATGGTCCATCTTATAAACTGATGTTTTAGGCCGTTGGGAATTTGTAATCTTTAACATTTTCAAACGTACAAGCAATTTAATGACACGTTGTTTTTTTCCTCCGTAACTGTAACGAATTACTTTTATTTTGTAATTCAATTAAAATGATGTAACTAGTTACTCCACAACACTGTATTGTAATCATGTTTTCCATTGCAAGGTGAACATAAATAAATAAATGCGCTCAGGAATCGATAAAAGGAATCAGAATGTATTCAGAATCGGAATCGATTTTCGATTCCCAACCTTAGATAAAAATGAACGACAAAAAAAAGAGGAATAAAACACTTGCCATTGTAAGTAATGTATCAAGGTCAGGTGGTACTGGCCCGTGTCACAAGACCCCAAAATTGATTGTCTTCTTCAATTATCATTCTGGGGCAGTGATGCCCCTGCCGCAACAATTCAAACACCAGTGAGCTTAGGTGTGTGTGTGTGTGTGTGTGTGTGTGTGTGTGTGTGTGTGTGTGTGTTAATTAATTAATCACAAGTTCTGTGTGTGTATACATGTGTCTATAAGCAAACCACAATACTAATTTTCCTTGTTCCAGGGTTACAATAATACATTATAACAGAAGCATGACTTATCATTAGTGTGATTCTTCTCCATCAAGCTCTCTCTCACTCTCTCTCTCTCTCTCTCTCTCTCTCTCTACTCTCTCTCTCTCTCATCTCTCTCAATCTCTCTCTCTCTCTCTCTCTCTCTCGCTGAACTGTGTTTCATAATCGAAGGTCTCTATGCCTTGTTGATTCTATTATCAATCCATTACCCTCCCTGCCGAGCTGCATGACGGATCTGGAAGATGTCGGCGATGTCGGTGCTGACCCTGGTGAAAACCTTTTCCTCTGATTTGTCCCGTTTTTTGTATTTCGAAAGTGTGGCATTCTGAAACTCATATCGAACTGGTCTCTGCTGAATCAATTTTCATTTTAGGACGAGATTTACAAAACATCCTGCTTCTTCGTGGCATATGCATATATATATATATATATATATATATATATATATATATATATATATATATATATATATATATATATAAACATACATACACACACTCTATAAGCTCCACCCACTCCAGCGCATATATCCCGAACCTGCTGTTATACATGGCTTCTTCAGTTCTGCGATTAGACATAAAAATTAACTTATTTTAACTTTGATTTGTGCATCCATGATTCTTGTGTACTGGGAAAAAAATCATATTCTGTATCTAATATGAAAATTGAATGACTAGAAGGTACGTGGAGCATTTTTTTTTTTATGGAACTGTTTTATTTCAAGTCGTCATCGTCTCATCATTAGACTGATTTTTTCGAAATGCCTTCACACACTCTGCTTTTTCCCCGAGGGAGCGAGTCATGGCTGTTGTCGTTTGGGACGCAGTGAGGAGGCACATGCGTTTGCACAGTTGTCGCTCAGCGAGAAAGAATTTGCTTTAAAGTAAACCTCTGGAGAAATCACGAGGGGAAGTTACCCAAGGAGCTCTTTATGTAAAATGGAATGGATGGACTGAACAGAGCAGAATCTAAATGACCAGATCCACTGCCTTAGCAACCAGGCATTTAGCAGCGTATAATGCTATCTCATTGCTTGTTGTGTTTTGTTTTTTTTTCCTACTGATTCGCCCTGCTTTAATTTCACCCTCGAATGCTAACTCCAGCTTGATGCGCTAATTACACAGCTTAAGTTAGTTACAAAATATAACCATGTCTCAGTCACACAGCCAGTTTTAAAGCACTCTCTTGTGCTAGTCTTATAAGGCGGTGTTAGTCGACTTCATCGATTATTAGCACAGCCAAAGTGATATTATTATTCTTATATTATTTCTATTTCAAAACTCACTTTTTTATTTGTTGTCTTAGGCAGCTTGCTAGTCAGTGTTAGCGAAGCCATGCTCTCCAGTTCCTTGGATCCCATTGATCGATATTAGCACACTACAAGCTAACCGTCATTAATAGGATTGTGTTCGCTTTTTGGCGTTTTTTTTTTTTTTTTTTTTTTTTTTTTTTTTTTTTTTTAGCCCTAATACATATTGTGGTGTATTTTTTAAACATATTTTACATATATTAACTGTACACACTATCACGTTTATTTCTTGCACAATTCTTATACATCATGCTAGCTTTTTTTTTTAATTAGCTTACAGGTATATCTGTAGATGTATGGATGACAAGAGCCGTGTATCTTTTCCTCCCTCCTCTGAGGCACAGTACACGTTACAATTATTTTTATTTTTAATTTTTTTTCAACCCTAAACCAGTCGTGACCTTTTGATCTTTGTAAACGCATGTCTTCGGATGGCACAGGAACCACAGAGCACCGGGGAGAGACGACAGGATCAACTGAGACTTCCCGTTGCGGTGTGACTCAGTCTGACCTTTCTATCTTATCACACTCTGAATTCCCTCTCTCTCTCTCTCTCTCTCTCTCTCTCTTTCTTTGTCTCCCTTTGTATTCCAGTGATTCTGCATTTTTGCTCTACTTTAATATATACTTTATATTACTTTCAAATAATAATGGGAAAGCCTTGACACGGATCTTTGGATCTTGTCCTGCAAAAAACGGTCATACCTTCATTTTCTTTTCCATTTATTATTATTATTACGTTAAATCTGCTCATTAGATTTGAATGAAATCAAACCTTTCAATTTGTCTCTATCCAGATTCCCCCGTCTGCTCACTCTACTCTATTACCACATGATCAAAAAGCACCGGAATGTTTCCTTCGCTACATTGGTACCTCACAGGGTTATTTGCTCTGGACAGGAAACTAAAGAAGAATCAAATGCTGAGACGTCTTGTTAGTCTAGAGCGTTGCGATTTGCATAAAACGAATGACTAAATCACTACAGTGGGTCACTCTTACTTCCCCTGTACTCCAGCCACCTAAAACTAAAGCATCCTTTTCTTTTGGATTCCTTTTGCCTTAAATAACGACGCTCTGCCCTCAGCCTTATCCTTTCATATGAGTTTCACTTGCTCATGAAACGGTTTTCATTACATGGAGGCTTTATCTTCCACCCAGATTGGCACTTGTTTTGCCACAAGCACTTTCATATCAACCAGAGAGCATTCCGCTGCTTAAAGTTTTTCTTGGTTCAGAAGTTGTTTTGTACACTTTTACTACCACTACTGCTACTATTACTATTACTACTAAAACTACTATTATAGAGGAAGAAAATAGCTTTTATTTGTCCCATAGACATTACAGCACAGTGACATTGTTTCGTCGCATATCCTTGCTTGTCTGGGAGCTGGGGTCAGAGCGCAGGGTCGGCCTTGATACAGCGCCCCTGAAGCACAGAGGGTTAATGGCCTTGCTCAAGGGCCCACGGGCAGCAGCTTGGCGATACCCGAGCTCGAACCCCCTACCCTCTGATCAGCCACACCCGTCCAAACTCCCCAAGTACTATTACTATTATTACCACTCTGCTACTAATATTATTATTATATTATATTATTACTCTCTCGAGCAACTAAAAAACTCTATCATGCAACTAAAACTCTCGCGATGTCACTACAAAAAAAAGGGTAGGCTTATTTATATCGCAGGTAATCTCACGTATACTATTATTCTATATGTGCGAAGTATTTTTTGCACGAATTATTTTTTGCATTTTTCCGCATTTTTGCGAATTTGACGCATATTTTCAATTCGCTATTTAAATTGCGTATTTTGAAGGATAATGGAAACGCACCTGCTGTCAGAAACACATGTAAATAAATTGGATAAAAACAGAAATTAAATAAAACAAGCAACAATTGAATAAAATACTAAAAGCAAATAAAATTTTAGATTAAATAGCAGCATTTGTATACTTCATAAAAAAAAAAATAATAAAAAAACAAGCAATGAGAAGATTAAATGAAGACAAAATAAATAATAAACGATAGAGTAAAGGTATACATTTCCTGTAGCAACTCTTTTAGTCTTTTAGACGGCATTTGCTAAAGAATAAAGGGCTTCTAATATGCTTTGATATGCCTTATCAAAAAATGCTTATGTTTATTGCTTTTGTAAGCATCTAAAGACAAGGCTTATGCATGGCTTGGTGTTCACATTTTTATTATTGACAGGATCTTGAATTCATATTCCTCTTAATATCATGCTAGGATATATTAGGATTTATTGCCAAGAGCTGGCTGTCTACCAAAAGTCTGCGCTTGAGTGCGAAGCTGAATGGGAGAAGAAGACACCTATAGCCCAGACACTGTTAGAAATTCCATGTCTGGTCTGAACTTTATGACCTTGGCCTAGAGCGCTATGTAATAACATAGTGTAAAAGAAGCATGGTGGTGGTAGTGTCGTGGTGTAAATGGATAAACCAGACAACAAGAAAGCCTATTCCAGTCTCTAGTCCGGGTCATGCTGATTTGTATTCAGGCTTGCGGTCAGAGCGTGTTATTGTCTTGTAATGGAGCAAACGGAAAATGCAAGTGCCGATGCGTTTATTGTTTTTATAGCCCAAGACGACAACAGCAGCAAGGCAAAGACAAACAAGAGACGAGAGTGTTAGATGAGTCTTACACGTGCTAATTACAAGGCTCCAGAATGTCACATGACATGAATGGGGACTTTGTAAGGGGGAAACGTGGTCGTAAGGAAAAAAACCTGACACTTATCATGTACAAGTGTGTTTAAGGGTGAACGAGCACTCTCTGGGATGAAGACTATTTAAAAGTCCTCTTAATTACAGTAGCTTGTGTGTCCGTGTGTGTCGTGTTGGCTTGAGCATGTCCTTATGTCTGTGTGGCTCGTCTTCAAGTCCTGTGCCTTTCCCAAACAGCGTTCAGATGGCAGAGCATGTTCCTTTTCCGCTACGCCACATTTACAGTCTCATTAATTGGCCGTCAGAATAAGAAAATCTGCTCGACTCGTCTGATCCAGCATTAAGACTGGGGTTTGGGAAATAAATAAATAACAGCCATTGGTTAGCTTAGCACGAGTAACATCTGCTGTGCCTGATGATCGGCTCATGATGATCGTATATGTGCAAAAGCCGCATATTGAGTTTTTCAAATGTGAATTCAAGGTTGAATGTTGAATTCAATGATCAACTCTTTTTGCATCCCGTCTTCACCCTTTTATTGCTAAGGGATGGTAAACTGTTTCAAATTGACACTGTGTTAGCCACTCGATTTGAGTTTGTTTGCAACTCCCTTTACATTCCCTTTAATCACTTGTAGACGATTGGTTCGAAATCGGCCCTAAATGCAGCCATTTTTAATGCACGTATTCCTTCAGTGCACAGTTTATGCATATTTGACACTTATCATAGATCATACTGGAGGTACTAATTGTGCCATCTAACACAACTATAGTATCTGCTTGAAAGAAAAAACACACATAATTCTTTTTTTTTTAATGACTGTAAATGAATGCAGGCAATAAGGGGTATTTAATGTGCCATTTAAATCGTCAGAGTCACGTGTGGGGCAGAGGTAGAGGTGGAAAGTAATGATTTGCGTTTACTCAATTCACTGTAACTGAGTATTCTAGTTTATCAAAATGCGAAATATTACCTTTATTGAAGTATTGTTTCTTTGAAGTGTACTTAACTATATTTGAACTCATGTTCCTTACTAAAAATATAACGTAAAAACGTAAATGAATAACATTAATGCAAGGCGAGAAAAACCTCACAGCCGTGCAACTACTGCACTGATTGGTGGAGAACGGACGCGATAAACTCACAAAAAAGGGAAAGATAAGTCGGACAAGACAGATGGCGTATAAAACCCCCAATTCGGAGGTATTTATGTATTTCCGTGCAAAAATGCACACAAAAACCACATATTGAGTTTAACTATCTTTTATTTTGACATTTTAACGCTTATAGTAACTGCTTGTGGTGGGATTTCTCCAAAATTCAAACTCCTGCTGAGTTGTTCTTTCTGAAAACAAACTATATTCAAGGTGGTTGTGTGTAAATCAGCATTTGTATTGTTTTTAATGATCATTGCAGATGGCTATAATGTTACTTCTGTAAGCTAAAAGAGCTATAAAAAAAGAAATAAAAAAAAAGTGTAGAAAGTAGTAGAAAAGCGTCAGCAGTGTAGAAAGTGTAGAAAGTGTAGAAAGGCGTCAGCATTTTCTGAAATCCAAAAACGTACTCGTTTACTGCTGCTGCTATTATCTATGATGGATGGATGGATGGATGGATGGATGGATGCTGCGTTTAGATTTAGTGTTTGTTCACGCCGGTTTAAATGAAATCCATTACTATCTGATGCTCCCAAGTCACCGCAGAACAAACAAACAGTTTTTACACAATAGCACTTGCATTCATCGATACCATTTTTACACGATGAGGAAATACAGTTTTAGTGTTTATATAACAGATATATTCTATTGTAAGTGTGGAAAAAGAGAATTGAAAAAAGAATTTCAGGCAGTCATAAGTAACTGAACAATTTTGCGATCGCGTATTCAGAAGGACGTATTCACAATAATAACAACCATAATCAGTGGACACAAAATCAATCACTCGTATAACACTCATTGAACCGACTGATGATGCTGCTGAGGAGATTCCACCAAGCGCCAATCATAACAAGCTCAAAACAAAGACATACAACAAGGTATTTGACTTTTGAAATGTCATTACGTTAAAGTACAAATATTTCACTAAAGTACCGATACACAGAAAAGCTACTGTACAGTAAGAACTACATTTACTTTATTATATTTACAGCATTTAACATATTAACCTTATCCAGAGAAACATACAAATAGTGCTTTATAGTGCTTTGCTTAATACTACCTATGGTAAAAATAGATGTATTATTAATTATATAATACAGCTGGAATTATTTGTAGAGCCATGCAGTTATAGAAAATGCCATTCATACCACAATTTCCGGTCTAAGAATTGCTAGGTTCTCTTTTTTTTTTTTAATTATTTTTTATTTATTTATTTATTTAATTTTTTTTGGATGTATTGAATTTTCCCTGATGCTGACTCTCTAAACCACACGTGTCAAGCTCAAGGCCTGCGGGCCAAATGTCAAGTCAAGTAGGCTTTATTGTCATTTCAACAATATACAGTGCGGTATACAGTGAAACGAAACAGCGTTTCCCCAGGATCAATTACTGTCTATTACAGACAGTGTTGGGAAGGTTACTTTGGAAATGTAATAGGTTACAGATTCCGAATGCCCCGATTCAAAATGTAATAAGTAGTGTAACTTTTCAATTACTTTATAAAAGTAAAGTAACTTGATTATTTTCATTTATCCACTAAGATATATTGGGATATATTTTCGTAACTGTGCTGCTTCAGAATCAATTTATTGACGTGGTTTTGGGGGTGGGTTTTGGGGTTGTTATGCAGGTGGTCGTTGGAATTTGGAATTTTCTACATTAACTGTAATTTAATTGCATGTTTTTTCGCTGTAACTGTAACAGTAACAGAATCCTGTAACTTTTATTTTGTAATTAAATTACATACCGCTGTTACATGTAACTATTTACTCCACAAGACTGCAGACAATTAACAAGACACAGGACTGCATGTAACTCTAAACTACAAACAGGAAGAAATAGAAAAAAAACTAAATGTGACCTGCTACGTCATTTTATGCGGCCTTCAGTGTCTACCGCTGAGTGCTCACAATGTTTACAATAAAATATCACATTATTTATTTTTCACTGCATGTGTAAAACATGGTTGGCGCTACTGTTAAGTGTTTATTGTACATGTGCCCTTTGCCCCCGTTAGTTTTTCTATTTTTCCCATTCTGCTTTAGTTTATGTACATACAGTCCTGTGTCTTGTTAATGTATGTTGTCTGTGGTAGAACCCTGGTCCTGGGGAGACGTTGTCTCGTTTCACTGTATACTGCAGTGTATATTGCAGTGAGGTGGTAGCCTAGTGGTTAAGGTGTTGGACTCTAGACTGGAAGATCACGGGTTCGAACCCAACCACTATCAAGCTGTCATTAGTGGGCCCTTGAGCAAGGCCCTTAACCCTCAATTGCTCAGTTGTAAGTCACTCTGGATAAGAGCGTCTGCCAAATGCTGTAAATGTATATTGTTGAAATGACAAGTGAACAAGCAGAATTGAGAAATTTCTATCCCAAAATGTCCAGGAAGCGAAAAACGTATGCAGATAGTAGGCACTTCCAAGAAAGTTGATAAAGCGAATGCATGTTCGTGCTTCAAGGAGAAAAACCGGTATGTCTTTTTGTATTATGAGGCGGCGTCGCTCATCAAATACTGTCTTATAGTTACATTTGGCCCTTCGAAGATAATTCTGGCTGATAATGTTGAGTTTCACACTCCTGCTCTACGGCGAGCAGCCACGTCGGGGTGCGATCGCTGCGATCAGGAAGTGGCATTACTGCGCAGAGATGCGATGGGCTGAATCACTCGACAGTGAAGGCCTCGTCGCCGTGGGCGACCTGCCGGAGGAACTGATGTGTCGGTGTGTGTGTGTTACTGTTACTGAGCCGAGGTGGAGCGGCTCTGCGGGGGAAATGTCAGCTCGCGGTCGGGGGTTCAGCAGAAGAAGGTTGTGGCGTATAGACACCTGAGCCCTTCGCCGCCACCGAGCTCATTAGTGGCTCATTTTAGCCATAATGTCTCTTAAAGGTGTACCTTTTCCCACAATGCTGCACTTTCTATAGAGTATATGTATATATATATATATATATATATATATATATATATATATATATATATATATATATATATATATATATTTATATTTATTTATTTATTTATTTTTATTTATTTTTTTTTTCCTCACACTCTCCAAGCCGGATTTTTTTTAGAAATGTATGGGACTACTACAGCTTTATTGTGAATTGTTTAGATGATCCTAAATACTAATTATTATCCTAATAAATAATGAATAATCCTAAAAAATAATAATAATAAAATAATGAATTATTATCCTAAAAAATTCACAATGAAGCTGTACTAGTCCCATACATTTCTCAAAAAATGCTTTATTTTTGTCTTTGCTTCAGTTATTTATATGCAGTGTAACTAAACCATTCCGAAGTAAATTTATTTAGTTATTTTTAAGTTATTGATCAAATTCACATTGAGTGATTAAAAATCTCCCAGAATATATTATTAGACTGTTCCTAGGCTGCCGATCACATGACCAGCACACAAGGCAAAGAAATACACTTCAAGTTCATGCATTGTAGATTTTTTTTTTCTTTAGCTTTTTTACAAAATGTATAAACGCATATTGATCAGTGCGACTTTGACCAAATTTGCGTATAGCCCAGTGCCTTTAAAGGTGGTCCACTCAAGTGTTTCCTTCTGTTCATTTTAACACTGAAATTGTTGAATCTTCTATTACAGTATCTATGTAAAGTGGTTCATTCTTTCACAGCACAACCTCTGGTTTAAAAAAATAAAAGCGCGTCATACTAGACTAGCCACTAAGTACCTGCGGCCTCTTAATTCCCTTTCTAAAAAAATATTGCATTGCAAGTACAATCAACATGTGGCGTTAGATGACGCATCGTTGGGCGCTGCATCTGTTAGCAGTCTGTGTTACGCTGTACGAACCTCGCTGGGTGAGGAGTGGACAAGTTGCGGCATTTGCCTTACGCTGGAGTCATTATCCAGTCTTTCCAGGACAGCCTGATATCCGCAAGGCTGTTATTTTTAGAGATCAATTTTCCGGCCAATTTCAGCGCAGTTCTGAACGCCCGCGAGAACGCCGAGCCGCACTTGTCTAGCCGCATCAGGCCGAAGGTTAAATCGTGCCTTTCCTGATGTTACCCCTCCACCCCTTTTTTCTTTTCTCAAGTCGTTTCTTTCTCCATTTCTCTCTCCGTCCCTCTGTCACTTTTCTCTGATTATAGTGTCTAGAGGAGTGACGTTTTGCTGGAAGAGGTTTTTTTTTGTATTTCTTTAGAGGATCCGAACCATCTTGATAGTTTTCTTGAAGATTACGATTCGGACTTCTTTGGCACTTTTAAGATCGTGTCTGTCTGTCTGTCTGATCTTATATTTATTCACATTCACCTTCTACCGCTTTATCCGACCTTCGCTCGGGTCACGGGGAGTCACCTATCTCAGGCGTCTATGGGCATTAAGGCAGAATACACCCTGGATGGAATGCCAACTCATCGCAGGGTACACATTCACACACACATTCATACACTAGGGACAATTTTCCAAGGTGCCAATCAGCCTACCGTGCATGTTTTTGGACACGGGGAGAACATGCAAACTCCACACACACACATGGCCGAGACGGGAATCGAACCCGGACCGTGACGGTGTGAGGCGAACGTGCTAACCACGGTGTGAGGCGAACGTGCCACTGTGCCACAATTTCTTATATTTATTTATTTATTTCCACATGCCTCTTGTCATAAAAGATAGACAGTGAAAATAAAGTCTGCCCCAGTCTTTAAGGTTACACAAGCCAGTGCATAACTAGTGCCGGTCCCAAGCACGGATAATGGGGAAGGTTGTGATCGGAAGGGTGTCCAACGTAAAACATGTGCCAAAACTAATAAGCAGGACCATGAAAAGGAATCTTTTAAGGGGCATGGTGGCTTAGTGGTTAGTACGTTCGCTTCAACCTCCAGTGTCAGGGGTTCAATTCCCGCCTCCGCCATGTTTGTGTGTGTGTGTGTGTGTGTGTGTGTGTGTGTGTGTGTGTGTGTGTGTGTGTGTGTGTGTGTGTGTGTGTGTGGAGTTTGTGTCTGTGCCTCAGGTATTTTTTCTTCGGGTTTCCCGGGTTTCTACTAAAGGAGGCGTGGCCTATGTAATATCTGTGACCCCTCCCAGTCACTCAGTCTTAGTATAGGGGGCGTGGCCAAGTATAGAATCCGATCACATTTGCTCTGATCTCAGCACATTTAATAATTCCAGCCCACTCGTTTCACATTTGTTTCCGGTTTGTTTCCGGAAAACTTCCTTGGCATTTCCATTTTCTTTTCATTCACTTTATGACGTTTGGCCCATTTGCTCTTTTCCAGAACACCTTACAAACATATTTTCTGAGCAGCTATGAGCTATTAAGCTGTAGTACCACCTCATTCTCCACATTTTCTCCATATTAAAACAATTTAGGGAAAACTGCACAAAATCTCTCTTATTCCTTCTTTCCTCGCGAGGTGGCATCTCTCCCAACACTGGTCTTCACATTGCACTGTTCTCCCCTTGTGGTTTTCACCATGACTTTTGAAGCACTATCCGACAGAGGAGGCGCCCCGTCTCCTGCCGCTTTGTTATCTAACGGCGTCGCGATGTTCCGTGCGAGTGGACGATCTTGTCAAGGCCGGAAAAAGTGACCGGCGTGTGACGACGCCGGCGACGGGGTGTGAAACAATGAATATTTAACATAGCTGATAATGACTAATGCATGATGTGTGAAGCTGCCCTGGTTTATGAATATGCAAATGGGAGGTGGTTGAACAAGCAGGAGCAGCATGGTGGGTTGTGCACCTGCTTGTCACATGTTAACACCGATCCCCTATTTCTTTTAACGCCGTCCTCTGGACCAGGTGAAACCGTATTATGCCGCGGACAAGGGGATGTATTGTGTATGTGTGTGTGTGTGTGTGTGTGTGTGTGTGATCTGATTTAAAAGACAGCAGCGTTTGTTGTGGAGACAGAAATAAATAGCCTTGAGAAGCTTCAAAGGCTAACAGCAGGCACTTGGGCCTTTTGATATTAGCATAATGCTAATAGTATACGTGTCACAGGTGTGATAATGGGAATTGTGTTCTCTTTTATTGGAGGACGACATGACATTGGGAAAAAAAATCACATAAGCCACGCCTCCATGAGTGAAACTCCATGAGTTCAAGCATGCCAGACTTGCTTTAATGTAACTGACAGGCACAGAGACCACATAGGCCACACCTCCTTAAATGAATCGGAGATCACATAAGCCACGCCTCCTTAAGTGAATCTGACAGGCACAGAGATCACAAGCCACGCCTCCTTATATCAATCGGACAGGCACAGAGGTTGTATAAGCCACGTCTTCTTAGGTGAATCTGACAGGCACAGACATTACATAGGCCACACCTCCTTCAGTGGAACCGGCAGGCATATAGATCTAATTGACCACACCCACTTCAGTGGAAGCCACAGAGTCTCAGTTCTACGAGAGGAGGCGTGGCCTATGCAATCTCTGTGACCCCTCCCAGTCACTCAGTCTTAGTGTAGGGGGCGTGGTCAAGTGTAGAATCCGTTCACATTACTCTGAATCAAATTCTTGAATAGAAAATGCCCTGGACTATGTGTGTGTGTGTGTGTGTGTGTGTGTGTGTGTGTGTGTGTGTGTGTGTGTGTGTTTGAGAAAATCTCATCACAGGGTCCAGCTCATCATGTTTTATCATTTGTTTGATGAAAGCCAGGATGTTTTTTTGTACGCTTTCATGGCGTGTGTCATCATAGCCTGTAGCTGAAATGGGGCTATCTTTAGTCACACACACACACACACACACACATGCATGCACACACTTTCCTCTGTCTGACAGTCATGGCCACCTGTGGTGTCTGTCAAATCTGTGTGTGTGTGTGTGTGTGCGTGCGTGGTAATGCAGGTTGAGAAAGGGATAACTGGCTGATGTAAAATTCAGATTGTATGACATAATTAGCAATTAGAAAAGTTTCCTTTGCCACATTTATAATGTATTGAAATCCTGCACTTTGTTTGATGTGTTTTATTCCAGATCATGTCTGTTCTCATGTAATGGCTTTATTGTTTCTCTACTGAAAGTTACGCCTTGAGGCCTGTTGGAGTCGTTCGTGTTCCCGTCGCTCACTCGTTTTGATGATGTAATAATATTGTGGATGTAAGATACGGCGTTACACACAGAACAGACGCTTAGGAATAATGAAATATTTGGACAGCGAGAGCTGAGGATGAAACAGAGGGATTAGTGAGAGAAGAGCCGCGACTGAAGCTGAGCTTACATTTACGGCTTTGTCCTTATACAGAGCATTATTACAGCTGTTTCACAATGTGCAGCATGGTAGTTAAGGGCCTTCCTCGGGGGCCCAAGACCGGGAGCTTGGTGAGAATGGGATTTGAACCTGGAACCTTCCGATGAAAAGTCCAGTGGTTTAACTACTAATGTACTGATGTAGTGCGGAACAAAACACGTCTAAACACGGGCCTGATTTATTACTGTGGCATGAAGAGACGGCGGCCAAAAGCACGACCCTTTCTTTCTTTCTTTCTTCTTTCTTGCTCCCTTTGTTTCTTTGTTTATTTCTTTCCTTCTTTCTTTCTTAAGTACTTTGTTAATTATTTTCTTGCTCCCCTTCTTTCTTTCTGTATTTCTTGCTTTCTTGCTTACTCTCCTACTTTCTTTCTTTCCTTCTTTCTTTCTTTCTCGCTCCCCTTTGTTCTTACTTGCTTGCTTACTCTCCTTCTTTCTTTCTTTCCTTTTTTCTTTCTTTCTTGCTTGCTTGCTCTCCTTCTTTTATCTTTCTTTCTTTCTCCATTTTTCTTTCTTCATTCTTTTTTATTTTCTTGTCTCCTTAATTGCTTTCCTTTTCTTGTTCCTTTCTACATTTTTCTTTTATTTTCTAACTTTTTCTTCTTTCTTTACGCCTTTCTTTTTCTTCTTTCTTTCCTTCTTTCTTTCTTTCTTTTCTCTAACGACCATTACCTACCTCCTTTCTTTCTTTCTTGCTTGCTTGCTTGCTCTCCTTCTTTTATCTTTCTATCTTTCTTTTTTTACTTTCTTGCTCTCTTTCTTTCTTTCTTTCTTTCTTTACTCCTTTTATTTATTTATTACTTTCTTTCTTCTTCAATTTCTTTATTTCTTTCACTCTTTCTCTCTTTCTTTATTTCACTCTCTGCTGAACACCTGATAAGTTTTAAGGTCAGCTCTGCTGGATGTCAGCGAGTCACTGCTGCCCTCTTTGCTGTAATCTGCTCTGTTTTTCTCCGTTGTACGCCATAAAAGATCAGTGCAAATCATCATCCAGAATTAGTTTTTCATCCTTTCTTTTTCCTCCGATGAAAACAGATTTTCATTTCCTTTAGGAATGACACTGACACCGTAAATCTCGAGGAACACATGTTAACGCGCTGTGGCTTTACGCACGAGTATTTAAGAAGAGCCTCTATTTGTCACACTTTATTTTATTTTATTTTATTTTTTACAGTATCAAGTCATTATTCTTCCACAATCAACAGGCTGAATGTTTACAAAGAATAAAATTCCCCAAACAGCACCTTGCCCTTGCTATAAATCCCTGCTTAGTCGTCACTCACCCCATATAGAGACAGACACATACATTAATAGCCCTGAATGCTGTTGTTATGGTTGTTGTTTTGCTGGTTAGGGTCTATAAAATGACATATGGCTGGAAATATTGCTTTTCACACCCTAATTTCCCAAACCCATGTTGACTCACAGTAGTTTATTGCTCTCGTGTTCAATCCTGCCAAACCATGTGTATATATATATATATATATATATATATATATATATATATATATATATATATATATATATATATATAGATATTGGGGTTTTTCTATTACTTCTATTTTCACACTCTGATAAGATTTTTGCAGTACTAAAAAACAAACAAATCCACCCAAGCATGAATCATCCTGCGAAAGTTTCTCGTCCAGTTTTTCCTCAAACGCTAAACTTGTCTGGATCTGTGCATCATGTTTAAGACCCACTTACAGTCTGCAATGAGTACAGAGGCCACAGGGACATTCAGCATCTCAGGCTCAAACGCTCAGGTCAACTGTTTTGCCCAGCAGGTCAGTATTCGGTTGCCGTGGCGTTAATGGATCGGATTCCCTCCTGACCATGCACACTTTACAGTAAACACATTTGTCCGGGATTGAGTTGAGATGGTGATATTTTCTTGCTCTCCTGTGAATTCATCCCTGTTATCCGTTTTTATTTTTCCATTTTTTCCAAAAGGGTCTTACTGTCTAAATTGGTCTCTCAGTGCTGTTTGAAAGAACATGAAAGGCTGATTTATGGGAGTATTATTGGACAGTATTCCATAGATTTTCAACTCACAATGTATTTCCTTATTTTCATTGATTTTTTTTTTATTTACTTGATCAGTACATGCCATTTGAGATACTTGACGAGCATACACTGATTGCAGCTTTCAGTATTCTGCTTGAATTTTTTCCAGAGTGTTTATTCATTCATTCATTCATTCATTCTTCCCTCGGTTCATGGCCTATCTCAGGCGTCTATGGGCATTAAGGCAGGATACACCCTGGATGGAATGCCAACCTTCTTTTATCTTTCTTTCTTTCTCCATTTTTCTTTCTTCAGTCTTTTTTATTTTCTTGTTTTATTTTTTCTTGTTTCCTTTCTTTCTTTCTTTTTTTCTTTCTTTCCTTCTTTCTTTCTTTCTCACTCCCCTTCTTTCTTGCTTGCTTGCTTGCTTGCTCTCCTTCTTTTATCTTTCTATCTTTCTTTTTTACTTTCTTGCTCTCTTTCTTTCTTTCTTTACTCCTTTTATTTCTACTCCTTTTATATCGCAGGGAACACACACACACACTCACATTCATACACTAGGGACAATTTTCCAAGGTACCCATCAACTTACCGTGCATGTTTTTGGACCGGGGGGAAACCGGAGAACCCGGAGAAAAACCCACTGAAGCACGGGGAGAACATGCAAACTCCACACACACACATGGCCGAGACGGGAATCGAACCCGGAACCTGGAGGTGTGAGGCGAACGTGCTAACCACTAAGCCATTCTTGTGAGTGTTTATTATTTGAGGTCATTTTTTAAAAATTTATTTTAGACCCACACAAGGATGGTGTTGTGGCTGTGCTGTAAATGGCCCGGTATCGAGATAACATAGCATAGCATCGGTAACATAAAGATAATTAAATTAAATGAATCCAAGTGTATTGATTTGACGTTGAAATGAATTAAAGTGAATTAAATTCGGCTGAAATAGAAGTGAAGTGAAATGCTGGCGAAAAGAGGAGAAAAGTAAGAATGTAGCATGAACAAAACAATGAAGGGAAGTAGTTTAATGTTTTAGCATCAGCTGTGTGTGGGTGTCCGTGACTAACTACAGCTGGCTCTGACTCCACACACCACACACACACACACACACACACACACACACACACACACACACACACACACACAGCTAATTAAGGCCTGTTCATTTTGAGACATGAAAGGATGCAAAGCAATTAAACCAGACGCAGACTTAAAGTGGAAAAGAAACAAAACACATTAGGCTACCTCGCTGTACCCACGTTAGCATGTGTGGTTTTCATTTCCGTGGGCGTAGCTTTGCTAATAATCCCAAAGCTTCGATTCACGAGGTCGGCAGTGATCGATAAAAGCAATTAGAGCGTGCTTATAGGAAAGCATTAACACTAAATAACTCTACGCATTAACGACTTGCAGCTCCGTTGACTCGCTAGCTCCCAGTGGAGAGTACAGCTTAGCACGCTATTAACAAATTAATGCACACCAGTGCCTCCACCCAGAAACGTACGAGATATTAAAAAGGGACGATCAAATTCGCAAACCACGCTAGATCAATTTACAGAAAGCAAAACTGAATCCATATTATTCATTATTCCTATATTCATTGTCATAATGTGATACATTTATATTTAAATATTTATATATTTATATACTTAGATCTAAGTCTTTAAAAATGTGAAAGAAAATCGGGAACTATAAACGTCCTTATAAACAGATGAATAGCTAAAAAGACTTGTTTGTGATCAAGCCATTTAAGTTTATGTTTAGTATACCATTAGAGGTGTAGCTCAGTGGTCTAAGGTGCTGGGAACTGCTGATCGGAAGGATCCGGGTTCGAACCCCCTATATTGCCAAACTGCCATCCTTGGGTTCCTTGAGGACAACCCTTAATCCCCTGTGCTCCAGGGGCGCTGTATCATGGCTGACCCTTTGTTCTGAACCCAGCCACCAACAACAAGCTGGGAGATGCGAAGAAAATAATTTCACTGTGCTGTAATGTATATGTGACAAATAACGGCTATTCTATTCACTATTAATAATAGAATAATAGAATGCATGATATGATCAGAATTAGTACATAAGACCATATATATGATATATATGATGCCCTCGTCTCATAAGCATAACGCTTAGTACAATCTTTTCACTGGAAATCCATTTTTACCTAAATATTTTCCACACACACCCACATCTGGGGAAAACAGACCAGCACACACGAAGGACTTTTCCACTAAAGTCATGTGACCATGGCTAGTTTGCAATGGAAACCTGGCTTGTGCTGGCTAAAGTTTCACTTTGTTTGGCCACGTAGTTGACAGAACTGCATATTTGCATATGTGAACAAACACACACACACACACACACACACACACACACACACACACACACAAGCATGCCCAGTGTATGTATTGGTAAAGAGTTCTTTCCATTTTAAGAGCAAACAAACTCCATTACACTGACGCCAAGTTCTCCAGAAGCCTTTAGCTCACAGATGACAAAAAAAAAGCAGGGAGAGAGAGGGAGAGAGAGAGAGAGAGAGAGAGAGAGAGAGAGAGATGAGGCAAAATATATAAGGCAACAGGTTTCATGGATATTTTCCTTTTATTGGATAAGTGTAGAGAATTAACAAGAAATAAATGAAGAGTTATAAAGAAGTGTAGTGGGACTATTAAGAGCCTGAACTTGAAAACAATGAATTTATTTTGTTATTTATTTTTTTATAACTGTACTTATCATGGATTTTAGTTCATAAGATGGCCATGTAGAACTGGCCTGGCCAACCCGTGGCTCCCGAGCCTCATTCGGCTGTTTAACTAGTTTCATGCGGCTCTTTAGGAGCTTTCACATAACATGCGAACATAACATGTTCATGTGTACCCATGTGTATGATGTGGCTCTTTGCAGTAACACAGAAAAAAAGTGGCTCGTAGCCTCCTACTAGTTGGCCACCCCTGTTCTAGAACATTCCCTACATGCCATTCCACATTCACCACATTGTCACATCTTCTGTCACAGAAAAGTGAATGTATCATTAAAATGTTTATTGCAAACAGAAAGCATTTCACTGCATGTCGCACATGTATGTGTATGTGACAAATAAAATTTGCATTTGAATTGAAAATTCATACACATACAGGATATAAACCCTAATATACATTTACAATATGTAAATTATATTTATTAGGAAAATATACCAAAATACACTATAAAGACAAAAGCTTTTTCCTTTTTTTTCTTTTTTTTTCCTTATTTGCTGTTACAGTAACCTCTACTCTACTGGGAAGATGTTCCTCAAGATTTTTGAGCGTGCATGTGGAGATCGTGTTCTCGTTCAGCCACAAAGGCATTAGTGAAGCCAGATTGAGGTTGAGGAGGCATGAGGTTCGTCCCAAAGGTGTTCAGCAGGGTTTAATGTCAGAGCTATACAGCAGGCCACTCAAGATCCTCTACTCCAACCCATGTGAACCAATCTGGGTCAAGTTTGGGTCTTTTAGTTCGAGGGAAGGGAAAATTCACGTCACATCTATTCCATTCCATTCTACCATGACATTTCTATTCAGAGCTGTTTAAATAAACATTCCGACCTACAAGAGGTTCATTATTAGGATTATTAGTATTAGTAGTAGTAGTGAATCTTTTTGCACTACTTCTAATCATAATACTCATCAGTAGTAGTGCGAAAAAACATACCACAATCTTCAAAATCGCCGCTGACACACAGATATATACTCCCTTTTTGTTTATTAATCCTAAAATGATGGAAATGCTTGTTGGTTTTAGGGAGGAAGGAAAAAAGTTCCTTCTTCTCTGGAAAACCATGACTAAGAGTTAAGGCTCTAAACTTGGAGTCGCACCATGGGTTTGTCTTCAGCACTTTCCTTAAAAAGAAATATACATACAGGGTCTTATAAATCTTCTCATACACTTTTTTTGAAGTATAGAATAGACTTTATTTGTTATATATACACATTACAGCACAGTGAAATTCTTTCTTCGCATATACCACTTTTTTTTTTTAGTAGAGAGAGAGCTGGGGTCAAAGCGCAGGGTCAGCCATGATTCGGTGCCCCTGGAGCACAGATGGTTAAGGGCCTTGCCCAAGAGCGGGGCCTGGGTACCCACTTGGTGATACCGGGGCTCGAACCCCGACCTTCCGATCAGTAGCCCAGCACCTTACACCACTGAGCTACATCCTGTGAGATCTATACATTCTGTTTTCAGTTACCGTCATTAGGCCTTGTTCAGACTTCACTTTCACAGTTAAAACAATATTCATGACAGGAAAAAAAAATACCTCATATTTCGGGACAGAAAACTAAAGATAAAAATGATGGATAGGTTCAATTAGGGCAGTTATTCTTTGGTTTGATTCACACCTAAAAAAAAAAAAGGTTTGCCAAATCAGTAATATGCAAACATGTCATGAAAACATCAATGGGTTCGAGACATCTGACTGTAGAACACAAAGCAATTGGGAAAAAAATGACAAAGAAATGTTTTTTTTAGAATAATTAAAAGAAAAAAAAGAGTATGTTAATACTATTGCAGTAAAACACTATATAAGCGAAAACGTTTGTGGCCACCTTAAAATAAGATATGTGTGTGCTTTTTGAACACCTGCCGCATCTAATCTCTATTTGCTGTTGTAATAACTTTCAGAGAAGATATTAAACTATATTTTGGAGTGTACTTGTGGAGATTTGTGGTCATTCAGCCACAAAGGTGTTCGTAAAAAGTCAGGGAGTGATGTAGGTGAGGTGGCTCGGGGGTTAGGTTAGAGTTTGAGTTCTTGACGAAAGGTTATGGTATGAGCTCTAAAGCGGGCTATTCACAGGGCTTTTGTCATGCTGAAACATGTTCAAATGAAGGGACATTTCAGTTGAATTGTGTGCCTTTAAATTTGGGGTTAAACTGTGGGGAAGAACATACAGCGTGGCTGAAAGGTCTGCTATTCTGGAAGCTTTGTGAACATGGACAGTTTAAAAAAATACTGTCAAAAAGACATACTTGGTGCACCTTTAAAAGATAAGAATGAAACTGTTGTCTTTCACTAAGATTTTCAGTACGTTCAATGTCTCAAACACACACACACACGCACACAAATTAAGCTTTATGATGAGAGTTTTGCCTCCTGTGTGTGTGTTTGTGTTTGTCCTGGTATACTGAAAGCAGAAGCTGTCTCTGTGTCTTGAAGGCAATAAAATGGCAAAGTGCTAATTAAGACCTGTCTTCCTTTAGGAAAGTGATGACTCACTGTCTCACGAAGTAGCAGCCCCTCACCCCCCCCGTCAATGTTGTGTTTTCCTGTGTGTGTTATTGTGGATCATTGAAAACCCCACAACCCCACACATACAGTATATACACATACACACACACACAGCAAAAAGCATGTCATGATAAACACCAGCAGAAAATCTGGTTCCTTTTACCTGTGTGCTGTAGGAGTCACTAGCAGCCCCATCAGAAGAGCCCATGAAATATAAATCACGCTCGTACATAATTGATGTTCATATTAGGGAAGGAAGCCTGAGGGAGGGCTGCAGCGCGCCGGGGTGAGGTGCTGTGTCTGGCACAGGCGCTGAATTTCCCTGCCCTGATATGACACGATTTAGAAAAATAATAGTGTCGAACACGGTGTAGAGCAATTAGTTACAGGGCTGCCATATGACCCCGAGGTGAAGCAACACGTTGCTAGTTGCATAAACGGCATCAAGAATGCACAATTCCCTGTGTGATTACAATGAAAAAGAAACATTTTTTTTCCTTCAGGCTGTACAGTGTATTTTTATACTGTATAGTGGTTACCCTTTAAAATGACTTAAACAAGCCATAGATCATTTTCTGGTGCCTAATGCTGCCATACAAAACTGCCTCTGTGTGTGTGTGTGTGTGTTCGAAATCCCAAATTCAAAATATAAGCATGTCACATCCTAAAAGCAGATTTTTGCCCATGTATAGGAATTAACAATTGAGTAATTAATTTAGAAGCAATGGATAATAACAGGTACATTTATTTTTCAACACACACACACACACACACACTCTCGTGCAGCAACATTAATTATGGATCGTCTACAAAGTTAAAGGTTAATTGCTATGGCCCCAGGATTGCATGCCAAAAGATTAGACATTGCACTAATAACCTGTAGGCAAAAAAAAAAAAAAAAAAAAAAACCGCTTCTTCGGGCCTTTTATGTTTTAAAGTGATTAATTAGCTATACAACACTTTTTAAATGGCAGGAAAAAATCAATTATGATGGAATGCCAAAAATGACACTTCATAATAGTAATAATACAGTATAACATTCATTCATTCATTCGTTCATCTTCTACCGCTATATCCGATCTTCCCTCAGGTCACGGGGAGCCTGTCAGGCGTCTATGGGCATTAAGGCAGAATACAAGGCAGGAATGCCAACCCATCGCAGGGCACACACACACACACACATTCATACACTAGGGACAATTCAACCTACTGTGCATGTTTTTGGACCGGGAGGAAACCAGAGAACCCAAATAAAAAACCCCTGAGGCACGGGGGAGAACATGCAAACTCCACACACATGGCCGAGACGGGAATCGAACGCGGACCCTGCCCCCTTACCATCGTGCCCCCTTACAGTATAACAGTAATATTATAATAATAAATCACAGGCACAGAGAGACACAGACACACAGTTTTGGGAAGGTTACTTTGGAAATGTAATAGATTACAGATTACAAATGACCCGATTCAAAATGTCCACTAGGTGGCACTTTAAGTTAACGTTCTGAGAAGAAAAAGGTTCAGACCCGAAAATTCGGTTTATATTTTTCGAAATGAACCTGCAGCAGATTGTCGTCATTCAAATCCAAATCGCGTTTCAATTGAAAATCGTGCCGTCGTATAAAGCGTTGATTTGACACCAAATTGTTCAGATGTAACTCTATTTGTAATCTTTAACACTAACTGTAATTTAATTACACATCTTTGCTCAGTAAATGTAATGAATTACTGTTACATTTATTATGTCATTAAATTACATAACACCGTTACATGTAACTAGTCATGTAGCACAAGCGGGGGGTTCAATTGCAGTGAAGGTTTTATTATTATTATCCAAGGTAGACCAACGCAAACCCAGGGCTAGAAATCAAGGAACTAAACATATGCAGCGGTCATTATCTTTCAAAAGTGGTCCAAGGGAGGAAACAGTGGTGGAGCAAGCAAGACTCACTGGGGATTAAAGGCCGCTCCGTGTGGTCCGATATAGCAGACCAAGCTACTGTCACTCAAATTGCTTGAAAAAGTGAATGAGGTAATGTTACAGCTGATTGGTGCATGTATTACCTAGCCACACCTACTTACATTCCTGTTTTAAAAAGTGTTTAGAGAACGCATTTGCCTTTACCATTGATGGTATAAGAAAAAAAAATTGTTAATAGGTGAAAAAATGTTTCATTTAATATATAAGTAATGCGGAAGAATCCTCTATACTAAACACAGCTTTTTACTAATGCTATTGTTTAGTGTGTGTGTGTGTGTGTCCTACTTGCTGCCACCATACCGTATAGGCATAATTAAGGACACAAATGCTCTTGACAAGCCCTTGGGTCTTATTTAGAGGTGAGGCATGGCCCGTCTTGTCCACTATTAAGTAATGGAGGCAGATCGTTTGTTTTCAATTGCGTGCCAAAGTACAAAATATCGAATGATGTAATCCATATAAGACAAATATAATTTAAACGAAGATGTAATGCAATAGGACACGGTGCCTTAGTGGTTAGCACGCTCGACTCACACCACCAGGGTCCGGGTTCGATTCCTGTCTCGGGCATGTGTGTGTGGAGTTTGCATGTTCTCCCCGTGCCTCAGGGGGTTTTTCTCCGGGTTCTCCGGTTTCCTCCCGGTCCAAAAACATGTCCGGTAGGTTGATTGGCACCTTGGAAAATTGTCCCTAGTGTATGAATGTGTGTGTGTGAATGTGAGTGTGTGTGCCCCTTCGATGGGTTGGCATTCCATCCAGGGTGTATCCTGCCTTAATGCCCATAGACGTCTGAGATAGGCACAGACTCCCTGTGACCCGAGAGAATATCGGATAAAGCGGTAGAAGATGAATGAATGAATGAATGTAATGCAATAGGGAGATTATGTACAAGTGCTAATGTGAATCAAGTGTGGCTGCTGCAAAGCCCTGATATTTACAAAAGGCTCCAGGTGTGGGTGCTGGATCTCATTCCAATGATACCCTTATCTTATGTATTATAATCATGTCCAATTATACATCGTGCAAATTGATTGTAATATTTATATGTTCATCGAATTGTTCTTGGATATCAATAGACTTTTGCTTTGTTGGAATGGAAATCTGCATCTACACCTGCACCTTTGTGGGTCACTACTGGAATAAATCATCTATTGACAAAGACAAACAAAACAGGAATTAATTCTTATATTATTCATTCATCTTCTACCGCTATATCCGATCTTCCCTCGGGTCACGGGGAGTCTGTACCTATCTCAGGCGTCTATGGGCATTAAGGCAGGATACACCCTGGATGGAATGCCAACCCATCGAAGGGGCACACACACTCACATTCACACACACAAGGGGCAATTTTCCAAGGTGCCAATCAACCTACTGTGCATGTTTTGGGACCTGGGGAACCCGGAGAACCCGGAGAAAAAACCCCTGAGGCACGGGGAGAACATGCAAACTCCACACACACATGGCCAAGACGGGAATCGAACCCGGACCCTAGCGGTGTGAGGCGAACGTGCTAACCACTAAGTGTGTTTCAACACTCGCCAAGGATGAAGTTAACTTCTTGTTGTTTCAGGATCCGAGAAGCAAGCACAAATTTAAGATCCACACGTATGGCAGCCCGACATTTTGCGATCACTGCGGCTCGCTGCTGTACGGCCTCATCCACCAGGGCATGAAATGCGATAGTGAGTACATTTACAATCTGGTGATTTCCTATTAAATATTAACAATTGAAAACCTAAGCTAAGACAGTCACATTCGTCTGTGTGTGTGTGTGTGTGTGTGTGTGTGTGTGTGTGTGTGTGTGTGTGTGTGTGTGTCTGCAGCATGCGACATGAACGTCCATAAGCAGTGTGTGCTTAATGTGCCGAGCTTGTGCGGGACAGACCACACAGAACGGAGGGGACGACTCTTCCTGAAGATCGACGTGAAAGGAGAAGAGATGCATGTTACAGGTGAGAGCTCAGATGTTTTAATCACAGTGATACCAAACATGAACTGAATGCAACGAAAGGGAAACGTGGAAATAAAGGTAACGATGATGAAAGTGGAAAGAACAGAAAACGTCAAGAAAGCGTCCCATTTAGATACGACAGTTTATTTTACTGTTTAAGAGTTAAAGGTGGTTAAAGGCTCCTGGTCGGTTTATAAGTAGAAATCTAAATACAAGGGATTTACAAGGTGCAGAAACCAACAGGCGATAGGAAGTGGAATCATTTTGACCGGGGGTTTTCGGGCCTTACTCGGGGGCCCGGGAATCACCAGCTTGGGTTGCATTGTAAGATCTTGACCTCGCCCTTTTTAAACACTTTTAGGGAAGACCAGAGACACTGATTGCACCCCAGGCTCCCTCACGTCACCTACATACATACATAAGACCCTTTTGTGGCTGAATTCCCCAAAATCTCCACAAACACCCTTCAAATCTAGTGGCTCAAAAAGCACATTATATTGCCAAGTCATGGGAGGGGGTGTAGCTCAGCGCTTTAAGGCGCTGGGTTACTGATCAGAAGGTTCGGGGTTCGATCCCCGGTATTGCCAAGCTGCCACTCTTGGGTCCTTGAACAAGGCCCTTAACCCTCTGTACTCCAGGGGCATCATACCATGACCCAAACTTCCAAAACAAGCTGGAGTATGTGAAGAAAAGAATTTCCCTCACAGGATCATTAAAGTAGGTATAAATAATAAATAAATACATTTTAAAAAAGTGTCAAACATTGGTCCATGCAGTGTATTTTGTCGTGTCCCTGTAGTGTAGTTTTTCAAT
>JACRUU010000029.1:7674873-7682373 GCA_030449085.1 Kryptopterus vitreolus | reverse complement strand
ATTTCTTTCTTTTATTTCTTTTACTTTATTTTCTGATTTACTTCCTTACTTTTTACTTACTCGCTTACTTTTGGGTATTTCTTTCTTGCTTTCTTTAAATTCTTGCCCTTTCTTTCTTACTGTCGTTCTTCTTTCTGGATATTTATTTTTTATTTTTTTCTGTGCATTTCTTTCTTTCTTTTTCTGTGTATTTCTTTCTTTCTTTCTTTCCTTCTTTGTTGCCATTTCTTTCTTTCTGGGTGGTTCTTTCCTTTTTTCTGTGCACTTCTTTTTGTTGTTTTTTTTCTGTGTACTTCTTTCTTTCTTTTTTTGTCTATTTCTTTCTTTCTTGCCAATTCTTTCTTTGTGGGTAGTTCTTTCCTTTTTTCTGTGCACTTATTTTTGTATTTTTTTGTGTGTACGTATTTCTTTCTTTTTTCAGGGTATTTCTTTCTTTACTTTCTTTTCATTTCTTTTTTCTTTCTGTTTTTTTTTTTTTTTTTTTTTTTTCTTTCTGGGTATTTCTTTCTTTCTTTACATTCGTGCTGTTTCTTTCTTTCTTCTTTCTGGATATTTCTTTCTTTCTTTTGTTCTGGCCATTTCTTACATCTTTTGCCCATTTTTTTCTGTCTATGTATTATTTTTCTTTCATTGCATTCTTTCCATTTCTTTCTTTCTTTCACACTCGTTTTATGTTCTTCATGACAAATTATCCATCACTATAACAATAATAGTTTAATATGAAACACGGAATAAAATATGATGCACAAAATTTGCCATTTGTATTTTCCACTGCTTTCTTTTCGTTCCAATTTGTTCTTTCTATCTGTGCATTTTTCCCCCCTTTCTTTCTTCCCTGTTTGTATCCGTCGCCCGTCTCCTAACCACTTTACACTCGTCATGACAAATTGGCCTTTGCTACAGTGGAGTAATAGTTTAATATGAGACACAGCATGAAACATAGTACACAAAAGCAGCCCACATGACTGCACGTCACAGCGCAAACATAAACACACAACAAGGGGGGAAAGAAAAACAAGAAACTAAACCGGGTCAGGTTGGGGAGTTTATGGAGAGGAGTGAAACTGTGACACGGGGTCACGTTCTGTCGCTCACACGCACATTCACACACACACACACACACACACACACACACACACACACACACACACACCGAAACAGCACACCCACGAACAAGCATTCCTTGTTTAGCAGTAAACATTAGAATAAAGGCGCATTCAGGAGTCGTTGTGTTGCGCTGATTCTCCTGCTGTGACTCGACTTCCTGGTCAATGCTTCTGTTGTTTGTTCTTGTGTACAACATTGACGACAGCTTTGACACAGAATGACCTCGCAGCATTTATCCACCCTATAGTACATCTGCCCATCTATCTGACTATCTATCTATCTATCTGTCTGTCTGTATATCTATCTATTGTTTTCTTTCTGGACAGGTCTTTCCTTTCTTTATTTATACTTTCTTTCTTTCTTCCCTTCTTTCTTTTTTCCTTTGTTTATTTGTTTGTTTGTTGTATTCTTTCTTTCTGAGTACTTATTTCTTTAGTTGTTTTTTCTTTCTTTCTTTCTTTCTTTCTTTCTTTCTTTCTTTCTTTCTTTCTTTCTTTCTTTCTGGGTACTTCTTTCTTTCTTTCTGGGTATTTCTTTTTTTCTTTCTTTCTGGGTACTTCTTTCTTTCTTTCATTCTTTCTTTCTTTCTGGGGACTTCTTTCTTTCTTCTTCTTTCTTTGGGATTTCTTCTTCTTTCTTTCTTTCTTTCTTCTTTCTTTCTTTCTTCTTTCTGGGTACTTTCTTTCTCTTCTTTCTTCATTCTTTCTTTCTTTCTGGGACTTCTTTCTTTCTTTATCTGGGTATTTCTTTCTTTCTTTCTTTCTTTCTTTCTTTCTTTCTGGGGACTTCTTTCTTTCTTTCTGGGTCTTTCTTTCTTTCATTCTTTCTTTCTTTCTGGGACTTCTTTCTTTCTTTCTGTCTTTCTTTCTCTTTCTGGGACTTCTTTCTTTCTTTCTGTGCATTTCTTTCTTTCTTATTTTCTTGGCATTTTTTTTCATTCAGTCATGTCTTTCTTTTCTTTCTTTACATTCTTGCATTTTCTTTCTTTCTGTCTGTCTGTCTGTCTCAAAGATTTCTGTCTTACTGCTTTTTTTCTTTTCTTTCTTTCTCTCTTTCTTTTTGGTCATGTCTCTCTTTTTTTCTTTACATTCTAGCAATTTCTTTCTTTCTTTCTTTTCTTTCTTTCTGTCTCAAAGATTTCTGTCTTACTGCCTCTGTCTGTCCTGTCCGTTCTGTCCGTTCGTCCATCTTTCTACATCTTGTGTCAAACTCAAGACCCGCCGTGTCCCAATTCATCCCTACAGTGTTCAGAATAGAAGATTTAATCTGGGAGGAGAAAAATAAATTCTCCACCCACTTGTGACTTTTATTAAAAAAAATAATAATAATAACAACAATAATATGTAATGAATGTGAATTAATGTTATCTATTCATTTATTCTACTACACGTAATATCTATGGACTTCATACCCCAACCGGCACCATAGAAACCTTTTTTTTTTTCCTGGAGTTTTATGTTAGACAATTTGAGATTACATTATTAGCATGTGCCTACTGTCCGTGTGTTTGTATTAAGTTGCACGTGTTTGCGTGAGCATACGTTTTATTTTCTTTACACACATTATTCAGTGCCACGATGCACACTATATACACAAACGTCCGTAAGATCCGTCTGCGCTTATTCAATATCCTGTTACACATTCATATATCTTCCCTCAGGTCACGGGGAGCCTGTACCTATCTTAGGTGTCTATGGGCATTAAGGCAGGATACACCCCGGATGGAATACCAACCCATCGCAGGGCACACACACACACACACACACACACACACTCACATTGACACACACAGTCACACACTAGGGACATTTCCAAAGTGCCAATCAACCTACCGTTCATGTTTTTGGACAAGGGAGAAACCGGAGAACCCGGAGAAAAACCCCCTGAGGCACGGGGAGAACATGCAAAATCCACACACACGTGGCCGAGACGGGAATCAAACCCGGACCCTGGCGGTGTGAGGCGAACATGCTAACCACTAAGCCACCATACCCCCCTGTTACACATTTAGTCTTTTATTTATAATAATAATAATAATAATGATAATATATATAATGAATGTGCATTAATGTTAGCTATTCGTGTGTTTTATAACACTATGGACTTCATACCCCTACTGGTACAGTAGAAACCATTCTTGTACCTGGAGTTTAATATTACACAATTTGAGATATCTTAGCTAGTGTCCATGGCCACTGTTCATATTATATTGTCCTTTTTAGTGTCCTGGCCTACAGATTTAGAATTGAGCTTTGGTGCATTCAGAGAGGTTTAAAAGTCATTGAGTTGCCATGCTTTGGAGTTCCTGAGTGCAGCTCCGAGTCCCTGCAGCACTCCTGGACTCTCTTAGCACCTCATAATGCTGATGTATTTCCTGCTGTTAAATAAGTATCCACATATCACACATTACCAGGAACAGTGCGTGTCTATAAGTGTGTTTGAGCACAATTTGCATTTTGCGCGCCGTGTACGAGCACTCAAATTCTATTTAAACTGCAGATTGTACATTTTGATGTGCCTTAATGCGCTCTTTTTATTCCGATATATTCACCGATATTATTATTGTTTTTTGCCACAGGCTGTGGCACAGGTTCAGGACCGTCAGAAAGTTTCTAGACTGAGTTTCGTGACATTTTTAGACGAGTAGGATTTCAGAAATGGGTCTCTGGAGGCTTTTCCGTCCACTTTTGGAGTTTGCTTGTTTGTCGGACGTGCAATAACGCGTACCCCCTTGCTTAAGTTATAGGGGGAAGAGTTCACTGTAACGTGTGAAGCTGAGATACATGGTGATGTAGATAGAAAGTAACCCATTTAAAAATAATAATAAACCTGACATTGTAGTATACATAAAAACTCATATTGTAAATGTGGAATGAAAAAAGTGTGCGAGTATATCAAAGCGCCAATATGGTGCTCTCTAGGAATCGTTGGATAGCTGCATTTGTCCACATATTTGAATTGTGTGGTCTGCCTGGACTGGCACAGATAGAGGGAATGCAAAGAGACTTGCCGGGAAGAGAGCGGTGTTTTTATTGAATGAGGAAATGGAGGGCTAGAGCGCCTCCTGTTGGTCAACTAATGTTAAAATGTGAGGTCTTTGGGAGCAAATCTTTATTTATAGTTTCGCTATTTCTCTAAATGCATGTGACAATTCGGCAAAACAATTTTCTTTCATAATTTCTATCAGCTCCTTCTCTTTCTTTCTTGTTTTGGTAAGAATAAAACCTGGTAAAAACGTGCATTTAATGCAGAATCTATTTTTTTTTGACCATTCTGTTGTTTTGTTATGTCGGCTTATTTGTAATTGTTTGAATGGATCGCAAGAATGTTTTACGATCACTTTATCCATCATAAATACAGAGTGTCACCGTGAATTACAGCGTGAAAGCAGAGGTCGTCCAGTCTTTTCCACAAAGGGCCTTTGTGGGGGCACAAAGGTTTTCATTCCAACAAATCAGTGGCCACCCCTAATAGTTACTAATGAAAAGCATATGGAATGAAAGCTTATACCTACAGTAGCCCCGTGTGGAAAAGATTGGACACCTCCAACAGTCCTAAAAGTATTGTATAATCAAAGAATTAGAGTCGTAAAATGGCTTTTAAGGACGAGACTGAGGTAGAATTGGTACTAATAGTAGGAGCCAGGAGCAGGATGACAACAACGATCAAGAGGTAGAATGTAAATAGTGTCTGTAATAAAGACTTAGGAACTTAAACAAGAGAAAAATCCTTACAGACTACAAAAAGTAAGTACTAGAACTAACAAACAGAGCAAAAACAAACTCTAATGACTAATCAGGTATTAGAGTGTGATTGACTGAAACTAACCATAGTTTTAAATGGCATACACTGAGATTAGCCAGGAATCATAGCCATAAAAACTGACACTAATCAGAAAGTAGAGTATTAAAGACCAACCCAGATTTAAAACCCTATAGATGAAGACTAACCTGGAGTGTTAAAGACCGAAACTCACTAACAGCATTAGCTGTAACTACTGATAGCAATCAAGAGCTAGAATGAAAATACTGTGCTACAAATTTAGCTGTAGACTAGGAAGTAAAGATTGACGATTGTGACTATATGGGAATTAGAGGAATAAAGATGTAGTGGCTAAGAATTCAAATGTAAATACTTGGATTAAACCAAAAATTGGAACAAACAAACACTGGACATGACTAAGAAAGTCTGTACATAATCAGGATCTAAAACATGACTACACTACATCTGTCTACATGGTCATGCATCACTTGTATAAGGTTCATTGCAGTCCTCGCCACCATCTGTTTCCTGGGAATTTCATTTCATTTAATGTCTAGCGCAATATGTATATTCATTTAAACACACTTTTCTTTTACGTCACTGTGAAAAGCTGCAGGACAAAAGTATTTTTTGCGATTTTCAGGATTGACATGTCACATGTCATGATCATGTCATTAGTGTATGTTTGCACCACAGATGTCCGCATCCTTTTATATGGCTTTTCCGACGTTAAACGCCTCGCTCATTAACCTCCCAGCGGTGTTGCTGGGATTTGAACTCAAAGCCGTAGGATCATCACTGCACTAATGGTTTAGCCCTCATTATTCTCACTTATCCAGGTGCATTTTGCGTCGTACACGTCCTGGTTGGTGCATTGCGGGCGTAACGAAGGCTAACAAGGCACCGCTGCTTTGCATTTAGCCATTTTCAGTGTGAAGTTTTAAATATTCAAAACGTAACCTTTGTGTGGGTTCGGGCTGTGCAAAGTGTGCTACTTTTTCTAATTCAGACTTTTAGCCTTAGGCTTAGCCTCGAACACTGTAGCCGTGGACACGACCTGGATGAGGCATAATGTGATTTCAAGTTGTGTAACAACACACAAAAAAAGGCATACAAAATGATGTGTACATTGGTTTTGTTAGCAGGTTTGTATCTCTTTTCTTGCACTTGTAGTGACCTCTTGTGTTTTGTGTTATAGTATACGATGTTACCTGACAACAATCAATAATAGTCAGGGTTGGGAAGGTTACTAAGGAAATAGTGATAGTGTATATATATATATACATACACACACACACACATAGGAATATCTTACAAATGACCCCATTCAAAATGTAATAAGTAGTGTAATGTTTATAAAAGTAAAAAAAATAAAAAATGTGTAACGTGATTACTGGGTGTCACTTTACGTTAACATTCTTCATACTTGTTACGCTTCACCGTTAATGTTTTTTCGTCATGTTACTCCCTGCGCAATACTCCGAGACTGAGGCGCCACTGCCGCCCACTGCAGTGTGGACAATAGCAGAAATCACTGATTTGACATGAAATTGTTCACATATAACCTTATTTTGTAATCTTTAACATTTCCATAAGTAACTAATTTAATGACACATTTTTTGTTCAGTAACTGTAACGAGTTACTGTTACATCTATTGTGTAATTCAATTATGTCCCGCGGTTACATTCAGTGCCTTATAGTGTGTACACTAACCAGACCGATTCTGCATTTCAGAACAGCTACCCAGGAAATGATTTGATTTATTCTTTATCTCTTATTTTGAAACAATTCAGTTTCCTGACCGCAGTGTGTTAGTGTTTACAAATCTACACATTAGGCGCAAAGGGAACTGCATGCAGAAAGAGAATCTCCTGGAGCTTGTCGATCTTCTACTTGTAGGAGCTTGTAGGAGTGGAATAGTTAGCATTAAATATTCAGTTTTACACATATGCAATGTTTCATGAATGTATTTTGGAGATATAGTGGTATAAATACTTTATGTAGCCACGAGCTACGATAGAAATGTAATGATATGGTGCAACCAATAGCTCAAGCAGTGACCAAGAAGTTTTTCAGGTTGACGTGTACCATGTGGAAGAGCTACAGGTACGGGTTATTGCTGTAGAGACTATTTATCACCAAGAACTAATGCATTTTTAACCCTTCGTTGTTTAATGTCGATATCCTTGGAGTATGGTGTCTTAAAACTGGTCACGAAATCGAAATAAAATGTTGCTTTGTACGCTCAAAGATTCGTGTAGCTACGTTTGCCTCGCATGAAAGTAAATCTGTGTACGAACGAGCGAGTATATTGATAGATAATCCAGCTCCATATTAGGTTGAGGGTAAACTACAGGTACAATGTTCAATTTGTCCACTAAAAAAGTAAACAACTGGCAGCACGGTTGCCAGCAAGATAATATAAAGTTAACTTTGTGTCACAGTTTTATAGTTGGCTATTGTTTTTGCAAATAAGGCATAATGCTCTTTCTACATTTAAAGTACATGTCTGTGAATAGCAAATTCCCCCAACAGTCTTTAAAATTATTTGTTCTCAAGTGTAAAAGAATGTGTTTGTTGTTTTAAAACATGTTTCTCCTGTATTAAACTGTTGAATACAACCGAAGTAA
>JACRUU010000029.1:7624873-7664873 GCA_030449085.1 Kryptopterus vitreolus | reverse complement strand
TCTCTCTCTCTCTCCGTTTTTTTTTTCCCGTCACTGCATACAGAAAGCTAAGCTCGGGCCTGGTAAGAAGGCCGTCACACCTATTGATGACAACCGGACCAGTTTGCCCTCCACTAATCTGGACCAGGTCAAACTCACCGACTTTAACTTTCTGGCCGTGTTGGGGAAGGGGAGCTTCGGGAAGGTCAGTATGAGCAACAAACCTTCAAGCGTAATTAATAGTATACATGTATTTTTCAAATAATTAAAAAAAAAACATGGAGAGACATTTTATTTATAGCAGAAAGATAAGGATTTAGTCATTATGGTAAGGTCATGAGATAGCTATATACAGATTTGCTTTTCCACAGCCAGTAGAAATCTCTGCATCCTTTGAGAAACGAGTGTTGATGTAATTAGCAACAGACTTTGGTGCAATCAATAAATTACCGGTTGTTGAAAAGCATGTAATTTTTTTCATCCTGCTCTTAGTAGCTGCTAACTGCTGATGTTTTCAATCTATGGATATCAGATAAACTTTTATTTTTTTTGGCTATTGTAAATGCAGAATCAAATTCTTGAGGGGGGTGGTTGCGGACGACTTTTTTTTAATCGTTGGAATTTTAATATTCAAATTTTTAAGTTACAATATTTCGTTTTTTTTTTCGCTGTAACGGATTGCTGTTACTTTTATTTTGTAATTAAATTATGTTACACCTTCAAATGTAACCAGTTACTCCCCAACACTGTATAAATGCAAATGATTTATTGTTATTTACTGATTATCGGTGTTGGAAGGTTACTTTGGAAATGTAATAGATTAGAAATGATCATCATATTCGAAATGTAATAAGTAGTGTAACTTTTCAATTAGTTTTATAAAAGTAATGCAACTGATTACATTTGATTACTTACTTTTTGATTCACTTTTTTTGTCCACTAGGTGGCACTTTAAGTTAGCAGAAAAGTTAAGATCTTAAAAAAAGTTTCAAACCCACAAAAGAAAAAAAAATAGGTTTTATATATTTATATATATATATATATATATATATATATATATATATTTATTTTTTTTTTTTTTTTTTTTTAAATTACTTAATGCTTTTACATGCAACTTGATACTCCCCAACACTGATTATATATAGGCTAATTAATGCACTGTAAAAATGATTCAGATTCAGAGATGCAGATTTTATTTGTCACATACATATACATACACAGTACGGCATGCTGTGAAATGTTTCTTAACGGCCGTCCAGCATGTAAACATAATACACCTCTAGTTGATTTGCTAACAGCATTTCGTTGCCTTGTACCCACATGTGCAGTGACAATAAAGTGAAATCGAATCTAATCTAACCTACGTCAGGTGATGCTGGCAGAAATTAAGACCACGGACGACCTGTATGCGATAAAGATCCTAAAGAAAGACGTAGTGATCCAGGACGATGATGTGGAGTGCACCATGGTGGAGAAAAGGGTGCTGGCACAACAAGACAAACCCCCTTTTCTCACCCAGCTTCATTCCTGCTTCCAGACTGTGGTAAGGTTTTAAAAGAGAGTGAGGGGGGGGAGGGGGTGAAACGATGTGGCCGTTGCAGGTTGATAAAGCGCAGAGCATTGGGAGGAAAGTCAAAAAGTGTAATGTCAAAAACGACAATCACGGATGATGGTGAACATCGTATACCAAAACTTTCAACACTAAAGAACAAAAATGGGAAAGTGAAAAGGATCGAGTTGGAAAGCTAATCTTCTACCCCTTTTTTCTACCCCCTTCTCCCCACGAGAATCGAACCCCTGACCCCTGGAGGTGTGAGGCGAACGTGCTAACCACTAAGCCCCTGTCACTAAACCTCCATCATCTTTTTTAAAGCCATTTATGCTTATTATTTGTCTGTTCATTTAATTTTTTTTAATGGTTGTTACAGATTTTTCCAACTCGGACTGAGACTTTAACCTCTCTGTTTCTTTAATTAAGCGTGAGAATCTGTGGTAGTCTAGATGTAGGCGTTTGAGTCGTCCCTCTCCATCTGTCGCTCACTGCAGCCTTCAGCTTCACTTTAAAGTAATGATGAGGATGAAGACGCCTGGTCTCTCCTCAACATACCTCTCCTCTGCGAAATTATCTTTGCATTGTATCAGCGAGAAAGTGTTTGGCGTTTGAAATGAGCTGGCAGTGTGAGCTGGGTTCGCCTCCTTTCGACATTTAATAAGTGCCTTGGGAATGTTTTATAATGGTCTGTAATTTCCTTTCATTCCGATCTCCATAATCATGTGTATGTTAAGCGCGCTGGGCGAAGGGAGGCGTGAAGTTAATGTCTGATTTAAGGATTATTTTTATTGTAGGGTTATGACATTACTGAAAGAGTAAAAGCGGCTTTGAAATACACTTGATTATTATTATTATTATTTTTTATAGGACCGTCTGTATTTTGTGATGGAGTACGTCAATGGTGGAGACCTCATGTATCACATTCAGCAAGTGGGCAAATTCAAAGAACCTCAGGCAGTGTAAGCTGTGTGCATTATTCTTAATCCTTTTTTTTTTTTTTTTTTTTTTTTTTTTTTTTTTACACCTGCAATAAAACAGCAATGTAATATCCAGAACACTTGACAAACAACATTTTTGACATTCATTTTGTGTTATGAAAAGTTGAGTTTTCCAGCCAAAGATCTTGAGTGGCACAAGAGCAACAAGGACTAAATGAGGAATTGTTTGCTCATAAAACACATATAAATCTAATAGTCATAAAATAGTTCCGTCCCTATTGTGTATACTGTATGTAAGATACTATTATTGTATCAAAAGACATCAATGTTTATTAATTATATCAAAATAAACAACTATTTAAAAGAAGATTTTTTAAAAGAAGGCTTTTAATTATGCAGATTTCATCAATGATAATTTTATGGCAGCTGTGAAGGTCATGAATGTTGAGGAGAAATAGACATAAATGTATTTACACTTATTATAATCTTTGGATGTGCCAAATAATCCAAATTCCCCTGATTTTTTTTTTAGTTTTAGAAACTGCTTTCGCCTGTTTTTTTTTTTTTTTTTTTTTTTTTTTAGATGAGTGATTCTAAAAATATATATAAACCAAAAAATATACAACCAGCAGTGATGGTGTGGTCAGACACATGAAGCTCTCGTTGGTTAAAATGCCCCAGATGTTTTCATCTAATTGCTTGACTGCTGTTTTGAATCGCTTGTCTATGATGTCGCATTAAGAGCTTATCAATAAGCTCAACTGATGCGGACATTATTCAACCCAAAAAACTGCTTGGTGTGAGTTCAACCCGAGTTCTTCATTCTAACCATGACACACGGTTTCTTCAGATAACTCGATTTGTGGACAAGACATCATCATGGGCGAAGGAAAGCTGCTGTTCTTTGTGATGACAGAACGGGGAACTACACATAGATTTGATAGCCATGTGGTGGTCCACTACCTTTTCACTATCTAGTAAACCAGAGCTGGGAAAAGGTAGAACAAATATCCAGGTGGTGTTTAGAAACACTTTTACTTAAGTGTGCTTAAGTTTAAAGGGAGCAACCTTGGGATTCCACAGACTTGCCGAATAATCCAAGTTTCAATGACACTTTAGATTTTGTTTCATTTTTGAGTTTTACCAGGGAAAAAACGTGGATGTTGAAATTGGATTGTCGTAGAAAACAAAATGAAAATCTAAACATAAATAAACCACTTTTAGGACTAAAACCTTTTTCTTTTTCTTTTTTTCTAGTTAGAATTGCAAATAAATATAGAATATGCAATAAATGCATAAATAGAGAGTGTTGTAACACTTTTAACTGGATATTCCATAAAAATGGGAATTGTATTTAAGATTAAAAATTATTTCATCGAAAGCTCAGTCAAAAGCTGTGAAAACAGATTCCACCAGTATTATGTTTGCTCTTGGCCCATTATTTGGCCCGACAGTTATTTCTTTAAATGTTGAACTTGTCAGATCATAAATCATGACGCTTGCTGATTGGCCATGATTACTTCAGGTCACGCTTTGCGGGAAAGCTGTGCAAGATTGCTGCTGTATTTGTTGTTGTGGTGTGTTGTGTGTGTGTTGTGTGTGTGTGATGGTGTGTGTGGTGTGTGTGTGTGTGTGTGTGTGTGTGTGGGTGTGTGTGTGTGTGTGTGTGTGTGTGTGTGTGTGTGTGTGTGTGTGTGTATGCGCGTGTGTCATTACAGGTTTTACGCAGCAGAGATCGCTGTCGGGTTGTTCTTCTTGCACAAGAAGGGAATAATATACAGGTGACAAAGCATGCACATAGTCATGTTTTGCTACTGTGTTATTGTATTGTATGTTCTACCTTCAACAGAATTGCAATAAGCATAATTATCTACCATTCTGTATAGTGTGTGTGTGTGTGTGTGTGTGTGTGTGTGTGTGTGTGTGTGTGTGTGTGTGTGTGTGTGTGTGTGTGTGTGTGTGTGTGTGTGTGTATACGTGCATGTGTGTGTGTGCCCTGTTGTGTGTGTGTGTGTGTGTGTGTGGTGTGTGTGTGTGTGTGTGTGTGTGTGTGTGTGTGTGTGTGCACATCTGCTCATTCATGAGCTTTCAGAAGAAAGAAAATATTCCCATATGTCAGTGTAGAGAAATGGAGCACACATACACACACACAGAACACACGAAAATATGACCAGAAAGAGAGAGAAGATCAGATTTATCAGCAGAAATATGAGCCTTTTTAGCACTACATGTCCTCTGTGGCCAGAAAGAGAGAGAACTCTGTCAAAAACTTTTTTCTTCAGATGATTAGCCTTTTACGTGCCAATACACTGTGATGTCCTCTGTGCACTCAAGATTTATCAAAAACTGTTCTATATATATATATGATATATATATTTATGAGTTACATTACTTCATTGAAAAAACTTTTTCTTTTCCAGTTAACCAATGAACGTCAATGAAAGGAAAAACTGTGAAAGACTCTGACAAAAGCTTCAACAGAATTATGTGGAAAAAAATAAAAGTATTACAGAACAACAAGATTTGAAAAACATGCATGGAAAATACATGAAAGAAAATCAGAAAGCTCGCTTTAATTCCCATATGCTCAGTAGACCATGTTAATTAGAGAAATGGAGCATAACTTTAATCACATACACACACATGTTTTTCACATGCTTCAACGATATGGTAATATATAACTCAGCACATATATACCTTCAGAAATATGAGCGTGGCCGCAGGAGGCAAAATTTGATGTACAGGTAATCTGTGTTGTTTGGTGATATGGTGTGTACCACACTCGACATGGACCAGAGGAAAGCAAAGGAAGAGAGCTGTCTCAAGAGATCAGAAAGAAAATTATAGACAAGCATGTTAATGATTAAAGGTAATAACTGGACCATCTCCAAGCAACTAGATGTTCCTGGTGTGAGTAGCAGTTGCAACTAGATGTTCATGTGAGTACAGTTGCTGTGTAGTTTTTTGTTTTTGGTTAATACCTTTATTCATCAGAAGTTTAAGACATGGGACTGTAGCCAACCTCCCTGGACGTGGCCGCAGGAGGAAAATTGATGACAAATCTATTGATAAGAGACGGATAATAAGAGACCGAATGGTAACAAAAGAGCCTAGAAAGACTTCTAAAGAGATTCAAGGTGAACTTCATGCTCAAGGAACATCAGTGTCAGATCGCACCATCCGTCGTTGTTGAGCCAAAGTGGACTACATGGGAGACGACCAAGGAGGACACCATTGTTGAAAACGAATGAAAACGAATAAAAAAGCAAGACTGGAATATGCCAAACTACATGTTGACAAGCCACAAAGCTTCTGGGAGAATGTCCTGTGGACAGATGAGACAAAAATCGAAGTTTTTCAGCTGTATGTTCACAAGACGCACATCAGCTGTATCAAGAAAAGAACACTTCACAGACATGGAAAAGGTTCTGGGGCTGCTTTGCTGCGCTGGCAAGGGTGTCTTGAATGCAGGGTACAAGAAATCTCAAGAAATACTAACGCTGTCCCAAGGAACTAGAGAGAAATGTGAACTACTTGGCCAGTGTCAGAAATTGGTCTCATGGTCGCAGGTCTGTTATGTTCTGGGGACTTTAGCTAAAAACACCCAAGAATCTAAGAGGAAAAAATTGGCAAAGTGTGTCTATTCTAAATCTGTGCCAGGGTACAATGAAATCTCAAGACTATCAGAGGAATTCTAGATTGAGCAATGGACTAGGAGCTGAAAGCATGGTCTCAGTCGCAGGAAAAGGTCTTGCAACCGGACACAACTGGAGCAAGTTTGACCCAAAACACACAAGGTGATGGAGCTAAAACACACCCAAGAATGGCTAATGAGGAAAAATTGGACTATTGCAATATTCTAAAGATCTATGAGCCCTGACCTCAATCCTATTGAGCATCTTTGGAAGGAGCTGAAAATGCATGCAGTCTGGAAAAGGCACCCCTTCCGGAATGGAGCAGTTGCTCAACCATTGCCAAAATGTGAGGTGCAGATGTCTCATTGACAGTTACAAGGAAGCGTTTGATTGATTGCATTGCAGTGAAAATTGCCTCAAAAGGTTGCGCAACAAAATATTAAGTTGCGCAACAAAATATAGGGGTAAGGGGTATGGGGTACCATCATTTTTGTATCCATGCCTGTTTCATGAGTTTATTTTTTTACATAATTCTGTTGAAGCATGGTTGAAAAACAATGTCTGACTTTCATTGGTTAACATTTATAGAATTTTTATTTATTATTACTTTTGTCAGATTAAAGTTATTTCTGTGACCATTGTGACTTTTTCTTTCATTGACCAAAGGGTACCAACAATTTTGTCCACGTCTGTATATATACACATGCAACAGGTACGAGATACTCACTATATTAGTGTATGGAACCTGAACGTATCACCATTTTATATGGTAAGCAACCAAAACCGGAACATAATTCTTAAAGGAGCCACGTACCATATTTATTATTTAAAACTACCACAACAAAATTACATAGAAGTTAATTAATAATTAACTAACACGCAATTAATATTTGTAGCCCAGTGGTTAAGGTGTTGGACTCTGGACCGAAAGATCATGGGTTCAAACCCCACCACCACTAAGCTGTCACTAGTGGGTCCTTGAGCAAGGCCCTTAACCCTGAATTGCTCAATTGTAAGTCGCTCTGGATAAGAGCGTCTGCCAAATGCTGCAAATGTAAATGTAAATGTAAATATTAAAAGAATGATATTTTAATATATTATTCTATATTCTATATTACATACACGCCGTAACATGAAGAAGCTCTTGGTGATACTAAAGCTCTTCTTACTAAACTTCTGGGCGTAAATGACTCCTCTGTATGTGATTGCTCTTTCAGAGACTTGAAGCTGGACAACGTGATGCTGGACGCTGAGGGACACATCAAGATAGCAGACTTTGGCATGTGTAAGGAGAACATATATGACGGGGTATCAACGCGCACCTTCTGTGGAACACCAGACTACATTGCACCAGAGGTGATGGAGTTAGGAACTTTTATTTAGCCCATAATCACTATCATCATTTACATTATTTTAAATGGAGATGTTTTGCTGATTATTACAAATGACGTGCCTTAATGCACCGGATTGATGTGGAATTCCGTATGCGGTAGGATTTCTATTCATGTTTTTTCAAATGGTAAAAGTAGTTTAGAGATGGAAAGATGTTTAAGTATCTCTAACTTTTCTACTGACCTTTGGTATATTACAGGATGTACACTGGACTCTAGTGCACATGCGTGAGTGAATGAGAGAGAGGAGAGATGACTGAGTGAATGAGTGAATAGTAAATTAGTGAGGGATTAATTATGTCCATGGAAGTGAAGGAGTGACTGAGTGTACGTTGGTGAATGAGCAATGTGAGTATATGTATGAGCGACTTAATGAGCCATGTGAGTGAATGAGTGAGTAAATGACAGCTATTAATTGAGTGTATGAGTGAGAAATTAAGTACGTGTCTGTGTGATTATATGAGTAATTGTATGTATGAGTGATATGGCTTGAGGGAATGATCGAGTGAGTGGGAGCTTGTGAATGAGTATTTTAAGTGAGTGTATGACTGAATAGTGACATGAGTAAATAAGTGAATACATGAGTGAGTATATGAATGAGTGAAGGGCTTAATGCATGATTGCACATTGGAGTGAGTTTATTAGTGTGTAGATAAGTGAATGAACGTCTGAGAGGTCAGGGAATGTATGCATGAGCAGAATGTGAATGGCTGATGTGAGGGATGAATGAATGAGAGCAATGCAGTGAAAATGAGCGAATGAATCGTAGGGCAATTGAATAGAAGTTAGTGATGCAAACAAAAGTAAGACCAGTGAATGAATAAGTGAGGAGTGAAGGATTGAGGGAATGAATGAGAGTAAGCCAGTGAGTGAATGAGTGAGGAAGGAGGTGAATTAGCTGCCTCAACCTCGGATGGCGCTAACTGAGCTTTATCTACACTGACAGACGCACGAGATAAAGACGCAAACGGGCTGGAAATTTGTCTTTTCACATATTCTGTCTTGCACACCCTCTCACATCTACTACACACGGAAAGCAAAGCCTCTGGCATTGTTTCCGGCTAATCAAAAGCAAGTGAACCGTAGATTATTGGATTTGCTACAGTATTTATTTACTGTCAGTCTCAGTGAAGGGAAGGTTTTCAGTGGAGTTTTATTTGTCAAGCAGGCCTGCGATGTTAAAGAGGATTCGGATCATCCAAAAAAAAAAAAACTCGATCACTTTTACATGACAAAACATTATGAACTCAACTTCTGGTTCTTCATCTCTAAATGTGTTACTGTAACTTCATCATACCGCCGTGTGATTTGTGTTTTATCACAATGATGAACCTCCTCATACTATCTTGCTGTATGATCCAGAACTGTCACATGATGTTAGTGTCACATGACACATGTATTATAAAAATACATTATGTTGCCTTCCAGTCATACGAGACATATGGAATTCTTGGCGAGGGAAGGAGAAGGAAACATGAACAATGAAGTATTTGTATGTACCTCTGTACCTACAGTAGTGCTCTTTCTCTCTCTCTCACACACACACACACACACACACACACACACCCGCACACACACACATGCTCAGGTCTCACACGTCTCTAACCGCATTTCAAATTTCCCCGAGGATGCACTTTTAAGTGGTAAGTCAATTCCTGACATGGTTTGCTATTGATTTGAGAAGATGCTGATTCAGCAACTTTCACTCCTGCTTTCCAAAGATTTATTCCTTTTCTACCTGGTGCTGTGTGCTGTATACGTTATAGGTTCCATGTGAATCCAGGAGCCCTAAAATAGAAAATAACTTTAATTACAGAATTCTGGGAAGTATGAATACTGTATCATTTTACCAAACTGAATATACACTATAGACAATAGCATTGGCAGACGCCCTTATCCAGAGCGACTTATGACATCCGAGCAATTGAGGGTTAAGGGCCTTGCTCAAGGGCCCACTAGTAGCAGCTTGGTGGTGGTGGGATTTGAATCTGCGATCTTCTGGTCCAGAGGCCAATGCCTTAACCAGTAAGCTACAACCTCCCCAGGTCAGAACCCCTGGATCACAGAGGTTAAGGCCCTTCTCGAGGACCCAAGGGTGACAGCTTGACTATACCAGGGATCGTACCCCCCCCAACCTTCCGATCAGTAGCCCAGAACCACTGAGCTACCCCTTCCCATCCGTGCTACCGAATCCCCACTGTGCTACCCCATTCCTACTGTGCTACCCCACCCCATTCCCACTGAGCTACCCCGTCCCCCCATTCCTACGAATCCCCACCGTGCTACCCCATCCCCACTGAGCCTCCCCTGCCCCAATGAGATACCCTGTCCCCACTGTGCTACCCCCAACCCCATCCCCACTGTGCCTCCCCCTCCCCTGAGCTTCCCCCTCCCCCCTATGCTACCCGTCCACATTAGCTCCCCCCCACTGAACCTTCCCTGCCCCCACTGTGCTCCCCATGGGCTCCTCACTGTGCTACCCCATTCCCACTGCTACCCCATCCCCACATGCTACCACCACCCCAGCCTCCACCTGACCCCCCACTGAGCCTCCACTGCCCCAACCCCCACCCCAGATACCCTGTCCCCACTGTGCTACCCCATCCCCACTGTGCCTCCCCCTCTCCACTGAGCTTCCCCCTCCCCACTATGCTACCCGTCCCACATGAGCTCCCCCACCACTGAACCTTCCCTGCCCCCACTGTTCTACCCCTCCCCACTGTGCTTACCCCATGCCCCCACTGTTCTACCCCTCCTCACTGTGCTACCCCATCCCCACTGTGCTACCTCATCCCCACTGTGCTACCCCATCCCCACTGTGATACCCCATTCCCACTTTGCTACCCCCTCCCATAGTGCTCCCCTGTCATCCCCCCTCCTCTACTGTGATACCCCATTCCCACTGTGCTACCCCATCCCCACTGTGCTACCCCACCCCTGTGATACCCCATTCCCACTGTGCTACCCCATCCCCACTGTCCCCACCCCCTCCCTCTCTGTGATACCCCATTCCCACTTTGCTACCCCATCCCTGCTACCCCATCCCCAGTGCTACCCCCTCCCCACTGTGCTACCCCTCCCCACTGTGATACCCCATTCCCACTGTGCTACCCCCTCCTCACAGTGCTACCTCATCCCCACTATGCTACCCCATTCCCACTGAGCTACACCGTCCCGACTTAACTACCCCCTCCCGAACAGGAGAGGAGACTGCACCCAAGGCCTCCTTTACACTACATCATGAATTTACAAACACCCTTTATGACAAATCTCCTTAATCACACTCCAAAATCTAGTGGAGCATCTTCCCAAAGGAGTGGAGGTTATTACGCCAAATAAGATCTCTCCCGTTACGCTTCACACACTCCTTTTTTAAATTTGTTCACTAACTGCAGATTTGTCTTCGTCATGCAGCCCTTTCTAAAGCCACCTCTCATTTAAAGCCCACCCTTCATCTGTTTTGCTTTCTCCACTGTTCGCCATCTCCTACGCACACATGTCCAGCAGCGAGTTGACAGGAAGGTCATTGCATGTCACATAGAATCATGTCTGATCAACTGACTAGGGCACTGATTTAACACACTCGGTAATGGAGCTACCAGTCAACACATGCATTGGTTTCCGAAAGTGTGCTCCCTTAGCCATGATACAATTCATTACTGATCAATATGTTGTCTTCTGAAACAAACAAGCAAAAAAATAAACACTATTGCGTATCAAAGTGCAAAGCATCGCCATAGAAGTTTTCATTCAGCTTATTGACAGATGGGGTCCCATGTGGATCTTCACGGCATGCTTCTTCCTTGAGCTGTCAGGTTGCTGACAGATGGACAAGACCTGAGGCTGAGCAGGGCATCGATCTTCTTCTTCGCAGTCCTTGACACTCTGCACGCTCTTTACGTGTCTGTTTGGTTCATTCCCCTGTCTTGTCATTATTTTTTTTTTTCAGCTTAAAACTAGAACATTTGCCCAGAAATGCCAGATGCAGGAATAATTGTGCTTCCGAAGCTATGTGAAAGGTTAATATAGCATTTTCAAAGTCACTTCTGAGAGGCCTGAACACATTTTATTGAAATTAATTATACATAGAAAAACATGTAAGCCGAACCCTGTTTTATGAAATATGTACCCTTATGACAAGTGCTCCAGTGCCTTTTCACACGCACGGGAAGGTTAGTTTGGAAATGTAATAGTTTACAGATTACAAATGACCCTATTCAAAATGTAACTTTTTATTCATTCATTCATTCATTCATCTTCTACCGCTATATCCAATCTTCCCTCGGGTCACGGGGAGCCTGTGCCTATCTCAGGCATCTATGGGCATTAAGGATACACCCTGATTGGAATGCCAACCCGTCGCAAGGAGAACACACACTCACATTCACACACACTTTCACACACTAGGGACAATTTTCCAAGGTACTTACAGTGTATGTTTTTGGCCCGGGGGAAACCGGAGAACCCGGAGAAAAACCCCCTGAGGTACGGGGAGAACATGCACAACTCCGACCCTGGAAGTGTGAAGCGAACGTGTTAACCACTACGCCACCGTGCCCTTTTGTAACTTTTCAATGACTATATAAAAGTAATGTAACTGATTACATTTGATTACTTTCGTTTGTCCACTAGGGGGCACTTTAAGTTACCGTTCTAAGAAAAAAACAGTTCAAACCCTCGACAAAACAAATCGGTCAAGTTTGTTACAAAATGAAACTGCAGCAGATTGACGTCATTCAAATCTAAATTACGTTTCAGTTGAAAGTCATGCAAATTGTTCAGATGCGACCCTTATTTGTCATTATTTTTACATTTTCATAAGTAACTGTAAGTTAATTACACATTTCTCAGTAACTGTAACGAATTACTGATAGATTTATTTTGTAAATAAATTACATAGAGCCGTTACATATAACCCCAACACTGCGCACACACACACACACCATTACATTTAATTGCGGACTACATGACACAGCTGTAAGTCCGGGAAAAAGCTAGTTAATGTTCCATTCAGACAGGATTAATTCCCCACATGGACAGTAAGATGTCAATTATTTCGCCCCATGTAGCACAATATTGCCTACAGCTTCATAGCCATTTCTCTAAGCTTTGTGATTTCATTGTACTGTGTGGTTGAATACACCAGACATGAAGTAACAAATGAAATAAATTTGCACAAACCTTCTTCTTCAAATGAACTCTGGCACCCCAAAAAATAATAAAAAGCCTTTTTTAGTTCCACTGTCTGGTAGTCGCCATCATTATCTCTTTTGAACTTGACTGCATCCCCAGATTTTTCCACATCTGATTGAAAAAGTTGTATTTAAGCGGCTGCATTGCGGATAAACCTACATACGAATGCTAGCTGCTTTATTCACTGTACACAAGGTAATATACCGTAAATTCTGGACTATAAGCCGCTACTTTTTTCATAGGTTTTGAACCATGCGGCTAATAATAAGGTGCGGCTATTCTGCAGATTTTCCCTGACCGCTAGGGGCTCTAACCGGAATTAGAATCAAAACTAACACAAAATAAATGCAAAGAAGAAGAATGCGCTAGTTCCTCTTTAGCAGATATAAGTGGGTAGAAGCGGATAGAAGGAGGACAAACTCTATCTTTACAAGGTTAAGGTGACGTGATTTCACACACAGGAGAAATGAAGATAAATACTGTAAATAGCGCTTATTTTCTCTTGGTTCTGTCCCGTTTTAATCAGCAAAGTTGCTGCTCGGTGCTCTGCTCTCTCTCTCTCCTCCCCTGCTCTCCCCCCCCCCCCCCCCACAACACACACCACACACACGCGCGCGCGCACACACACACACGCACAAATCAGCCAAAGTTGTTCTTGATTTTCCCTCTCCCGATATAAGCCCGGTTCACTCTACAATCCCCGTCCGGGCTCGTAGCACATACCTAGTGTCGCGGACACGGACGCTCGATATATGTTTATGCCTAACCTTTGTCTGTTCCCGATTCCCGGACTCCTGCTCTCCTCCGGTACTCTCCCGGTACCACGGCGCGCAGAGCGCAAGGCTCCCTAGCCTGTCTGGCCGCTCCGTATGAGCGGCGTCTCCTGAGTTCTTTATTGTAATAAATCCTGTTTTGTATGAATTCCGGATCTCCGCGTCTCTGTGCAGCGTCCACCGTTACACCGTGTTAAAATACAGGTTAGGAAAGGATCTATTTAGGTACATACATGTACATTTACAATTCAAAGCGGAGCGGATGCGGCTTGTATGCAGGTGCGGCTTATTTATGATTTTTTTGGGGTTTTTTTTTTTTTTCAAATAGAGCGGATGCGGCTTATATCCAGGTGCGCTTTATAGTCCAGAATTTACGGTATATATATATATATATATATATATATATATATATATATATCTTATCTAAATTGGAAATATATCATGTGACTTTCAGAAAATGTGTATTTATGTTGTGTATCAGAGGCACGGTGGCTCGTGACTTAGCACGTTCGCCATGTGTGTGTGGAGTTTGCATATTCTCCCTGTGCCCCAGGGGGTTTTTCTCCAGGTTCTCCGGTTTCCCCCCCCCGGTCCAAAAACATGCACGGTAGGTTGATTGGAACCTTGGAAAATTGTCCCTTGTGTATGAATGTGTGTGTGTGTGTGTGTCCTGCGATGGGTTGGCATTCCGTCCAGGGTGTATCCTGCCTTGATGCCCATAGACGCCTGAGATAGGCACAGGCTCTCCATGACCCGAGGGAAGATCGGATATAGCGGTAGAAGATGAATGAATGAATGTTGTGTATCTTCCATCCGTTTATCCGCTCAAACACAATTCCCGTGTTATACCTCGGGGAGGTTCTAAATGCAGGTGTTTTGGCTCGGAGACGCAAAACATTGTATCACAAAAACATGACACGCGTTAAAAGTGTGTGACAGGGGAGCGTCTGGTAAGACCGTTTGGATAATTGCCTTCGCTTTCTGTTCTTTCAAAGGCTCGCAAAACTGTGCACAAGCAGGACATTAATGATAAAGCAAATTTGTGGTGGGATTTTACCGAAAACATATTACAAGGAATGCATAAAAATATCAAACTGTAAAACTGATAATGATAAAAAGGTCACGATGATTAGAACGAAAGACGGAGCAGGTGCAGGGTTTTTACCACAGAGCCGCAGGGTTTTGATCAAGGCTTTGAAAAAAAGAGAAAGCTTTTTTTTTTTCCTTCTTTTCTGGGAACAAAGTCTGGGACCACCTCAGATCTTCAGTGAGCTGATTCCAGCTGTGGGTAGCACAGGATGTTTTTGTTTTGTTTGCTTTTTTCTGGACAGTATTAGATGACCAGTTCATGTTAATCTACAGGGGTTGTGAAATGAAATTTAAATCTGATGCTGTTTTGTGCGAAAGTCTGTCTTGTAAAGAAACTGGTTTACAGGGAAAAAGATTGTGAACATTGATTTAAATGGGATTATATGCTTTATATAATAGACATATGTGCATGGTTGTGGATCATGAAGGACATGGATGTTGTATATGTAGCTGGTGATGGGTGGATCTGTTATGGTTAGAAGTGTTGACTGATTGGGGGTTATTTTATAGGTGATGTTGGGTAAAGCTGTTTTGGGTCTAGATTATGTTGGGCAGGAGTGTTTTGGGTGTAGATGATGGTGGTGAAGACTATTTTGGGTGTACAGTAGAAAATAGTGGGCAGCCATATTTTGGGTGTACAGTAGATAATAGTGGGCAGCTTGTGGGTTTTGGGTGTAGATGATGGTGGTGAAGACTATTAGATTACCAGGGATCACCAACCTTTTTGTAACTGAGAGCTACTACATGGACACCGAGTCATATAAAGGGCTACCAGTTTGAAATACTCCTCTGAAATAACAAATTTACCTTTAGTTATATATTATTATTATTATTATTATTATTAATGATACTCATTTATCTATGTAAATACACTTGACAGTGACTATCAACAACGAATTAACTACATTTTACATTATAGACGCATCTCACTGATGAGTTGTGCACTTTTTATAGCAAGCCTGAGAGCTACTCATGTGCTCCTTGGGGGCTACCTGGTGCCCACGGGCACCACGTTGGTGACCCCTGATCTACACTGTAGATAATAGTGGGGAAGACTATTTTGGGTGTAGATAATAGTGGGGAAGACTATTTATGGGTGTAGATAATAGTGGGGAAGACTATTTTGGGTGTAGATAATAGTGGGGAAGACTATTTTGGGTGTAGATAATAGTGGGGAAGACTATTTTGGGTGTAGATAATAGTGGGGAAGACTATTTTGGGTGTAGATAATAGTGGGGAAGACTATTATGGGTGTAGATAATAGTGGGGAAGACTATTTTGGGTGTAGATAATAGTGGGGAAGACTATTTATGGGTGTAGATAATAGTGGGGAAGACTATTTATGGGTGTAGATAATAGTGGGGAAGACTATTTATGGGTGTAGATAATAGTGGGGAAGACTATTTTGGGTGTAGATAATAGTGGGGAAGACTATTATGGGTGTAGATAATAGTGGGCAGGGCAATTTTGGTTTGTAGATTTTGACATTTTTGGTGTAGATGATGGCGGATGGGTTTTTTTGGGCGTGGATGATGTTGGGAAGGACTAGTTTTTGGTGTAGAGAAGATAATAGGGGCCAGGGCTATTTTGGGTGTATATAATAGTGGGCATGGATATGTTGGGTGTAGATAATAGTGGGCAATGCTATTTTAGGTGTATTTAATAGTGTGGAGGGCTATTTTGGGTGTTGACTATAGTGGGGAGGGCTAATTTGGGCATAGATAATAGTGGGCAGGGCTTGTTTGGGTGTAGATAATAGTGGGCAGGGCTATTTTGTTTGTTGACAATAGTTGGGAGAACTATTGTGGGTGTAGGTGATGATGGGCTTTGCTATTTGAGGTGTAGCTAATAGTGGGCATGGGTTGTAGTGGGCATTTTAGGTGTAGATGATGATGGGATTGGAAGCGAATTGAACAACCAAATTCTTCAGAAGAACTGTATCAGGTTGTTTAGTAAGCTTGGCATATCCTGCATTTCCTCAATATTCTGCACAAAGAAATGTTCAATTAAAATGTTAGAATAGCAGATTGTGTCATTTTTGTTTTTTTCTACTTCACTTTTCTCTGTATTAGTATTTTTATTTTTTATATTTATGGTAGATAAATATAGGGTTATTTTCTTTCTGCAAGAACCTTTAGCAAGAACTGTAATTGTGCAAGCTCATTTCGAGCCCGTTTAAGTAATGTATACATGATGTGATTGTGTGCTTGAGCAGATGGTGTAATTGAAATAAAGTCCTCTTTGTGCAGAAAGAGAATTACAAACAATATCTAGTAACATATAAAGTACAGCTTTGAAGGCAAGTGCTGTTATAATCACATAATGTTAGTTTTGCAGTACAGTTTAACAATAATGAAGGTATTAAAACTGTTTATGCATAATTACGTTCTGACACTCCCGTTCTTTTGTGTGTGTGCAGATTATTGCATACCAGCCGTACGGTCGCTCTGTGGATTGGTGGGCATATGGTGTACTTCTTTACGAGATGTTGGCTGGACAGGTAAGAGAACGTGATGGACACCACCATTGTTCATTACAATAAAAGAGTTATTGAATGAAAGAGTGTTCATACATACATAAAAATAGACACATACTTAAATTATATATATATATATATATATATATATATATATATATATATATATATATATATATATATATATATATATATATTATATATATAAGAAAAAGTATGTATGAACCTTTTGAACCTTTTGTTTTTCATGAATTTCATGGTTTTCTGAATAAATTTGTCATAAAATGTTATCTGATCTTCATCTAATTTATTGGTATTGACAAACGCAATGTGTCTAAAAATAATAACACAAAAATAACACTTTATTGTCTTTATTGAACACAATCATTCAACATTCAAAATGGCAGTGGAAAAAATAAGTGAAACCTTGAGTTAATGACCTCAAAAAAGCTAATTGGAGTTAATTGGTTTTGCACACCTGGAGTCTTGTTAAGATAATAAGTTTGGAGGTGTGGACTACAGATACTTTGACTGATAAAAACCCCTCAAACCTTTGGAGTTTGCTCTGCACAAGAAGAACATGATTATGTGAGCCATGCCTCGCCAAAAAGAGCTTTCAGAGGACCTACGATCAAGAATTGTTGATTTACATGAAGCTGGCGAGGGTTACAAAGTTATTTCAAAGACTTTAGAAATTCACCAGTCTACAGTTCGGCAAACAATCTACAAATGGAGACAATTTGGGAACTGTTGCTACTCTACCTAGAAGTGGGCGCCCCGTCAAAATGACACCAAGAGCACAACGAACACTCATCAATGAGGTAAAGAAACAACCCCGAATGACAGCCAAAGATTTGAAGGCATCATTGGAACTTGCTAACACATCTGTTCATGAGTCTACAATACGTAAAACACTGAACAAGCAGGGTATCCACGGCAGGACACCGCGAAGGAAACCGCTGCTTACTAAAAAGAACATTGCTGCACGCCTTAAGTTTGCAAAAGAGCACATTGACACTCCACAGCGGTATTGGCAAAATGTTTTGTGGACTGATGAAACTAAGATTGAACTATTTGGAAAAAACACACAGCACTACATCTGGCGTAGAAAGGGCACGGCATATCGTCATGAAAACATCATCCCAACTGTAAAGTATGGTGGAGGAAGCATCATGATTTGGGCCTGCTTTGCTGAATCAGGGCCTGGCCAGCTTGCAATCATTGAGTGGAAGATGAATTCCCAAGTATATCAGACAATTCTTCAGGATAATGTGAGAATGTCTGTACATCAGCTGAAACTGTGTAGAAAGTGGGTGATGCAACAGGACAACGACCCAAAACACCGGAGCAAGTCCACAACAGAATGGCTTCAGAAAAACAAAATCCGCCATTTGGAGTGACCAAGTCAGAGCCCAGACCTCAACCCAATAGAGATGCTATGGATTGACTTGAAGAGGGCCATACACATGAGACGTCCAAAGAATATGACAGAGCTAAAGCAGTTCTGCCAGGAAGAATGGGCTAAAATTCCTCCTCAGCGATGTGCAGGCGTTTGGAATCTGTCACTTAAACCCACCCCACAGCATCACTGCCATAAGCCCCTGCCCTACCCATGTTGAAATGAACAGTTATACAGTTCTATCTGACCAGAGTATGTGCCTCAGTCAAGACACTTCCCTCAAGAGATGAGATAAACTGGTGCACCCGTGCATCGATGGCACGCATCGATGGCAACCGTCATCGCTGCTTGCAGTTATTTTTGTTATATTGAAACCTTAACAACGGAATGCAGCACAGTACTCATATGGATAAATCATTCAAGAAACATATCCTCAATATTAATGGCCACATCATTATTGTCTACGATGTCTGCAATGAATTTCTGAGCTTTATTTTTTATATTTAAGCTTATCATTCATCCAATTAATAAAGACTATTTATGGTGAAAGTAACATAGAACAGTGCTGGTTTGAGTGTAAATGACATTGGGTAGGACTCTCATGGGCTCCCTGCTTAAATATAGCCGTTGATGGAGAGGGATAATTTGGCTGTAGGTGATGTGACAGAGGAATATTTTAGGTGTAGATGGGGTTAAACAGGGTTATTGTGGTTGTAAGTGATGTTAAACAGGTGATAATGTGGGTGCAGGTAATATTTCGTAGGAACATTTTGGGTGAAGCTGATGTTGTACATGGATATTTGGGGTGTAGGTCATGATAAACAGGGATAATTGGATGATGGTGGTATTAAACAGGGATATTTTGAGTGTAGTTAATGTTAAAACAGGTTTAATGTGGTTGTAGGTGATGAGCCGATATATTTTTGGTGTAGGTAAGGGATATATTGGGGAAAGCTAGGTAGGACAGGGATATTTTTGGTTGTAGGTTACGGTTGGGAACAGAAAATCAATACACATTCTGGAATCGGATACATACTATTAAGAATCGGATACTTACATTCTGAATCCTCTTATTGATTCTCGGACACATTTGTTCTGGACATCTGCCAGGACCTTATGTGGCAATCTAGACATCAGTTTACAAGATGGACTGCGGGTAGCAGTCAAAAGTGTGGGTACACAGTGTAATTATTGTAATAAACTAATATGTTGCAAGCAAGGTGTCACAACCAACATGGCTATGCATCTGGGGTTGGTGTTAAACAGGTATATTTTGGGTGAAGGTGATGTTAAACAGGTATATTTTGGGTGAAGGTGATGTTAAACAGGTATATTTTAGGTTAAGGTGATGTTAAACAGGTATATTTTGGGTAAAGGTGGTGTTAAACAGGGATATTTTGGTTGAAGGTGATGTTAAACAGGTATATTTTAGGTGAAGGTGGTGTTAAACAGGTATATTTTGGGTGAAGGTGGTGTTAAACAGGTATATTTTGGGTGAAGGTGGTGTTAAACAGGTATATTTTGGGTGAAGGTGGTGTTAAACAGGTATATTTTGGGTGAAGGTGGTTTTAAACAGGTATATTTTGGGTGAAGGTGATGTTAAACAGGTATATTTTGGGTGAAGGTGGTGTTAAACAGGTATATTTTGGGTGAAGGTGGTGTTAAACAGGTATATTTTGGGTTGAAGGTGGTGTTAAACAGGTATATTTTGGTTGAAGGTGGTGTTAAACAGGTATATTTTGGGTTGAAGGTGGTGTTAAACAGGTATATTTTGGTTGAAGGTGGTGTTAAACAGGTATATTTTGGGTTGAAGGTGGTGTTAAACAGGTATATTTTGGGTGAAGGTGGTGTTAAACAGGTATATTTTGGGTGAAGGTGGTGTTAAACAGGTATATTTTGGGTGAAGGTGGATGTTAAACAGGTATATTTTGGGTGAAAGTGGTGTTAAACAGGTATATTTTAGGTGAAGTTGGTGTTAAACAGGTATATTTTGGGTGAAGGTGGTTTTAAACAGGTATATTTTAGGTGAAGGTGATGTTAAACAGGTATATTTTAGGTTGAAGGTGATGTTAAACAGGTATATTTTAGGTGAAGGTGATGTTAAACAGGTATATTTTAGGTTGAAGGTGATGTTAAACAGGTATATTTTAGGTTGAAGGTGGTGTTAAACAGGTATATTTTGGGTGAAAGGTGGTGTTAAACAGGTATATTTTGGGTGAAGGTGATGTTAAACAGGTATATTTTGGGTTGAAGGTGATGTTAAACAGGTATATTTTGGGTGAAGGTGATGTTAAACAGGTATATTTTGGGTGAAGGTGATGTTAAACAGGTATATTTTAGGTGAAGTTGGTGTTAAACAGGTATATTTTGGGTGAAGGTGATGTTAAACAGGTATATTTTGGGTGAAGGTGATGTTAAACAGGTATATTTTGGGTGAAGGTGATGTTAAACAGGTATATTTTGGGTGAAGGTGATGTTAAACAGGTATAGGTTTTGGGTATAGGTGAAGGTGGTGTTAAACAGGTATATTTTGGGTAACAGGAAGGTGGTTGTTAAACAGGTATATTTTGGGTGAAGGTGGTGATGTTAAACAGGTATATTTTGGGTGAAGGTGGTGTTAAACAGGTATATTTTGGGTGAAGGTGGTTTTAAACAGGTATATTTTGGGTGAAGGTGGTTGTTAAACAGGTATATTTTGGGTGAAGGTGATGTTAAACAGGTATATTTTGGGTGAAGGTGGTGTTAAACAGGTATATTTTGGGTGAAGGTGATGTTAAACAGGTATATTTTGGGTGAAATTTTGGGTGGTGTTAAACAGGTATATTTTAGGTTGAAGGTTGGTGTTAAACAGGTATATTTTGGGTGAAGGTGGTGTTAAACAGGTATATTTTAGGTTGAAGGTGGTGTTAAACAGGTATATTTTGGGTGAAGGTGGTGTTAAACAGGTATATTTTGAAGGTTGAAGGTGGTGTTAAACAGGTATATTTTGGGTTGAAGGTGGTGTTAAACAGGTATATTTTAGGTGAAGGTGATGTTAAACGGGTATATTTTGGGTGAAGGTGATGTTAAACAGGTATATTTTAGGTGAAGGTGGTGTTAAACAGGTATATTTTGGGAGAAGGGGATGTTAAACATGTATATTTTAGGTGAAGGTGGTGTTATACAGGTATATTTTGGGTGAAAGTGGTGTTAAACAGGTATATTTTGGGTGAAGGTGGTGTTAAACAGGTATATTTTGGGTGAAGGTGATGTTAAACAGGTATATTTTGGGTGAAGGTGATGTTAAACAGGTATATTTTGGGTGAAGGTGATGTTAAACAGGTATATTTTGGGTGAAGGTGATGTTAAACTGGTATATTTTGGGTGAAGGTGGTGTTAAACAGGTATATTTTGGGTGAAGGTGATGTTAAACAGGTATATTTTAGGTGAAGGTGGTGTTATACAGGTATATTTTGGGTGAAAGTGGTGTTAAACAGGTATATTTTGGGTGAAGATGGTGTTAAACAGGTATATTTTGGGTGAAGATGGTGTTAAACAGGTATATTTTGGGTGAAGGTGATGTTAAACAGGTATATTTTGTGTGAAGGTGATGTTAAACAGGTATATTTCCGGTGAAGGTGGTGTTAAACAGGTCTATTTTAGGTGAAGGTGATGTTAAACGGGTATATTTTGGGTGAAGGTGATGTTAAACGGGTATATTTTGGGTGAAGGTGATGTTAAACGGGTATATTTTGGGTGAAGGTGATGTTTAAGAGGAATATTTTTCCGTGGTGGTGATGTATACGTATTTGCACCACGTATCCGCACCATTTTAACAATATGCACATGGTCACCTCAAGAAGTTTACATGCCTTTTTTTTTTTTACACAATCAGTAGACTGAGGTAGCAGTGTGTATGTTTTTACTCTATTTTTTCATTTTGTCTTTTCTTTATTATTGTTACTACTAAGGCTAGCATATTGAATAAAAAATCTAAATGACTGAAGCAAATTAAAGTCAACATCAATATATTATGTCTGCAAAAGTGTTGTATTGAAAAAGAAAAAGAAAACAGACATCCTTGTTGCTAAAGCCAAATGCTGACCTGCAAGAAAGAAAAGTGTATTTCCTCTTTGTAGAAACACCTTTGTAATCTAAATGTAGTGTGTCTTTCCCTTCCATTTACTATTTTTGGTGCCCATTCAATACTGTATACTTAATCAATACTTTGGATTGATTACTGTCATAGATTCAGAGCTATATTTAGCATGGCTTGTGATATGGGGTATTTTTAGAACGAGTGCTGCTCTACCTAATAACCTCTACATCACCTTTCATTGTTGGAACATCAATGCTGTCTCTCGTGTGCTCCCTTTCTCTTTCACCACACACACACACACACACACACACACACACACACACACACACACACACACACACACACACACACACACACACACACACACACACACACACACACACACACACACACACACACACACACCACACACACACACACACACACACACACACACATACAGCTAATGGCTCTTTTAAACCACAACAGCATTTAATAGAGTATCACGAAAAGGACAAGGGGATGTTTTACATGTATTCAGTTTTTAATGGGATGTTCATTCATAAATTATGTAAGTTATGATTAAAAAATAGATTATTTTAAAGCAAGCGATAAAACATTACCAGGGATGCCTTTTTTTTCACCAAATAGCTCAACAAATATGATTGTAATTATGTTAAAATATATGTAATTCACATAACGGTGCTACTTATAGAAGTTTTGTTAATTTTATACAATTGAAATGTATACTTTTTATTTTATTTGATCTCAAAACTGATTTTTTTTTCTTTTTTTTTTTTTCAGCCACCCTTCGACGGTGAAGATGAAGACGAGCTCTTCCAGTCCATTATGGAGCACAACGTGTCCTACCCCAAAGCCTTGTCCAAAGAGGCAGTGTCCATCTGCAAAGGGGTGAGCACAACTACACACATGCACATGGATGGATGGATGGATGGATGGATGGATTTAATATTTGAGTAAAGAAAGGATGTCAGTCGTGCATAAATGTGTGTTGCAATGAATGTTTTAATTTGTCATGTTTTATATTTATAATTGTCAGCCAGAAATGCATTGTATTAATCATGACATAGTCAGTTGAACAGACAGAGACTGATAGATGGATGGATGGATGGATGGATAGATAGATGGATAGATAGATAGATAGATAGATAGATAGATAGATAGATAGATAGATAGATAGATAGATAGAAGAAATAACTTTATTGTCCTTGCGTAGTACACAGCAACGAAATGCAGCTTTAGCATCTACCAGATAGTAGCAATGTGTAAATAGACATGTGTATATGTACAGTGGGCAATATACAGTACATTGAAATCAATCTTGATAGAATAAAAATAGCCATAGATAATATGTACTGCATAGTGTATATATTATAAACTGAGAGCTCAGCATGTATCATATTTTCTGCATTGATTTTTTATTTTTGCCTAGCCAGCAAAACCTGAACTAAACACATACAATATAAGTAGATCGTTATTACGCAACTAAAGTTATTCAAACTTGTCTGTGATGAGACACACAGAAATTTTCTTCCCACCCTGAGACTGTAAAATTAGTAATAAGTGACTAGAATCAGTAAAACAGTAGACATTACATTACGGAATTTGGCAGAGCGACTTATATCTTATTATTCTAATGGTCTTAGAAAGAGTAGAAATCCGAAAGATCTTTATTGCCAAGTAGGTTTGCACTTATAAGGAATTTGTTCTGGTGACAGAAGCTTCCAGTTCCACATTTTTTAAATGTAGGATGGAAAGAAAAAGTAATATCCATATCTATATAGTGTACCTTTCACTACAGTTACATATCATTCTTATGTAAATGTTGTCATTTGTTGCTTATGAGTACAAATATTTTGGCAGATTGCAGTTGAATATCAGTTCAGTCAGTACATTCTGTTGTTATTACGGAGTCCCTACATTTACCGACACGTGGCCTGCTGTGCCTGCTACAATTTTCTTCACAGCAATGCTGGCACCTTAGCCGTGAGTTGTCAGGTAAACATTCAGGATGTGTGTACTTCAGGTGTAAGACTTAAACCCCAGGGATTAGATTGTCTTTGTTCTATGTTTGTCTTGCATCACAGTTTCTCCTTCAAAGTCTCTCTGTCGAGCTTTTCCTTTCTTTATGCCAACGCAGAAATCCTGATTGTAAGATGAATTCCTTTTACAGGTACAAACAGCAAAAGTAAATTAAATCTATTGCTGAATTTTCACCTGTGATTGTTCAGAAGGTGTTGGTTAGTATGTAGCTCGGAAAGTAGTTTCAGATGCAGGACATATCGACAGAGATGGCAAAAGAACACACATCCATCATTCAAAACCTTCTGGATCAAATTGAAGTGCTGACTACACTTCAGAATAAGTAAAGAATTGTGGGCTCTGATTTGTATTTAAGTAAATAGTTGCCATTCCTGTTACGGCGTGCAGGGTGGGAAGGATCCAAGGCAGAGAAGGTCCTCACATGGGTGGAGGGTCCGGGGAACTCGAAGAGAGAAGGTCTTTAAGCAGGTCCGGTGGAGAAGAGAGAGAAGTGCTATAGTAACGAGAGTCTTGAAAACTGCCGTCTCTTAGATCAGGCAAGGGGAGTCTTTAGGGAAATCTCAAATAGCAATCTGACAAGGAATTTGGAACCCTTTAAATTAGGAACCGGAAAATTCTATTCCCGCCTTTTCACCGGGGGCGTGGTCCCGCAAGTGTTCTGTAGACGTGACAATTTCTACTAAAATGCCTGTTTTAGTGTCACTCCGGTAACTGGACCTCCATATAAAACACAGGCAGGGGGGAAAAATGATGATCAGGTGATCAGGAATGTCAATGTTCTCGTTCATGTTTACATCATCTGCTCGTACGGTCGCTTTCTGTCCCGCTGTTTTGTTAGCTTTGTAAACTAGCGTACATGTGATGCGTGAAATGATACCACCAGTGGCAGGACGAAAAAAAGCCGCATACTGACAAGAAATGGGTTGAGAGGCTGAAAACGGCGCACGATGTGAAGAAAAAATATGGATTGTCATTAAATAGATTAAAAGTAAATTAACGAGCCTGTGTTGGAAATGACAATGCAATGAGTTTAAATAAATAGTGAATTAGTGTTAACAGTAAAATCAAGTTAAAAATTGAGCTCCTGCCCACCTCGACATTTACCTCAGTGTGGTGTTTGTCACAAGGACAAGGAAGAATGTACGTATGTACGATGTTAGTTAATATGACCTTCTATAAGGACATGTTTAACACTTTTAGAAGTGTCAGCGCTTTGATAGACACAGTTAGAAGTAAATATGTAATAATTTTGTAATACGTAATACATTTATATAGTGCTTTAATGGACATTCAAAACACTTTACATTATGAGAGGGGGATCTCATCATCCACCACCGGTGTGCAACATTCTACTGGATGATGCGATGGCAGCCATAGTGCGCCAGAACGCCCACCACACACCAGCTTACTGGTCGAGAGGAGACAGAATGATGACGCCAATCAGTGGATATGGGGACGGTTAGGAGGCGGTGATGGTCAGAGGCCAATGGGCGAATTTGGCCAAGATGCAGAGCACACGCCTCTTCTCTTTTTCCAAAGGCATTTTTAATGACCACAGAGAGTCAGGACCTCGGTTTAACGTCTCATCCGAAAGACGGTGCTTTTTGACAGTAGAGTGTCTCCGTCACTATATTCCGGTGTTAGGACCCAAACAGACCACAGGGAAAGGCACCCCTTCACTAACACCTCTTCCAGCAGCAACCCATTATCCCCATGTGCTCTCCCATCCAGGTACTAACCAGGCTCATCCCTGCTTAGATTCAGTAGGCAACCAGTCTTGGGCTATAGGGTGATATGGCTGCTGAGGGTTTTCCACCACCAGTGTTGGGGAGTAGCTAGTTACACGTAATTACAAAATAAAAGTGATTCGTTACAGTTATTGCGAAAAAACGTGTAATTAAATTACAGTTTACTTTTGAACACAGTTTATTGCTGTTATAGACATTACTGTTTATAGCTGGTACAACATGAGTAATGAAAAAGAGGTTTGTTAGCATAAATAAAGAGCATTACTATTTATTAAAGGATCAATTGAATAAATGGCGTAAAATGACTTTATTCCATGAAGTAACTGTAACTTCGCCACATCACAATACCATGTAATTAATCTTATTACTAAATGTAAAGAGTCACTGTTGCGTAAATGTACAGTCAGAGAAAGAATAAGAGTAAAGACTTTTGATGAGATTAGAGTCTGATCTCATTTCGTTCACTCTGTCACACCCTCCACACAAATCTGTCATAAGGCTCATCTGTATTCGCTCATTTGGGGCCATTAAGGCCGAGCGTGTGTGCTCATGCTGTACGGCTCTTCCGAGTCCGGCTCCAGTAATGGATACATATTGGCTGTCAGAAGCCTGACCCAGAAAAACACACGGATTCCGCACAAGCCGTCGGAGAAAGTTCGAGAGACCTCTACTTATGGATTTTGCCTCAGATATGGATGCGTACCGACGTTGCAGTTTGTGTGTCAGAATGGTACATGCTGGTCTGCCAAACGAGCACTTCTGAAAACAACTACAAAAATAGATAGTGTTTTTATGTGTCCCTTCAGCACAGTTCATGCAAGTTTTTCACAGAGATGTGGGTTTGTCAGAGATTGACAGATATGGGGCTTGTGTTTGTTTGCTTGTCAGTAATCGTGTAGTTTAACTTATTATTATTAGTTATCAAAAGCCAGCGTATATTTAAAGTGTATCTTTAATAAAGCCTATATGTTGCCTTAGTTCTCACCCCGGGCGCCCCGTATCATCCACATCTGTTTGGTGCAAGTGTTAATGTTTACAAAAATATTAAGCCTAAAGGTATTAGAGTAACCATGACACACTACTGTATACAGGGTTTTTCCAAAAAGATCTTACCACTTACATGGGATTGACTTTTTATATAATATATATATATATATATATATATATATATATATATATATATATATATATATATATATAACACACACTACACACTATGTATACAAGTCCAAATGAAGCTAGTGCACTCCTTTCGACCTGTACTCCTTCGTGCAAAGGCCATGTGTGTGTGGAGTTTGCATGTTCTCCCCGTGCCTCGGGTTTTTTCTCTGGGTTCTCCGGTTTCCTCCAGGTCCAAAAACATGCACGGTAGGTTAATTGGCACCTTGGAAAATTGTCCCTAGTGTATGAATGTGAGTGTGTGTGTGTGAGTGTGTGTGTGTCCTGCGATGGGGTGGCATTCCATCCAGGGTGTATCCTGCCTTAATGCCCATAGACGCCTGAGATAGGCACAGGCTCCCCCGTGGACCCGAGGGAAGATCGGATATAGCGGTAGATGAATGAATGAATATGAGTGGTAACGTCTTTTTGGGGAACCCTGTAGAAAGGTCTAAAGTGTCAATGTTAGATAACGGTATTTCAATGGCAAGTGTATAATGAAAGTATTTGCTGAATTTGTGTAAGCAGTACACAACAACAAGAACATGCATATAAACACTTACTTACCCTATATGTAATGAATCCGATCTACTGTAATGACTCGGACTGGGGTTTAAAAAGAGTCTTTATTTCGCACAAAATACACAAGTGAAAGGATCTCGTAGAGAACGGAAGCGCTGTGATAAAATGTAGATGCGGCGTCCGCGTCTGCTCAAACCTATTCTCAATCCAACATCAAGCACATGAAGCACATCTCCCCCGATCTGCTCCTCTTCATCTGACTGCCTTCATACTTCCATTTTCCATCCTAATCTCCTGGTCGTGATCAGTGTAGAAAACACGATAAAATGAAGTGCGTTTCAACACACACACACACACACACACCAATGCAGGATCCGGTTTAGCTCCACCCAAACTCAAACCAGGACCCAGACCCGAATCTGGACCTCAGAGATTTAATGGTGCGGAGAGATAGCAGGAATACGGGTGCAGGCAAACGGAACAGACTTGTATCCGGAGTATGGGTGCTGGGGAACGTTCACAGGGAGACAGACGGGAAAACAGACTGGAACGGGACAGCACACGGGCAGCTCTCGGACCTTCTGGTGGAAATACAGAGTAGAGAGTTTAATACAAACACCATGAAGTGGAGGAGTTTGTAGCCCGTGATCTGTATGAGAACGGACCAGGAGCAGACTGGGCACCGTGGAGATGAGGGGAAGATTTAGGTCCGGTGCGGATAATGAACGCAGGGGAATTGGTGCGCTGGGATAATATAATATGATTATACTAAAGAGTCACAAATGCAACTACAGAGTCAAAAGCAGGTGGTAGCCCAGTGGTTAAGGTGTTGGACTCTGGACCGGAAGATCATGGGTTCAAACCCTACCACCACCAATTTGCCACTAGTGGGCCCTTGAGCAAGGCCCTTGACCCTCAATTGCTCAGTTATAAGTCGCTCTGGATAAGGGCGTCTGCCACATACTTAAAATGTAAATGTAAAAGCAGCGTAGTTTGTAGAATATAGTGTCACAATTAAAATATTTCATGTAACATATTCCCATGTGACAGAATGAACACAATTAGGATTCTTCTATTAGTCTTCAAGGCATTTTTATCCAGACTCTTGTATCTACACGTGCATGAATTCAGTCCTCCAAATACCGTTTGGAATATTTGCTATATGGACAAAAGCGCATTGTATAGGCATGTCTTTGGATGCACTAGGATAAAATTCACCTGACCTACGAGACTCAAATATTCCAGCATGACAATGGCTGTGCGCATTGGAACGGGACGGAACCGCAGACTGTCTTTTTATTTGTCTTTTATTTAAACCGCCTCTAATTAAAATTAGACCCATGTTCCGAATTTAATGTGCAGATTTAACGGCGTATAGGAATTTGTCCCGTTAAATGATTACCTTGAGCTCGTGCCCGGTAGGCACTTCATTATTTTTGCTTGGAGGGGTTTTAAGAGCGAGTGAGACATTTTATCGTTTCATTTGGCAGGGAATTTTATCCAAATTGACTTAAAATGAGGCCGAAGTGCATATCAGAACGCAGTTTTAAGGGCTTTAAAAGAACTCGACTGTTACAGTCCTTGGAGTTTATAGACATCTGGATACAACTTTAAGTCTGTAACTGACCAGAATTTCTAATAGTGGTCAACATTTCATTATTGTTAGTAGTTGTTATTTAATGGTTGGTCTGATGGGGAAAAAGTTTTATTTTGAAATATAGTTGTTTTCGAATGTCTTGATGAGTCATTTTAATGTTTTGCACAATTTCTTGCTCGTGTTGACTTATTCCAAGGAATGCATATTCCAATAAATAATGCATTCTTTACACTAAACTATCAGTCTTACAGAAAGAGCCGGATATCAATCTCTGGTCTGTCTTTTTTGTGTTCATGATTTCTTTTTTGTGTTACACAAGGTCGTAAAGCAGCATGAGCAGTAGTATGAAAAAAAGAAATGATGTTTTTTCCTCACTTGTCCTCACTCTTCACTTTTTAGCTTTTGTATAAAAAAAAGAAAAGAAAGAGCTGACTGCGATATGGGACGAGGCCTGTGATCATATTTGAGAATTATAGTAATATATTTAAAATATATTACAATGATTATATAGTAAAATCAGACATTTATGAAAATGAATGTTTCCGCAGGGATGTTTGTAATTGCCAGATGTGTGCATCAAGGTGCTTGCTTTGAGTAGATGTCAAATGTTTAGTGAATAAACATTTTTTTTTTTTTTTTATATTTGAGTAAAGAAAGGATGTCTGTCATGCATAAATGTGTGTTGCATTGAATGTTTTAATTTCTCATGTTTTATATTTATAATTGTCAGCCAGACAACTTATAATTGTCAGTCATCTTGTATTAATCATGACAAAGTCGAACATACATACATACAGACTGATAGATAGATATATAGATAGATAGATAGATAGATAGACAGACAGACAGACAGACAGACAGACAGACAGATAGACAGATAGACAGATTAGTCTTTGTGAGCGAGCTGTCACTGATTTAGATTTACACATATCTGATCTATCGAATCACATTTGACACACAAGAGCTATAATACTTACAATCAATCATATATTATCATATCCGTCCTCATTTCATTTATTGGTATCTATTTTCACGTTGAATCCGAGAGAAATGATATACGGTGTGCTCTACTACATATAGTGCTAGAAATGATGCCTGATTAAGGCATTGTGTGTGTCTCTGTGCGCTCAGCTGGAGAACTCCATTTTCAGCTCTGCTCTTAAACAAGAGACTCCATGCAGGCTGAGAAAATAACTGTGAATTATCAGGCTGGGTCTAACAGCAGAGGCAGGCACAAAGAGGGGAAAAAGAGGAGATAGAGAGCTGTAGATGTATACACTGTTCTTACAGCTGGCTGGCAGTTAGAATAGAATAATGTTTTGTATAATAATGTTTTTCCCGTAAGAAATCATGTCAATTGAATTAATCCGTTCCATACGCCACTGAAATACTAACATATAATGGATTTCATAGTGAATGATAATGGTTTTACATACAGAAAAAAAGAATACTGGAATAATAATAACAATAATAAACAAAAATCTAGAATAAAGTCTTTATCAGAGGTTGTTTCTTTTAACCCCACTAGGACCAGTTTGCCATGGTGAATTACTGTACAGTTAACTGTATTTGGCAATCACTATTAATGACAAAAATTGGGCAGGGGGGGTTTTGGTGGTGGTGTTGTAATCTTTAACATTTTAAGAAGTAACTAATATAATTACACGTTTTTTCAGTAACTGTAATGAATTACTTTTACTTTTATTTTGTAATTAAATTACATAGCGCTGTTACATGTAACTAGTTACTCCCCAACATTGTTTGTGTGTGAGTGTGTGTGTATACATATATATATATATATATATATATATATATATATATATATATATATATATATATATATATATATATATAGATAGATAGATCTTTAGATAGATAGATAGATAGATAGATAGATAGATAGTAGAATTGTATATGAGAGAGGCACTGTTCTTTCTAGCTTTTATTACTGGCTTTTTACATGTTTATTGTATATTCTGGTATATATTAGTATACTAGTATATTGTATATTCTATATACACACAGACAGTGTAACTGTCTATATTTATATCTATATCTATTTATCTATATATATCGTTATCTCTCTCTCTCTCTCTCTCTCTAGATATATATATATATATATATATGTGTGTATATATGATATATATCATATATATATATATATATATATAGATATATGATATATATATATATATATATATATATATATATATATATATATATATATATAAATGTAGGCCAAGATCTTCCAATCCAAACCATGTAACCCATATCTTCATGCAACTCAGCTTTGTACAAAGGGGCATTGCCATGATTTGGGCTTCTATTTTTAAGTAAACACACAATTGTATTATACCACATCACCCTATATAATTGTCTACCTCCAGCTTTGTTGGAAAAGAATCGCATATGGCATAAAGCACGTGTCCCAATACTTTTGTACATATAATGTAGGTAAAATATCTCAATTCAGTATTTTGGAGATGTTTTGCAATCGCTGTCCCACTCTGAATGCAACCCTATCTGCCGGTTTCTATGGTTACAGTTGTTTTATAAGCAGCACATGGAATTATACCGGAGATTAAACGGATCAGAGCTACTGTGCCTTTGCAAGTGATGGTTTTTAACACACACACACACACACACACACACACACACACACACACACACACAAAATGATAGGTCACTTGTAAGGGCATAACCTCTTATAACCTCTCTTCAGTCAGTGAGGGTTTTTTGTGTAGAAATTCTACTCGGCTAATGCAAGCGCTTTAGGATGAAAAATTCGTCATCGCTCCCCGTACTGTGTGTTTGTGTACTCAGACGATGCAATCACTCCCCTCTAAGAGCTTTCGTCCCTCAGAAACCTGACTGCAATATTCCGAAAGGCAAAAGACAGTAATTTATTCTCAGGAGGTAGTTTCATAGCTTCATATTGTGGTATGAGCTCCGTTTCGAATTCTGCACTGAAATTGCACACGGAAAAGTCATTGTACGCAGTCAAAGTTGACAAATCCCATTTGTTTTTAATATATCGCTTTCACAGCCACACAAATAAAGAAAACAAATCTTTTAAATCACTATATATGGTAAATACCTTTCTCTTAGAAGGGTACATTTTTGACATCGTGCGTGCTCAAGTATTACTCCTGATCTCGTTATGTGTTATTTCCACTTTTGCTCTTTACTGTACATGTTTAATGCCATGTTGTATATTACATACCGTGATCGTATATATGTTTTCGTGTGCATACATGTGTACTATACTGACAAAAGTATTGGGACGCCTGAGTTTTCCAGCCATATAAATATATATATTAAAATAGCAGCTTTTCCTTATTTCAGCTGATGACAAAGCACCCTTCCAAGCGTCTCGGCTGTGGTTCAGAGGGCGAGCGGGACGTCCGTGAGCACGCATTCTTCCGCCGCATTGACTGGGAGAGACTGGAGAACAGAGAGATCCAGCCTCCATTCAAGCCTAAAGTTGTGAGTAACACCCACACATACTTGCACATGTAGTTACAAGATGAATACTGAAGGAGCACACACATTTTTTAATGTAGCAAAGTGATTTCATACCGGTGACGTGAGTAAAATATGTCGTGTGTGTGTGTGTGTGTGTGTGTGTGTGTGTGTGTGTGTGTGCGCGCGCACCTGGAAGCAGTCTGTCCTGGGCCTTGGGGTCAGAGATTGTCAGCCCATAAGCATCTGTCTTAATGAGAAACGCAGCAACCAAAGAAAGCCAGCCATGCCAAAATGGGGTCAAGTGTGAATTATGGGTCTTAGTGAACTGATTCCACATAGAGCCACAGGACAGAGCTCTCTGTAGTCAGCAACATCAGCACAGCTATCGCCTGGAGTTGTTATTATTTTTTTATTTCCTTTCTGAGTGACCTAAATGATGCACACAGACATCGCCGTCACCAAATACCAAACTTGACTGAGGGCTGATAGTAAATTTGTATTATACTGAACTGTATTATATTAAAATAAAAGATAAATACATATATTAACATATGCACAGATTTTTGGCTCTAGTTTGGGCATTGCTGGAATAGAGGACTAAAATAGAATTTACAGAAAAATTAAGTAAAAAATAATTTATAAGTAAGTAAGGATGAAAGTCTTTGTTTAAGGAGATATCACAGATAAATAGAACTGGAATGATCGTTAGGAATTGTTTGTGGTTCAGTCGTGTGTGTGTGTGTGTGTGTTTTGAAGAAATGAGAGCTGGACCCGACCGCAAATCTATTTCTACTCAATACGACCTCATTTTATTTTGACTCTCGGATGGAGTGATAGTGGAGTGCGTGAATAATTGATGTATATTATTGGGCATTATAATAAATATAAATCGGGTGATTATCAAGGAGTCGAGAGATGAGCCTAATGCACACACATGTGCACACACACACAAACATACACAGATTGCATTCAGAAAGCATACGCACCCAGGTTACTGCTGCCGAAGGTGCTTTAGCTAAGTACTATGTAAAGGTTTAATTATGCTTATGTATACTTATTTTTTCCTTTATTTAAAAAAAAAAAAAAAAAGACAGACATTCCTAAAAATAAAATATATCTGAACGATTGTAGTTTAATTCTGCAACATAACAAAACTGTTTATTTCTGAATGCACTATTCAATATAGTATATATACATACATACATACATACACACACACACACACACACACACATAAAAACACACATTATATACAATTTTCATTGCATGTAACATCTGTACACATTCTTATCATATGGCAATATCTCTTGTAAGATTATTACAAGATTATCATTATTATTATTATTGATTATTATTCTTTATTAGTTATTATTTACTTTTAGAGTTCTTTTTGTTATTGCAATCAAGTTTATCCCAGTGCAGCTCAGTACTATTAAGGTGAAATCACTGCATCCTACAATCCGTTATAGATAACATTTCTACTGACATTTTGCTCCCAAACTAACACTTGAACCTATGCTTCAGGTCAATAGGAAACTCAAACCTGTGCCAGCATGCCAAAGTGCACAAACCCATCTTTATGAAGATCTTGAGTGATATATACCAGTCCCTGACTTTATAAACCCCCTTACGGGCACACTCCAGAATCTTGGCAGAGTTCCACTCTGGTCCTTGAGCAAGACCCTCTGTGCTCCAGGGGGCACTGTGTCATGCCTGACCCTTCGCTCTGACCTCAGATTTCAAACAAGTTGGCATATGCAAAGCAAGAATTTCACTGTGCTGTAATGTATATGTAACAAATAAAGGCTCTTCTATTCTAGTGGAACGTTTTCCCAGAAGTTTGGAAGAAATGGAAAAAGTAGGATCAGAGGTTCATAAAGCATATGAATTTTATATACTGTAATATACTTATCTGGCCATTGTCCACATGTAAATAAATACTGTTGAGATGTTGAAAGTCACAGCCTAACAGAGCTTTGCTCCCACTGCAGCACTAGTATCAGTATGTCTCTGTCTAATATAGGCTTTCTGATGAGTCATTTGCCATTGACGTCTTTCAGTACGCTTTAATGGACTCTCCTCTGTGCAGCTAAAGTGGCTGGCTATTAATGTCCTGATAAATCCTGATGAGCAATGTCATTTCTTTCTTCCGTGACTCGTAGCGGAAGCAGTTATGAATTTCTCGCGATTTGTTGAAGCGCTGGGTGGAGATGAAGTCATTTACAATACTAAGCAGTTTTAAGTGCCCTTGCTGTGGTTAGCTGGATGTTTGTGCATGAGGGAGCAAAACGGGTCAAAGATTCCCTTTGTGGTATATATTATGTGTTATTATTTTGTGTTAATTTGCCTTTGGTTATATATTATTATTAATGATTAATGATACAAGGGGCACGGTGGCTTAGTGGTTAGCATGTTCGCCTCACACCTCCAGGATCCAGGTTCGATTCCCATCTCGGCCATGTGTGTGTGGAGTTTGCATGTTCTCCCCGTGCCTCAGGGGGTTTTTCTCCGGGTTCTCCGGTTTCCCCCGGTCCAAAAACATGCCCGATAGGTTGATTGGCACCTTGGAAAATTGTCCCTAGTGCATGAATGTGTGTGTGTGTGTGTGTGTGTGTGTGTGTGTGTCCTGCGATGGGTTGGCATTCCATCCAGGGTGTATCCTGCCTTAATGCCCATAGACGCCTGAGATAGGCACAGGCTCCCCGTGACCCGAGGGAAGATCAGATATAGCGGTAGAAGATGAATGATTGATGATACTCATTAAAGCGGCATGGTGGCTTGGCGGTTAGCACATTTGCCTCACACCTGCATGTTCTCCCCGTGCCTCAGCGGGTTTTTCTCTGGGTTCTCCAGTTTTCTCCCGGTCCAAAAACATGCACGATAGGTTGATTGGCACCTTGGAAAATTGTCTCTAGTGTGTGAACATGACAGTGAATGTGAGTGTGTGTGCGCCCTGCTATGGGTTGGCATTCCACACAGGGCGTATTGTGCCTTGAGACCGGAAGACGCCTGAGGGAAGATCGGATAAAGTGGTAGAAGATGAATGAATGAATTTTTTACGTAAAGTTGCTTTTGCTTCTTTATACTTTTCCAGAGTAGCATATCGTTTTGTTTGTGTGGTACATCCTAAATGTGTAATAATATATTTGTTTAGTATTTGTTTGGACCTTTCTGAATTTCTTTTAAAATACTCAGCAGCCATGTTTATTTAAATAGTTATGGTCTGAACTTTCATTCATTCATTCCTTCATCTTCTACCGCTTTATCCGATCTTCCCTCGTGTCACGGGGGGCCTGTGCCTGTCTCAGGTGTCTATGGGCATTAAGGCAGGATACCCATCACAGGGCACACACACACACACACACACACACACCCACAATCATACACTTGGGAAAATTTTCCAAGGTGATAATCAACCTACTGTGTTTTTGGACCGGGGGAAACGGAGAAAAGGGGAGAAAAAAAACCCTGAGGCACGGGGAGAACATGCAAACTCCACACACAGATGGCCGAGACGGGAATTGAACCCGGCCCCTGGAGGTGTGAGGCGAACGTGCTAACCACTAAACAACCATGCCCCCTTAAAATGTAATTTATTTAACTTAATTAAAATAACATATATTTAGTTTTAACTAGGTGTACCCAAATTCATTTTTACAAATTCACAGCAACAAATAGACTTGATAAATGCTTGTGAATTAAAAGGAAATGCTGCATTATGTCAAACTGTGTAATATTAACATTAAAAAGTTTAAAGATTAAAAAAGTATTATTTCCATTCCTTTAACCTCCTTTCACTTTTCACTTTTCTTTCTGAAATGCCTAACAAAGGGCGATCCTTATTCAAGGCCATTTCTTAGAAACAACTTTTCTTTTCTTTTTTTTTCTGCCAAGCACTCTTTCATTCCCATCTGTTGTCATGGATGCAGAAAGGAAGGAAGGAAAAGTGAAGTGTCTGCTATTTCTGTCTCATCTACAGTTCCGCATCTTATAGAGACTGGCAGCTTGACAAAGACGACGGCATCTCAGTTATCTCAGTCTTTTTTGCGTCGTGCATTCAAGTCAATCCTTCTTTCTCTCTTCCTAAACAAGTCCCATTCTAAATGTTTCCCTTTTTAATAGGAGAGAGAGAGAGAGAGAGAGAGAGAGCTTAACCTGTGATTCACTGTAGCATTGTGTTTTGTTCTGTCAATCTAATACACATATTAACATATTATTATTATTACTATTATTCAGACCGTAGAAGAAATGTTATTTACACATTAGCTGTTATTTATACATTTATTTAATGTGTTATTTACACATTTAACAGCATTATGCTGTGTTTAAGGACATTTGTTATAGAAAATAGTTTTTATTGTTATTAGCATTTGAAGTCTTTGTGAAGGATCTACAAGGGGGAAATTAGTACATTTGATTTTATTTTTTTTACTTTTATTTATTTATTTTTATTTATTTATTTATTTATTTATTAGAAGTTATTTATCCCTGGTACCCATTTGCTACCACTGAAAAGGAATGTATGCATAATGTAGTGTAATGTAGTTATAAATAGTGTAGTGTAAATTATTATATAACAGACTATAGTAGACTATCCTACACTGACTCATCAGACACGTTTCAGCGTGAGATATTTTCACGTTACGGTGAGGTTCATCAGGACGCTTCTTCATCACAAGTCGGAGATTTCCTGTTTACCAACTTCTCATGATGTTTAGAGGCAACGAGCCGTCCCTAGACATTCGCAACAAGACATAACAATCACAGAAGAGAAGCCAAAAAGTCAGATACAGAGAAAACAATAATCAATCCTCTTTCGTGGATTCAAAATATGATCTATATCCTGGATCTATTTAAGAAAAGGCATGGACAAAACTGTCATGTTTTACCCGTTATATGTATTAGTTTACTTCCGAACAGGGATCGATGTATAGTTTAAACACAGCGGCGTTGTCTACAAGGCAGGAGGCGGAGCTGGGAGATGATGGTGTTGAGATGTTGTGATGAGGATTAGAAATGAGTTAATTAGAGGGAATGTATTGTGTATGTATAGTGTTTTGGAGACCAGGTGAGGGAAATGGTTTGGACATGTGCAGAGGACATACTGTAGGGAGAAGAATGCTGACGATGGAGAGAGTAGGCAGGAAGAAAAGAGGAGGACCAAGGAGGAGGTTTATGGCAAACTGGGGGTGGAAGAGGCAGGGGTGTAGAGGACAGGGTGGTATGGAGAAGGATGATCCACTGTGACGACCCCAAACGAAAGGTTTCTGTACAGAGATCATTAATTGGCACAGGGATTTATGGAGATAACAGTCTTATCTGTGCCATATGTCCACTGTGTCACCCAAATTGATGAGATAGAGACAAAGACAAACCGTCGATGCACTTACATGAAAGTCGTACGTGATTTGTACCAGGATCTTTGATGAGGTTTGTGAACTTGAAAGCTGTTCCAGATCTACAGTATTTACAGTTCGGTTGAATGGTGTCAGCACCGCCATCATTTCGCTCGTTGCTCACCACAGCTGAGCCTCTGCATGCAGACATCCAGCACACACTAATGTATTAGACTCCAGGTGAAAGGAGATGGAGCGTGTAATGTGGTATTTGCAAACTGTAGCCGTCACGGGAACAGTGCTGTGTGTGTGTGTGTGTGTGTGTGTGTGTGTGTGTGTGTGTGTGTGTGTGTGTGTTGTGTGTGTGTGTGTGTGGTGTGTGTGTGTGTGTGTGTGTGTGTGTGTGTGTGTGTGTGTGTGTGTGTGTGTGTGGATCTGTTGCTTATTAATCTTAATTTAGAAATGAGAGAATCGTGCTGAAGCAATTCAAGCTGTTGTAAGTTGATTATTTTTGTGTTATTATGAAGAGGCTCAGGTTGCTATCGGTCTTATTGTCACCTATCATTATATATTGTCTTACTTTTTTATTCTCTTTTTTCTCCTCTTATTCTTTGATATTTTATATTTGTGTATATATTTATATATTTGTGTATATATTTCATATATTTATGATTTCCGAGCAGCTCATATCCTGCATATAACTATATTTATGACAAATAAATATCTTGAAAATTGTCTGTTTTCCTCATCTCTTTCTCACCTTTCTCTCTCTCTCTCTCTCTCTCTCTCTCTCTCTCTCTCTCTCTCTCTCTCTCTCTCTCTCGCAGATTTCCTTTCCCTCTCTTTTTCCCCTCTTTCTCTTTTGCTAGCTTTTTCTTACCTCCCCTCCCCTGAAAGATAGTAAAAGAGTGTATAAAGACGGAGCATTCACTTTTTCACTCTTTTACTCTTTTACTCTCTTTCTCACTCACTATTATTGCCTCATTCTTTCTCTTTACCCTTTCCACATCTCTCTCTCTCTCTCTCTCTCTCTCTCTCTCTCTCTCTGTCTCTCTGTCTCTCTCACGCTTTTATTTCTTCCCTCTCACTTTTGCACTCTCTGTCTCTCTTCTTCGGTTTCATACATTCTCTTTCGGCCCTTTTCGGTCCTTCGGCCCCCTCATTCTTTTTCTTTTTCTTCAGCCCCCTCATTCTTTTTTCTTTCTCCATCTTCCTCTCTTTCATTTTTGGATTTAAAGTGATTTAAAGTGGTTTCTGTACAATATTGCCAAAACAACATTAGAAAACACTGGACACAAACATAGAAATGTAAAAAGAGCAGAAGTACACAGAAAGTATAAATTACACAAAAAGATTGCTGAATAATGTGGTGTTTGGTGGAATGGCGTCAGTAGGACACACTGCAGACAAAAATGTAATATTAGCAGTAATAATTGTAGTAATAATAACAATAAATGTAATAATAATAATCATGAATTTCAAAATGGGATTTAAATAATATATTTGAATGATAACAACAACAACAATAATAATAATAATGATGATGATGATGATATGATGATAATGATGATAATAATAATAATAATAAATTCTTTATATATTCAAATAATAAACAGTAGTAAAATTGC
>JACRUU010000029.1:7577373-7619873 GCA_030449085.1 Kryptopterus vitreolus | reverse complement strand
ATTTATCATGATAAAACATTGTTGATAATCAAACAGTATATACTATTATCATCCATGTAACATACGCACACCATATGAATTGGGTTTTCCTCCCATCCTTTGTCAGCCATCGTCCATCAGCAGTGCCAAGCCGATAACTGAGCCCGACGATAGCAGTGTTGCACTAACATTACGTAGTCTCCACCACAAAGTCTGTATGTGTTTATGTACAAACTGTGCGTGGTAGACACATTCAGCCATATCCCTCTGTGTGAACAAACCTCTGGGAGTCAGAGGGGAGAATTATTCCACCACAGTGCCGGTAACGCGGCGGGGTGTGTAGTCCCCCCGTCCCCGTCCGCCCCCCCAGGCCGCGTGGGCGTCAGCATACTGATTTCTTCACTCTTGCTCGCTTTTGTCTTTCTGCCATTTTGAAGTGATGGAACATCCCATCTTGCCTTACCTAGCGATCAGGACATCCTTGTGCCTCTGATTACGTATGTGCGCGAGTCTGTGTGTGTATGCCCGCATGTGTGTGTGTGTGTGTGTGTGTGTGTGTGTGTAGGTGTATGCATGCAGTCGTACATGTGCGAGGGAAAAATGTTTGTCTTCTTTTTGGCTCCGTATACCGAATACTAAATCTCCTGATGTTCCCGCATGCTCTGTTCTCTCACTTCTCCGCCATAAAAGTAAAACAGCTCATGTTCTAGAACCGATGTAGCTTCTTGAGGCACCTTTCACCTGCCGAAATCGAGTGCACTTCAGGACGAGTCGGAAAAATGGAAAATTATTTCGTTCTATTTTTGTTTAGTTTTTGTGATTATGTAACTGGAGCAAAAGAGAGAAGGAAACTGTCCCTAAGATATAAACATAAACAAGAATTGGTCTAAGAATTGTAATCTAGTCTGCTCAAAAGGGTCAAATGGTAAAAGTAATAATAATAATAATAATAATAATAATGATAGTAATAATAATAATGTAAAATAAAACTGCTCAAAAGGAAAATGTTTGTTATATAGATTTGTTTAAACAATCCATTTCAAATAATACTTTTCATATTTCTTAGATTGTTTTAAATCTTTAAAAAAACCTTGTTTTCTGCCAAAAGTTCTTCACCAGAAAAGTACAGCTCATGAAACATGGTGTTAAATATCTCGCTAATAGTGTTTTACATAATAAAAAAGTTACTTAATACTTTAGAAAATTTAATTCTCATTAAATATTGGAAAAAAAACACTTTTTGCCAAAAAATTTATTTTAATTTTAAAGATGTTTCTGCTGATTTCAGCTAAAATTAACCCAGTTTAACACTTAACGTATGTTTTGTCATGTTGTCGTTCTGATTCCCCTTTTTTTAATCTTTTCTTTTTTTGTTGTTTTTAGAAAGCAGGATGAACTCTTTCATGACCAGGATATAATATAAGGATATAGAATATAAGGCTTATGATTTCATCTCTGACTCTCTGATGAAGGCATGTTTCAATGCCACATAACACACTCGTCTCCCTGTGCTTGTACATACTGATCCCCTCATCCACTTCATTGAAAATTTGCAATGGTGTCTGTTGGTTTACCTCCTTTTCTTCTCTGAGTCCACACCTTCAGATATAACCGTGGATATTTGTACCTAATGTATGATACTGCAAATAAAGTATGGGAAATAAAACATCCTTTTGAATCTGCTTTTTATTATTTCTGCTCGATGTGCAATGTCGATTCTTCAAAAACGCCTCTAAATTGTTTATTTTAGCTCATTTGAAATTTTTGCCATAATATTGATCACAATGGTAGAGGTTCAAGCTCCAGTACAACCAAACTGCCTATGTTAAGCCCTGGAGCAAGGCCCCTAAACACTCCTGGTTCTATAACATGACTGACCCACCCCAGTTATGACCCCAGCTCCCTAACCAGCTGGGATATGAACAGAAGGAATCTCATTATCCTGTAGAGTTCATGTAACAGTTGAAAGTCTTTTTCATAATAGCCGTATGGTTTCAGGACACTTATGACAGTAATTCTTTGGAAAAAAATAGATTTATTACAGTTTGTATTTGCTGCTGAAATGCCTACTCGAGCACATTTGCATTTTTTGTTATGCTTTTTTTATGCATGTGTTACTAACCATCCTTATACGCCAATTGTTTATTTGATTTTTGGCTAGACAGAAGATAACTCATCAGTGTGCCCTAAAGTCAGGTATGTCACAATCCCGCTACAGCACAAATTTATTTTTTTGGCGCTTTTTCTCTGATTGGTTATTTTGTACTAAACAAAATACTGATCAGGTATGTCTGACAATTTGTAATGAAATCTGTAAACTGTATATTGTAGTAATTCTATAGTATTATGAATATTATTTTATCCCCCACGTTTTGTTTTCTTGCTAAAGATATATATTTGTAACCGGTCACCAGTCCATCTACTGCTGAACAAAACATAATTAATTATCCTGTACATAATTACTTATCCTTATTATGTATATCCTCAGGGGAACGGTGGCTTAGTGATTTGCACGTTCACCTCACACATCCAGGGTCGGGGTTCGATTCCCGTCTCCGCCATGTGTGTGTGGTTTTCATGTTCTCCCTGTGCCTCAAGGGGTTTTTCTCCGGGTCCCCCCCCCCGGTCCAAAAACATTCATGGTAGGTTGATTGGTTGATTGGCACCTTGGAAAATTGTCTCTAGTGTATGAATGTGTGTGATTGTGAGTGTGTGTGTGTCCTGCGATGGGTTGGCATTCCATCCAGGGTGTATCCTGCCTTAATGCCCATAGACGCCTGAGATAGACACAGACTCCCCGTGACCCAAGGGAAGATCGGATAAAGCGGTAGAAGATGAATGAATGAATGTATATCATTATGTGTATCTTGTCTGACTCCCCCTAAATCAACAGTTTGACTATGCATATCGAACAAAAGACTCTCAAGATTTATTGTAGCCTAAACAAAATTATAGTCAATAACTACTAATAAATTGAATGTTTGTGGATGCCATTTAAACCCATTTTTGGAGTATAACACCCCAATGGAAGTCAGACTCAATCATCTGTATTTGATGATATTATCGTTGATCACTGAAGGCATCTGTGGTCTTACCAGGTGAATGTATTGAAACATAACTTTCACAATATTAAAATGAGATGTGAATGTATTGTGAAACAAATATGTATCTATTGTATTATGTATATATGTATTTATTTAGCATATTTTCGCAATCAGCTTCATGTCTCCACCTAATTTTCATCTAATTCAATCCAGCTATATGCTTGGTGAGAGAGACTGGGGTTATCCTAACATGACAGCTACATAAGCAGTTTCTTGCTTAAAACATCTTCCCCTTTGCAAACAGTTTAGATTCAAAATACGTCGTCTCAGCAGGGAAATGATGTCTTTTTTTCTAGCCTTAAAGTTTATACAGATTAGGAGTCTTGTGAAAACTGTATACCCATCTTCAATAAACAATATATAGTAGATTGTACACCAGGATAATATAATTAAGATTATAGCACTGAGAGAAATGACCAACAAGAAGAGTGAATATTACCCACTTCGCTCGTTACTTTTATAGTTATTGCACCCAACGCCATATACATTCTTTTCAACATGATGCCGGATTTCTTATAGATAATTATATATATATATATATAGGGATTTATCTATATATATTATATATATATATATATATATATATATATATATATATATCTATATATATAATATCTATATATATATTATATATATATATATCTATATATATAATATATATATATATATATATATATATATATAAAGAATCCTCCATACCGGTATGTATCAAAGTCTAAAAATGCAATTCCAGCAGACCGTCCTAAAATATTTAGCGACTCATTTCACAACTCTTGAAACTTTTTATATACACCTCGGTGAGCATTTCAGCACAAAAAGAGTCTCAGAAATGCAGGTTTTTTTTATCAGCTTTATTACTTTGGTTAATATATTATATATATATATATATATATATATATATTGTATAATGTGAATTGGATTTCTTGGCACTGTATCACAGAGAACAGATATATAGTTTGGGTTTTGTAAATCTTCTACATTATAAAGTGTCAAGTTTGTTGTCATTTCAGGGTTACAGAAAAGCAACTGAAAAAGGGAACGTGACAAATGTGAAGTGATCCATGCTAATTCCCACCTCTGCCATGTGTGTGAGGAGTTTGCATGTTCTCCCCGTTCCTTAGGGGGTTTTTCTCCGGGTTCTCCGGTTTCACCCGATCCAAAAACATGCACGGTAGAAAATTGGGCTCCTGGAAAATTGACCATAGTGTATGAATGTGTGAATGCGAGTGTGTGACCCGAGGGAAGATCGGATTAAGCGGTAGAAGATGAATGAATGAATGAATGAATTGCTTTTTTCCGTTAAATCATATTGAAATTCCATCCTTGGATTAGAGCAGGGAGTCACGGTGGCTTAGTGGTTAGCATGTTCGCCTCACACCTCCAGGGTCAGGTGTTTGATTCCTGCCTCCACCATGTGTGTGTGGAATTTGCATCTTCTTCCCGTCCCTCAGGGGATTTTTCTCCAGGTTCTCCGGTTTCCTCCCGGTCCAAAAACATGCACTGATTGGCACCTTGGAAAAATTGTCCCGAGTGTGTGAATGTGAGTGTGTATGTGTGTGTCCTGTGATGGATTTTGCATTCCATACAGGGTGTATCCTGCCTTGATGCCCCAAGACGCCAGAGATAGGCACAGGCTCCCCGTGAACCAAGGGAAGATGAGATAAAGTATGCTATAATCCTTTTCATTCATTTATTCATTAATCTTCTACCTCTTTAAGTGTTATAAAAGTTTTTTTTTTGCCCGGATGTTCTTCAACACACAAAACCTTGTTTTTTTCCATTTATGTGCAACAAACTGCTTGCACATCATATGGCATTAAATAATGGGCAATATGTTACTGCCTCAGCAGTGACTTCTAAATATAGATATCCACTTCAGCACTGGCCTTATCTTTCGACAGAAAGGCTATAATTCTGATGGTTTGTAATACCCAAATTGTAATCTTTATTGCCAGGAGGTAGAAATATTGTGCCTACTACAATTTATACATTTATGCATGTTTAGTTGTTTGTGAAAACGCTGCATCATCAGTTTGGTCTCGGACTGAAATAGGTTTTACTTGTGAATCATGCATCACAGAGTATGCATGAAGGACTTTTACTTTTGAACGCTGTAAAGGGTAAATATTCGGAACTCCAATATCAATATATTTTTGTTTGGTTTTTCTTTTTAAACTTCGATGTATAAATAACTAAAATCTTCACAGACTTTTTTTTCTTTTCTTTTTTTTTTATATCTTGTTGCATATCTTGTTGGCAGTCTGTTTAAATCAGTTTGTGCGTTTAGAACATGGTCTGATTTGTTTGGAAGGTGTAAACAAAGCTTCCAAATTGCAAACAAAATGGAAAAAAAAATATGTACTGTTAGAAATCACACCAAACAAGTTACATCTCTCAAAGATCATTTCATACGTCCCTCTGAACCGAATCCTGCTGTAGTTGTAGCTTTGATATGTAAATCTGAAGATCAATATTCATTCATTCATTCATCTTCTACCGCTATATCCGATCTTCCCTCGGGTCACGGGGAGCTTGTGCCTATTTCAGGCGTCTATGGGCATTAAGGCAGGATACACCCTGGATGGAATGCCAACCCATCGCAGGACACACACACACACACACACACACATTCATACACTAGGGACAATATTCCATGGTGCCAATCAACCTACCGTGCATGTTTTTGGACCGGGAGGAAACCGGAGAACCGGGGAAAAACCTCCTGAGGCACGGGGAGAACATGCAAACTCCACACACACATGGCCGAGACGGGAATTGAACCCGGACCCTGTGAGGCGAACGTGCTAACCACTAAACCACCGTGACCATCCTGAAGATCAATATGTAAAACAAAATTCCGTTTTGGAATCATACACAATCCAACATGCTTGATAACATTATATTTAAGCTACTGTGGGTTTGACAATGCTGAAGGTTCCAGAACCCCAAATGGACAGAATTCCAGTAGTTCCTAAGAGAGCAAAGTCCAGTAAAGACGGTAAAGCATTCTTACATTTAGCTCCAAAAATCTGTACCAGACTTCCTGACAGCGTACGCGTTCCAAGTTTACGTGTACATTTTAGCAAAGTCTACACATATCATAACCCAGACATATCACAGCCTAGACGTATCATACGCTTGTACTTTGCTAATATTGTGAACAGCAGCTACACTAATTCCTCTCCACTGCTTCTCTCCTGCACTTTCCTGAGGTTCTGCCAGCTCCACTTGAGTCCCATCCCATGCAGATTATGGACCTTCAAAGCGAAACAACCCTGCAAACATCCTGAACCATCCAGAGACGTAGCAGCCTCCCTTTGGATTTCACTTCCTGCAGGGTTTTGACATGACTCACTATCACACACTCCAGTCTTCATGCTGTTTCTCGCTCTGTGGTTTTTGTGTAATTTATAATTACACTCTTGATATCACCCAAATGAGGATCGGGAGTCTTTTTGAGTCTGGTTCCTCTAAGGGTTTCTTCCTCGTTCCATCTAAGGGAGTTTTTCCTTGCCATAGTTGCCCAGGTTTGCTTATTAGGGAATAAACACGCATAAATCGTTTATATGAACATTTTGTTCTATACTTCTTGCATTCTATAAAGCTGCTTAGAGACAGTGTGCATTGTGAAAGGTGCTTTGGAAATCAACCCTGAACTTTGCATGGTCTATGAAAGATGTTATCGACTGAAACATTTAGACAGGTGTGAGGAAAGTAGTCACACTCTCCAAATGTGAGAACCAAACCTAACATGTCATGGGTGGCGGTTCAGCCGGCACAATGTAAAAAGTGTTAGAGGATAGTAAAGTTAACAAACAAAAATGAATGTCATGAAAACATCATGTTTAATGATGAGATATTATTTATTTATAGACATACTCCGACCAGGCAGATCTTTACTGGCCACTGATTAGGCATAACACTATGACGACTTTACACTAATATTGTATTGGTATCCCTCTTGCTGCCAAAACATTCTGACCTTTTAAGCATTACTGAGTCTTGCGGCCTGTGACTCTATCGCTGGTTTACCACTGTTCCTTCTGTTCCTACCACTGCAGACCGGGACACACCCCACAAGAGCTTCAGTATTGAAGATGTTACGGCCAAGTCATCCAGAGATCACAATTTGAGACTAATCATACTCACTCAAACCATAACGCTGCCGCTAGTGGGCCCTTGAGCAGGGCCCTTAATCCTCAACTGCTCAGTTGTAAGTCTCCCTGAATAAGGGCGTCTGCCAAATGCTGCAAATGCTCTGTTTTCCTGCTTCATACACATCTTTGAGGCCTAATATATCCCACCTAGTGTTGACTTTTTTTACGTTATACGTTATAAAGTTACTTTTTTTACGTTATTATTTTAAATATAAGGAGTATAAGGTGCTATGATGAAGAGATTCAGTAATCAGTGGGTCCTCCAGGTTCCTTCTACCTTCCAGAAATATTCGGAATGTATTCTCAAATCTAGATTCGCCTCTAAATGTGTGTCGCTGGCGTCATACAATTAACCCCACAAGCCACAGCTGGATAAAGATCACTAATTCTTTCCGTTGCATATTCCAAATTGTAAAGAATGATATGACACAGCTGGATGGATGATTATGGTAGATGGTCTGACTCAAGGGCCGAAGCAGATAATGATGATAATGAGTAGCAGCTCGGTTGTAATAAGGGCTTGATCCCCAACCTCCCGATCAGTAAGTAAGAATTCTAACTATCTATGACTTAACTATTATATATATATATATATATATATACATATATATATATATATATATATATATATATATAGATAGATAGATATAGATAGATAGAGATAGATAGATAGATAGATAGATAGATAGATATATCAGATCATGGGTTCAAACCCCGCCACCATCAAGATGGCACTAGTGGGCCCTTGAGCAAGGCCCTTAACCCTCAATTTCTCTGCTCAGTTGTCTTGCTCTGAATAAGTGGGCATCTGCCAAATGATTTATGCAAATGTAAATATATATATATATATATATATATAGATATATATATATATATATATATATAAATGACTAGATTAAACATATATACAATGACTTAATGACTTATACTTATATAAAATCACTTAACTATTGACCCACCTCTGTCTGAAGCTTCATTTACTTGGTGCAAATTCCCAAAACATCTGGAAGAATTCCTTTTCTACTCCCATCAGTTTATTTACCTGCATTTTTGACGACTATCCTGACTGGTAGAAGCGTAAAACCACGTGACACATGAGAAGGAGGGAAAAGAAAAAAACAACAGTCAGGAAAACCGGCCCGTGCGGGAGATGCGCGCGCTCCACTCCCCGACTCGTCCATAGTGTGTGTGTGTGTGTGTGTGTGTGTGTGTGGTGTGGCGTGTGTGTGTGCGTGTGTGTGTGTGTGTGTAACTTCGAGCTCTTGGCGCTTTTTGATTTGAGAACAAATATTATCAGTACTAATATGAACCAACGGTGATTTTGTCCGGTTTCTCCACAAGTTTGGTTCCCACGACTCGGAGAAGCTTTAAACGGCTCCGACTCGACAGTGCTGAAGGTACGCGATGCTACTGCAATACAGTGCGAATTTACACCAGGGAAAAGAGTTCATACTGGTTTGGTAATCGATTTTTTCTGTATTTTGTATAGAGTTTACATTTACAGTAGACACTATATATGATTTAAAATAAATAAAATATAATCATTTTGCTTACTGAAGTAGTTTTAACTAAGAGCACTTTGTGTTCAATTTAATCTCAACGTATGCTGCTTGAATTAAATTCTTCTTAATTGTGGAGCTATCTATCTATCTATCTATCTATCTATCTATCTATCTATCTATTATCTATGCTCTATCTCTATATCTATATATATATATATATATCTATCTATTATGTCATCTATGTCTGTTCTATCTAGTTCTATCTATCTATCTATACATCTCGACTATCTATCTATCTATCATATATTATATATATATATATATCTGCTCTGTCTATGTCTATCTATCTATCATATCTATATATATATATATATATATATATATATATATATATCTATATATATCTGTCTGTCTATCTATCTATCTATCTATCTATATCTATCTATCTATCTATCTGTCTGTCTGTCTCTCTGTCTGTCTATCTATCTATCTATTTATCTATCTATCTATATCTGTCTCTCTGTCTTTATCTATCTATCTATCTATCTATCTATCTATCTATCTATCTATCTATCTATCTATCTATCTATCTATCTATCTGTCTATCTGTCTATCTATATATATATATATATATATATATATATATATATATATATATATATATATATATATATATATATATATATAGATATATATATATATGTCTCTCTGTCTGTCTATCTATCTATCTATCTATCTATCTATCTATCTATCTATCTATCTATCATTAAAAGCATTAAAAGTGAGGTTGATGACAGAAAATAGTAGTTTTAAGTACTTTTAACTAAGGAGCACTTTGTGTTGCAAATTTAATCTGAATCTGAACATATGATGATTTGAATTAAATTCTTAGTTGTCTATCTATCTATGTATCTATCTATTTATCTATCTATCTATCGAGACATGGAGACAGAGAATACGTAATGTATATTGGGACTCAGTCATTGTGCTTACATGTATAATAAGCTTTTGTTTGCTATGGCTTTAAAAGTGAGGCTGATGACGGAAAATAGTTTGCATAATATAAACGCATACAGCCTTATTCAGACTCCTGTGTATATTTATGCTGATTGGCAGATGAAATTAAGACATACGTTTCCTAAAATATCACTTTTGTAAGCGTTTTTTTCTCAAATCATGGCTCATTAACTCGACTCATGCAGTGTGATCAGTGATCAGAGAGGAAGATTAGATTAGGCGTGCAGAAATAAGTTGTTTAAGAGGATCACACAGGAGACGGAAGCCCCCCCCCCCCCCCCCCCCCCCACACACACACACACACATACACACACACACACTCTACACATGTTTAACTAGTCGAAGTAGTTTCAACAAGTATTTGTTTCACTTTAGTTTATTTGAACTAAAACTATACCTAGACATGCACACACACACACACACACACACACACACACACACACACACACACACACACACACACACACACACACTTGTTCTTGTTGCCATGGGATCATTGTGAGGCAGATTACATTGTTGTGAAATAGAAATACATATAAAAGGACTTGCCCACACTTGCAGATTGACAGTTGACATAAGAATGTAAATGTCATTAAATATCATTTCATTCAAGATTTTAAAAGTAAAAAAGGGACGCTTTTGACCAGTTATTATATATTATGTGTAAATATAAATATGTACACGTATACATGCATACACACACGCACAGTATTTAGGCAGTATTTTGGAGGATTGTATTGGAAATGTAAGCCCCTCTGGTGGCCATTATCTACACACATGCTAATGCAGCATAAAAACAAATATTGATCGGGCTTTGCAAAACGGTTTCGGTGCCAAAAGGTAAGTCTAGAACCTGTGCAGCTCGATGCTGTTTCAGCACCATGGACAGTGGTCTAGACCTAGCTGTGTAACCAGCAAATCGTGGCCAGCATTCCTTAACTTTCAAAACAGGATTCTAGGTTTTGTTTTATCCAATCTCAGGTATATTTGTGTTAATTAGCTGCACCAGAGACTAAATGAGATGTTGACTTACTATTATTTACAAACCTCTTTGAATTAAAACTGCATTGTTTCCAGATTTATATTCATATCTTTCAAATACTCAATCAGTCAAAACAGGCTTTAGTTAAATGCTCCACATGGGTGTACAGATTTTACACAAATATCCCCAGCTTTTACACTGTACTGTACATGGTTATGGAAAAAAAAACTAGGGTACAGAATGGCATACAGGATTAAAAAAGACGGCGTACGACGATAAGCAAAATCTACCTTCAGGAAGATAAGGATGTGTGCATTTATATTGTGCCTGTGAAGTAACAGCTGAACACTGAACAATAGTGTTTCTTTGTCAGGTGTGGAGATTGAAATGTCATTCTGTCATCCAATTCTTATACTGCAGCATTGAGGTTGACTGAGTAAATCATATTATCCATTTGCTATCAGCAATGTGGTGATTTGTTTCAATATCTGGAACAGACATCACCGTTCCAGCAGGCAGGGGAAAAAAATGACGAAGATGTACAAATCTGAACAAAATTAAGTAGTCCACTAGTCTCAGTAATTATATCAGTACATGCAGTGTGTGTGTGTGTGTGTGTGTGTGTGTTTGTGCGTGTTTGTGTGTGGAGTTCTCAGGGTTTCATTGAACTTCAGCACAAGACAGAGTGATAGAGAAAAACAGGAATGACTACGGGTAGAGACAAAGGTGTACAGACGAATGCAGGGAAACAGAGAGGAATCATACTGGAACAGGAAACAGGCAAATCTCAGTCTATCTGGAGAGCAAACAGAATACAAAGGTTCGTGATAACACAACAAATGATAACGCACGTAGCCCGTGTCTCGAACAAGGAGTAGTCTGAGCAGCGTCCTTTTATATGACGAGTGGATGATTCAGGTCAGGTGCGGGTAATCAAAACTCACCAGAGTTGGTGCCCCGGGATTGGAGGAGGTCAGATTCTGTTCCCAGGGTCCTCTGGTGGTCTCTGTCCACTGAGAGATCAACACATATATACTGTACGATCAGCACTTGGGTGTCTGTGTATGATTTGGTTATTGTATTGATCATAAACTGTAGCATCAATTGCACTTGGAGACCCTGCTGAGCTCAGTGAAATCACGAGACAATGTTTACTTTAGAAATATTCATATCAGTGGAACTTTTCAATGGATTGGCCACCAAATAGTGTATATTTCTTGCTCTTCAAGTTTTAGTGAACTAGGGTACACAATATTCATCGTCATTATCATCATCATTTACAAGAATGGCAGAGAAATAAACGTACCTGAGCTCTCCAACTTTCTGGAGCTTTCAGGTGATCGTTATTTCTGCTTTTCTCCTTTTCAGTTCAATACATTTTAATTTGAATAGAAATTTTTATCCGTGTAATGCTAGTCTGAGACTATGTTCATGGTTAAAAATTGCTATACAAATTAAAATGTATTGTATCATTAAAGATAAACTTAAATGATAAGGAGGATACAGTATACACTCTTTCGTTCTATGATTGCACTAAAGAGTGTATACTGTATCCTCCTTATAATGTAAGTTTATCTTTAATGAGCCAGTCAGCGACTGTAGAAAAGGGAACGAATCTCTCGAGACGGTATTAGGAAGAAACCTGGAGAGGAACCAGCAAAAAGGGAATCCTTCCTCATCTGGGAGGCACTAAATGTCCATTCGTTACAGTTCCTTCATTATTCAGGTGAGCTGTTCAATGTTTCAATGCAGTTAATAAAACAGACCAGAGCCATTGAAGCAAACTGTTAACATGCATTATAGTATCAATCCATCAAAGTCCTTGAGTTGCTCAGGAACTTCATAGATCTTCAGTATTTTGATATGGAACCATCCTTAGATTCACATCCGAAAGGAGGGAGCAGATCCGAAAAAAACAGAAGTGGACACTGGTCACTGGTACCTCAGGGGAATGTTTAATATGAGAGAGAGAGAGAGAGAGTATAGTGCCGACAGAAAGAGAGAAATAAGATTAAGAATGAATATTTATGAAGCAATGAGATTTGAATAAGATTGTTAAGCATTTTCATTGTTTCATAAATGTTTAAAGACAGTGTACAGCGTGAACAAGGTCACTATCTAATCTTGCTTCTGTCTTAGCTAATCACTGGGGGAATTGTTTTTTGCAGAGTAGACTAAAATGTAATCTACTCATTGCTTTATCCAAATGTGCCTGTTGGTTCCAAAGTTGGGTTTGTGTTTAGGATTCTGTAGATGAAATTACTTTCTTCCTATTTTGACTACAAAAATGTCGATTGAAAAAAATACAACCACAGAAAATTTGAGCAAATATATTATAACACGTCCATCAACGCAATCCACTGTACCGCTATTTTAAGCCAATATTGAATATACATGTTTTTGTATTTGTAGCTAAATACAAGCTAAATACAGGTAGATAGAATTTTAATGCTTGTTTGTGAAGAGCTGTAAAGAGCGAGATTGATGTTCATGCGCACATCTTCATGACAGTCATGTCATGGTTTGAAGCAGCCTTCCAGAAGTGTAGAGGGTCTGATAATAGCAAATTGGAAATAAGTGCGTATTGCAATGCTCATAAAGCTTATGGCCAGGTGTATGTATATATATATATATATATATATATATATATATATATATATATATATATATATATATATATATATATATATATGGCAATATATTGTATTGTGCAGTTCCCATATGTGTGTTTGAATACCCTTTCAGTTCTTACACACTATTGTCTTATAGATTAATTGGAGACTTTGCTATGGAGAACATTTATAATTTAATTAGTACTACTTTATTAAAGGCCCCTTGGGACGCAATTTTGGTTAAAAGTGTTCATGGGTAAGTCCTGCCAAGCTTTTGAGCACCTGGATTTTGGCACTTTCTTTTGTTCCTTCTGGCAGATCTGCTCAAGCTCTGTCAGGCCGAATAGGAAATGTTTGTGAACTGCCAATTTCTACTCTCCCCACCGATTTTGTATGACTTTCAAGTCTGGCATTTGGCCAGGCCACAAGGACATTTAGAGACTTGTCACAAAGCCAATCCAGCATTATCTTGGCTGTATTCTTTGGGTCGTTGTCGTTTTGAAACGTACTTTTCTGCTAGTTTGTTTGCATTTGGCCACCATGTATCATCGTAAGAGATGGAGCTAGCCAGCTAATTAACAGTACCTTATATTTATCTGACATTGGGCTTGGAGTTTATTCCAAAAAAGATTTTTGTCTCATCTCAAGAGTTATTTATGTGCCTGCGTTTTTATTTAGTACCAGTAATGTTTGATTGACTGTCGTAAATGAATTCATGGGAATATGTACAAGGTTATATCAAACAGGTTAAAGACTAGTTTTGATGGCAGTACAACGCACAGTGTATGCACAGTCACTGGAAGCCTTCATAAGTCAGTGTTTCAAAAGACCAAAAAGCACTGTGCTGCTGTGCAAGGGGATTGTGGGTAGATATAGTAAATAAAGTGCTTCGTTGCAAACAGAGCTAGTCTCAAAATTTTAGTAATTTGATTGCAAATTATTTATATAGTCCATTTTATTAAACATGGAGCACTGTGTTTTCCATGGACCATAATCACTATTCCTGTTGCATCACCTGCTAAACTTGGAGTGCTGTGGACAGCTAGAGGAGCTTGCAGAAAGAACAAGTAGAGGATTGTTTTGGACCACTTTAAACTGAAACAAAAAGTAAACGCTGTGCCGTTAAAGTTTATAGAGCTATTTAAAATTGAGGTTTTATATATTTGTTTATCAGTTAACGGAACAAAAAAACCTCACGGATCACAATAAGGTTTTTGAATCAAAGATCGGATCATTTTACTGGTAAAAGTAAGGAAATACATGAGTTATGAACAATGCGATATGCATTTTTAAAGTTCAGCTACATTTACAGCATTTGGCAGACGCCCTTATCCAACTGACTTACAACTGAGCAAATGAGGGTTAGGGGCCTTGATCAAGGGCCCACTAGTAGCATCTTGGTGGTGGGTTTGAACCCTTGATTTTCCGGTCCAGAGGCCAACACCTTAACCACTGGGCTTCCACCTCCCAGCTTGCTGTTGTTGACTGATTAACATGTCCACATGAACACATGACTGTTTTGTATAGTTATGAAATGACTTAAAAAGTAATATAGTAAAAAACTGTGTATCAAACAGTGAGTCGCAATCCGTACTGACCAGGGATCAGCCATGAGCTGTTTATTTATTTCAGTAATTCAACTCAAATAGTGAAAATTGTGTATTAAATAAATTTCAATGCACACAGACTGAACTAGTTTAATTGTTTGGTTCTTTTAATCTTCAAAAATGTTAATGCTTGATAAGACCGGTAAAAAAAAAAAATTTAGTGAATTGTTGTGAAGAGCAGGTTCATTTACTGTATATGTACTCAATACCAGTAGGGCTCCTTTTGCTTTAATTACAGGCATGGAGGTGATCAGTATGTGGTGCTGCTTAGGTTGTATGGTTTCTTTGACACTAGCTTTGTCACTAACTCATCTGCATTTTAGTTTCATATATTCTCATGTTTGGCGAGCCTGAACATGTATAATATCGATGTGAGTCTATAGTGTATGTGTGAAATTATAATTTACATAAATGACATTTGGCAGACACCCTTATCCTGAGCAACTAACATTAATCTCATGTATACTCCTGAGCAGGAGAGAGTTAAGGGCCTTGCATTAGGGCATATCTTTTTTCCAGTTAGGAATGTTATTGTTGGCCTTGAACTGAAATCAGAATCGGATCAATACCTATAGTCTCTATAACCATTTCTATAACCAGTATTAGTACATTTCTATCTCCTCGGATACAGTTACACACCACGCACACGCGCACATCGCTGGTCATTCTTAAGAACTAATAATAGTGCTGTTGTTGGCATGGAGCTTGCCTTTATAGCTGTCTCTAGGAAATAAGCATAACAAGCGTATTATCAGCCTTAAATTGTGTTGCGCTTCATGGTGTTAAATAAAAATACCCGTGCACATATTTACAAAGAGATGAACAGACTGAGATGTTTGTTCAGGCAACGTTGTACTGTTTTTGTTTTTTTTTCCCCATCATTTACTAGGTTTCGCATCCCTGGGGCTTTTTCCTCAACATTTTCCCATCTCCTACATATTTGGAATTCTTTCCATCATCGACATGGTGAGAGAGGAATGGGCAGAGCTGCTGAAGTTTTGGTGGTTTTAATTGAAGCTGATGTGGCTCTGTGTGTGTGTGTGTGTGTGTGTGTGTGTGTGTGTGTGTGTGTGTGTGTGTGTGTGTATTATTGACCTCAATGTGCCCTGACCCAATTTGTAGGCACAGAGCCAGAGAGGAAAACCCACACACTGTGGAAATGAGCTGCTCTCTCTCTCTCTCTCTCTCTCTCTCTCTCTATTTCTATACATTTGTATATTTGTCACATAGACATTACAGCAAAGTGAATGTTTTGTTCACATTTCCCAGTGATTTATTTTTTAGAAATTTTGGATCAATCTTGATACAGTCACGCCTGGATCTCAGGGTCAGCCATATAATCCTGCCCCGGATTTAGTGCTTTGTTTAAGAGCCCAACAAGTGGGAGCTTTGCGGTTCTGGGTCTTAAACCACCGACCGTATGATCAGTAACCCAGTGGCTTAACCACCAACCCTGCCCTAAGAAAGGTTCTTAACTTTTATATCATGTACTTTACAGTAGGGTGAAATTCTGTCTTCGCAGGACCTTGGTCAGTGCGCAAGGTCAGCCGTAATACAGGGGCCAAGGACCACGTAGGGTTAATATCCTAACTTAGAAGCCCAATGTGTGGCGGTTCCAGAGTTTGAACCCCGACCTTATGATCCGTAATCCAGAATCTTTACCAATGGGCTCCCATCTCTCAATTCAATTCAAGTAATTGAAATGTCTATCAATTGATTAAAAAAAATGTTATTAGGTTATTATTATTATAAACATATTATCCCTCCTGTTTGTAGTTTACTACATGCTTTAAATGACTTCTCAGGTTATCCTAAGTAAAGCCGGGAGAAGCAGAAACGCTGTTACCTTCCTCATCGTGACCACGTTTTTTCCCGCATTTCTGCACATTGTTTCAATGAATGAATCACACCTGCCTCTGTCCTCCATTAAAACCAGGCATAGAAAATACATACGATGCAGGCAAATTAAACATTTCGCTGGTCCTGAAATGGAAAGTTCTTGTAGATCATAATTTCAAATAAACGATAGCCAACAATAAACACAAGTGAAACAGATATTCCACTTCCTCTATGTAGGATTTAAAGGACATAAATACAAACCATCTGGAACCACTTAGTGTGGATCTCATTTGTCAATAACACTCTTGCTGGCATTGATATTCTGCGCGAGACTAACATGGGATTCTAACGCTTCTACAAAAAAAAAAAGCCTTTGCAACATTAATGGCATCGAAATAGAGAGCCGGAACTGAGAGAATAGGAGATCAAACTGAGACTGTGATCCACAGTATGAGACCATAAACACAAAGAGCTCACAGCAAGCTGAATATAAATACAGCCTCCTCAGGGGCATTGAACTGGCCAGTACTAATGCCTCTGATTTGCTATTCATAACCATGCAAAGTTTTTTTTATTTATTTTTTTGCTGTGGAGCTGCAAATAAAAAGCAGTTGTGGTGCTTTGTATTTTTAAGTCTCATGATTAATTGCCGTAAGGTAAAACAGATAGACAGCCACGAATAGAAAGTTTCACCCACTTTAGATGGATAAATACTGTGATGAAGAACTCCCACCAAATGACTCAAGCTTATTGGACAGCTACTGGAAGCACGGTCTTGAGAAAAGAAACTCTGTTAGTCACCACTGGTTTATAGCAGGCACCAGTAAGAATTTTATATTATATTATATATTATTGTTATAAAACTAACCTCTTTGGAAGTGTTCGCATCTGCAGTGGCATTCATCCAGTTCCGATGCCTTGCAGAGAAGGATGTCAATCAGCTACACAAGTGAAAGTCACTTGAATTTGGTTTATAGCCTTTTTATGGACAGAAAAACACATCCTGAGCATTTCCATGTTAATTAAGGGGCAGTGTGCCATAAAAGCACTTCAAAACATTTTAGGGGAAATTTTCTCAAAGTGCTATAACACCCACCTGGTCAGTGATTTATTCAGCCCCAAATAGTCACCATGGTTGCAGTATGAATGCGCACTATTATAAGGCTTTGGTTTGATTAGCATAGTTTGCAAAAAAAAAAAAAAAAAAACAGAGTACAGGGAATAGATGTGTTACTCACTACATCAGAACCTGATGCTGTCTACCTTGTAGCTAATAAGCAGGTTTTATTATTATTATTATTATTATTATTATTATTATTATTATTATTGTCATAACAGAGTACAAGGCACACTTGTCTGCTGAAATGGCAAATCTTCGGTAAAGACAGGCAAGTGTTGGTGTGTCAGACATGTAGAAAAGAGACATATAGGGGGTGTTGTGAAAAAGTTTGAGACTATCTCTGTTTACAAGAAAGAAATGTATTTACTGTATCTATGTTTACCTATGAAATTGTCCCCTTACTACTACTTATGGAATGTGTCTTGGAAATCATCTTTTCAAAGCTTGTCAAACAGCTTCTGAGATTCGCGTTGGATCTCCGCGGTGGCGTTAAAACGAAGACCTTTGCGCTATATCTTCATCTTTAGGAAGAGAGAGTGAAGCAGAAAAAGCCAAATCTATCCAGTAGGGTCGGTGTGGAAGTGAGATCATGTTGTTTCTGTCGAGAAACTCACTTTTGAAGAGAGCTGACACGGTGCGTTGTCGTAGTGGAGCATCTTCGCTGTCCATGACGAATTCTCAAACAAGTTAACACACAGATTGTACAGGAGGTGGGGGGGGAGTGGGGGGGTAGGGGGCGGATCTGCATATGGATCAGCAGGTCAGGAACGCCTAGAAGCACCGCCAGCATCTCCATGCAATTGATACACCATGACAGATGGGGCCCTTCCCAAAGATCTTTGGCAGAGCAGTCACTCGTGACCACCCTCAACCCGTGTTGGAGGCAACCATCAGTAGCGCTACGTGATGACAAGGAGCTTCTAAAATGGGGTGTAACCCAATGTATGTGAGAATGCCATATCAATGCTTAATTGTCAAGTGCTCCGATTGGGCTAGCTCCAATAAACCGTCTATGGACATTAGTATGCGAATGCCCTCAAATCTCTGAGGAGCCTGGGAAACATCTACACACACTGTGAAAGTGTGAGGTGAGAGTGCCAGGCTGAACAGAAGAACCTGATATTGGTGACCTTTTCGTCCTGAAAGCAAACCTCGGGAACTTCCTGTGGGAAGGAACGGTGTTAATCTGAACATCTTGAGTGAGCGGTTCAGCCAACGCAGATCTATCTTCCCATCCTTCTCTGGAACTAAGTAGTACCTGCTGTAGAAGCTGGACTCTTTGACATTCAAAGGGACCACCTCGATGTTCCATAACCAGAGCCTGCTTGGGTCCCACCAGGGTGGGACACAATCCATTGAACAGGGGTGGACTAGACCCGAACTGAATCGTATAGCCTCTCTCTAAAGTTCTCAAGAGCCGCCAAGGCACGATTGGCAAGCTTCTCCAGGATGCCTGGTAGTATAGCCTTTATTGGCCACATATACATTACAGCACAGTGAAATTCTTTTCGTCGCATATCCCAGCTTGTTGTTGGTAGCTGGGGTCAGAGCGAAGGGTCAGCCATGATACGGCGCTCCTGGAGCACAGAGGGTTAAGGGTCTTGCTCAAGGACCCAAAGGCGGCAGCTTGGCCATACCGGGCCTCGAACCCACATCTTCCAGCACCTTAGACCACTGAGCTACACCCCTCCCTTACACTTGCCATTTATCATTTCTTTCATTTCTCAACTATTTTAAGGACGAACAGAGAGCAAACAAACAAACAAACAGAAACTGGCGCCAGCTCTGCTGCATGATCTCTTATGCTTCCTGGTAATTGACATAAGGTGACATTTCTCCCTTCTGTTAGACAGATTTCACATGTTGTTCAGAGCGTGGTCATGCCAAGATGTTCCAAAGTAGTGTGAGTTCCTGAAGGGGATATTTTTTTGAAATATGATTACTGTCATGAGATCTTAAATATATCATCTCACCTGGCCAAGTTCATGTACAGCAGCTCGCTCTCTTGATTACAGCACTGTTTTGAGAAGCCGAATCGATGTCAATGTTTCACGCCACACAAATTGAAATGGACCTGGACCTATATTATAGGGACATACTGTGTATTATAGGGACAGCTATAAACCTACTAAAGACTTATAAATATCGTATGTGAAGTATTTCGTACCCCTTAAATATTTCCACATTTTATCATGTTATAACTTCAAACTAATCTGTATATACATATACATATATATATATATATATATATATATATATATACATATATATACATACACACCGCCAGGGTCCGAGTTCGATTCCGTCTCTTGGCCATGTGTGTGTGGAGTTTGCATGTTCTCCCCGTGCCTCAGGGGGTTTTTCTCCGGGTTCTCCGGTTTCCTCCCGGTCCAAAAACATGCAGGGTAGGTTGATTGGCACCTTGGAAAAATTGTCCCTAGTGTATGAATGTGTGTGTGATGTGATTGTGTGTGTGTGTGCCCAGCGATGGGTTTGGTATTTCATCCAGGGTGTATCCTACCTTAATGCCCATAGACGCCTGAGATAGGCACAGGCTCCCCGTGACCCTAGGGAAGATCGGATAGATGTAGAAGATGAATGAATGAATTAATATATATATATATATATATATATATATATATATATATATATATATATATATATATATATATTTATATCCCAATATAGTTTGTAATTGTTAAGTAGAAGGAAAATACATGATGTTAAAGATTCTTTTAAATGTATTTGTATGAATTTTCATATGTATCCAACCCCCTGTACCCCTAAATAAAATCCAGTGCAATCAACTGCCTTAAGAAGTCTCCTAATTATTGATAAGAATCCTCCTGTACTTAAATCCCAGTAAAATTACAGCTTTTCTGTGAAGGCCTCAGAGGTCTGTTAGAGAATATTAGTGAGCAAATGACATCATATACCAAGCTCACAGAACACTGTTCAATCCTTCATCTCTAAATGGAAAAAGTATGGCACAATCTGAGCTCAAATGCACATAATGGCTGACATAAAATACATAGCATGTGGTGGCTTGCTTGCTGGAGTCAGGTCATGTCAGGGTTGATTCCTGTTATCACTACATGACTCAACCCTTGGACACAGAACGAGTCAAGCTCTGGTTGTTTTAGTCACCAGAGAAGTGTTTCTCAGTGACCCAGTTGGAGTTATGTATAGAATTTGATTGAGAGAGAAAGTATTGCATGTGATGTGACCTGTCTGACAGAGTAACCTTTGTAATTATCCTATACCTACATATATACACTCATCGTATCAGTCTTATCAGGCTCAAAACAAAAGTTGTGTCAGCGAGTTAGTGAGGCACCGCTGCCTCAGGCAAGGCAAGTCATTGAACTGCACTGGCAATAAAGCGTCAACAATCAGCAGCAAGTTCACATGGTTCACTTTGCATAAACAATGTTTACATTCCCACAAAGAGACAGCAGAGGATACCCTCGATGCACTGGAGTGGGAAAGCATTAAAGCACTTTTTATAGCACTTTTTAGTTTAATGAGCTCAGATGTTTGGGAACCCCATAACCCTTTATAAAAACATATTGCCAATATTTAGAAGTCAAAACTGGCTCGGTGCCTACACGCATGCATTATCGGGTAAGGTAGCACTAAATAGGAGCCTCCAAATCTTAAAAGTGTATCCACAATGTACACTTTCTCACTCTCTGAATAAAATAATAGCAACATTTTGGTTGGAAATTACCATTTTTTTTTTTATAAAAAAGGAACATATTGCTTGTTAATTTGGAGAGACATCTTATTTTCCTCTTGTATTTTTAGTATTGAAAACAGTCCTTCATATCAGAATCAGAATAAGAAATAGCTTTATTAACAAGTATGTTTACACACAATTCGACTTGGCGAAAAAAGAGCTTCCGGTGCAGAAGAAAATCAGACATAGATGTGATTTAGCAGTATAACGAGATATGTGCTGTATAGTTATAGGAATATGTACAGAATGTACACGTGTGTTATTAACAGGGTGTGTTTTTCAATTGTGCAATTGTGCATTTCAGGTTCTGTGTAATAATAATAATAATAATAATGCCATAGTGGTCAATGTGTATTCAGTATTTGTGTTCTTTGTGTTCTGTCTTACCCTATTAATCAATTAATCGGTAGAATTCTCAATGACTAAAATAATCAATAGCTGCAGCTCTAATTAAAACTGTACTATTTAAATGCTTTTTTTCCAATCAATTCAAAGTCTTACATGTTATTGTCCAAAGGGTGAATTGTTCAAGTAGCATTACTCTCAATCATGAAGGCCATTATAGCGCTATAGAAGTACTTGACTTGATGCCTATTAAAAGTATGACACATATATTATATATATATATATATATATATATATATATATATATATATATATATATATATATATATATATATATAGATATATATTCTCCGCCGCAGGTCCCTTTTCTTGTACGTGCTGCCTGTGTTGAAGCCGAGGTGATGAGCGTGTGTGGGAGGAAGGCCTTGACGCTGCTGAGCAGTGTGTTTGCTGTGTGCAGTCTGGGCCTGTTGGGAATCGCTGTCAGCACGGACTACTGGCTTTACCTAGAAGAGGGAATCATCATGCCCCTCAACCAGAGCACTGAGATACGCATGTCTCTCCACTCAGGCCTCTGGAGAGTCTGTTTCCTTGCAGGTGAGAGAGTTTTTATACCTATCTTTGCTCAGGGTGTTTTTTTTTTAATGAAACTCACACAGTGAATAAAATTGGTTGTCTTCTACTTTTTTCTGCTTGAACATTGTTTTTGAGAAAGAAGACTCTTTATTTTGAGACCGTTTCACTAGTCACAGTCACATCCTACACATCGTAAAAGGTAACTGCAGAAAGAGTTGATAAGAAAATAACGCCAAGACAGGCAAATGTCACATGATGTCACATATAGCCAAGCAAAAGCCCCCAAAAACACACTAAAAAAATAAACTCTTGGTAAATCAGGGACAAACATACTGAGCCTTACAGTCCAAAGAAGCTATAACCAAGGTTCTTATATACAGTTTTATACTTATGATGGAGATGCTTTCCAATGTCCCCACTCTAACATTGAAGAAATTGTATGTTGGGATGTTACCGAGCCTATCTAGGAGTCTTTATGAATACATTATGGGGTCGTTAAAATTGCAGCACATAATTTAGTTATGAAAAGTCATTTTCACGGGCATAATATACACTTTACACACACACACGTATATATATATATATAAATATATATATATATAGATATATATATATATATATATATATATATATATATATATATATATATATATATATATCTATATATATATATATGTGTGTGTATATATATATATATATATATATATATATATATATGTGTGTATATATATATATATATATATATATATATATATATGTGGTGTGTGTGTGATATATATATATCTATATATCTATATATATATATATATATATAATATATAGAGAGAGAGCTATAGAGAGAGAGAGAGAGAGAGAGACCCTCTAGAGAGCTCTGTTTCAATGTCTGGCAATGGCAATACAACATAGAGAGAAAAGAGCTAAATATAGGCTTTAAAAAATGCGCTCTAGCAAAAGGACAACTGAACTCTGTCAAATGCTGGCATAATTAAGACATCTCGCATGCCAGGAGATGAGTACATCATGGCAGCATCCATATGTATACCGGTAGTACTGCATATACAATATGCTGCTTCGTTTTTCGCATCGTAAGATCAAAGTCCAACCATCAATAACTACCTGTACTGTAAATAGTGATTAATCTGAGGTGTGTGATTATAATCGTGCGAATCCTGTGAAAAAAAGGCTGTTGAATTTAGAAATAATTATTATTTGTAAGGGGCCGGTGTGTCCTATTAATGGTAAGCAAGGTATATATCGCGGGCCAGTCCAGAGACCGGTAATCAAGATGGGGATCTGCTGGCTTCCTCAACAGCTGAGTTAGCACACTCATAACAAACTACATACCATGGTGTGGCATGTAAAGCAGGGCAAAAAGGTATACAAGGTCTATCTAGAAAGATTTATTTGGCATGCTATACACAAAGAGCGGACATTACCCCGAGAATAAAGCAGGGCATGAGAAATATCTCCATGTGCGGAGCATGCATGTTGAAATGCTTTCTCATGAGGGAGCTCCAAATCCACACAGCTCACAGACTCTTTGTGGGGGGAAGAAACCACTGAAGACATGCTTCCAAACCCAGCGAGAGAGAGCGCAGGATCTGGCAGGTGAGGCAGTAAAAAGGAACATGCTTGTTTCCATCCCCTCTGCCAGATTTGTTTGTGAACCCCACGTCAGCGCCCGAAAGCCAGCTAAAAGGCTCCGCTCCCAAGGGAGCTAACAGATCACATGTGTGTCGTAGCGCGTAATGAAACGAGGGCAAGGAGGGACAAACGGCCTGAATGCTTGCTTCTTTTCTTCTCTTAAAAACAAACAAAGTCTCAGAATGCTTACTGAACACACACAATCTGTTGCTGGTTCCAACATGTGCTTATCTCCTCCCATCCGCGGGCAATGCCACTCCATCTGCTATAAAAGGCAGACAAGGTTTCACACATGTTCAGAGCTCGGGTTCCTGAAAGGGAACACCAAAGTAGAAACCTTTGCGGGATGTATTTTTCCATAAATATGAATGTGCCAGCACATCGGGAGTATAGGGTGGAGCCGGACGGAACAAGTGCTAAGGAACACCTGACCCTGATGAGTAATCAGCACGCTCATTTCCATCTGGCGACGACATAAAGCAGCGAGAGACAACAGCCTCGGGAGAGAGACACCGGGCAGGGAGCGGAGCCACAAGGTCAGCGCAAACTGACAAGCATGGTGGACGGTGAACACGAACGGACGCGGGAGAAGCGGCTGTCCGGCCTGAAAAGACCCGAGACGCGAGAGAGGCGGGCCAATCTGCGGACAAGAGAAAGGCGGACTCCGGCAAGGAACTGCGTGTCGGTCCGCAAGCTGGCGTCGACCAACGTCGCAGGAGGAGGGCGCCTGAGCCGTGAGACTGTGTGGGTGTGTTACTTTCCATGTGGGTGTGCCGGGACACACCCACATGGAAAGTAATAAAAATGGCTCTCTCGGACACGTGAATCGTTTACAGTGTTATTTTGTCCGGCAGGCAACATTTAAGTCGCTTTTTATTTTTTAAAGTCAGGTAAAATGTGTGAAGTGTTGTTTTAAGTAGTGTTTATGAGCATCACACCGTTTGTCTACTGCTTTTCTGAACTGAAAACCCTGTGTGCACAGTGGTCTAGATTGGTGTAATAGGAAATCATTAAGACCTTTTATAATGACTGCACTTTCAGTCGCATACACACAGACACAGACACACACACACACACACACACACACACACACACACACACACACTTAGCCCACCTTAACCTCGTTAAGCACAAATGAACTACTTTAGAACATCTGGCTGTGTAAAACAAGCAACACATTATTTCGATTTCTTTTTATGTGGTAGATATCAAAATATCATGAATCCATTTTTCCTTGTATGGCGTGCGATTATAAACCATTGCCCTATTTAATTTCTCTGTGCCACCTACATTTGTATTTATTTTACATTTTATTTAGTCTTTTTACGCTATTTCAGCCGTCAGTATCATCACTTCCAGCATGTAATGAGTAAATTTTTCAGAGCTTGTCCTGACCTCAGTGTTCACTAAGAACATGAAGTGTCCATCTAAGAGATGCCATTGTGATTTTCCGTGCAATTCGGGTTTAGATATTTTTGACGCGATGTGACTTGTGTCAATGCTGTTTTTCAGGGAAAGAGAAGGGTCGTTGCTTCACCATCGAGTATATCATGCCGATGAATGTCCAGATGACATCTGAGTCCACAGTCAGTGTTCTGAGTAAGTACCACTACTGGCATTCTCCTGCCAAGGTTGTTTAGTGTTCCTCGTGAGTCAGGATGAAAATCGACACGATAATATTTTTGATATAATTCCTTTCAATGGGCTGATGGCATCCTAATTCTGCAAGCGAGTCCCATCTACTAAATGCCAAAGGTTTAATTGTAAAAATAAATAAATAAACAAAGGGGCACGGTGGCTTAGTGGTTAGCATGTTCGCCTCACACCGCCAGGGTCCGGGTTCAATTCCCGTGTGTGTGTGGAGTTTGCATGTTCTCCCCGTGCCTCAGGGGGTTTTTCTCCGGGTTCATACACGGTAGGTTGATTGGCACCTTGGATAATTGTCCCTAGTGTATGAATGTGTGTGTGAGTGTGTGTGTGTGTGTGTGTGCCCTGCAATGGGTTGGCATTCCATCCAGGGTGTATCCTGCCTTAATGCCCATAGACGCCTGAGATAGGCACAGGCGACCCGTGACCCGAGGTAAGATATAGCGGATATAGCGGTAGAAGATGAATGAATGAATAAATAAACATGGTCTCCATTATTACAAAGTCTAGGAAGTGAACCTGAACACACCAAAGATGGTAGTTTAAGAGGGGACCATTTCAATAAAAAGTCTGGGATTAAGTCCTAATCTAAATGGAGTGTTTATTGTGAATGATTCAAGTGTTTGTTTTATAATAAATATAGTCAAATTAACCAATTAAAAAATGTTCACTATTTGTATGACGCTTTAGGAGTTGTTAGTATGGAAATAAAATGTTTAAATGGGTGCTAAAATGCTCCCCTTTTTGTCTAAGACGCACTCTTTTACCAGGTTTATGAATAACATCTGGCCATTCCGTGAACACTGCTGTAATACAGAGTCAGGCCGTGCATTTCACACCCGGGCTTTCGGTGGCGTTTTACTTGAGTCAATCCACCTCTTAGTACCATCATTTAGAAAAGCATAATAGAACACTTCATGAACAAGTTGCATTAATAAAGCAAGAAACCCAGGGAACACAATTTAGCAAGTCTTCTTTCACTTCAGCTGTATCAGAAGCATTGATAAATTAACCCTCACAAATTGATTCTTGGTTTTCCATGCATTTTTGTCCAAGAGAAACATTTTGGCCGAACTTTCCTCGTAATATCCAACTTAAGTTAGTCTAATAAATGTCCTTATAAGTGTTTCTGCAACCATTTCTTCTCCTGTCAGCCATTGGGGAATGAAAAAAGAATGTATTTGAGCGTGTGCAGTTTGCTACAAACGCAGGATTGAGCTCTGACTACTGCACTCTCTGACGATCCAATCAATGTTAACATACCAATGTGATCGTACATCTACTGTACCATGAGTACAGTGACCTGAAATACACTCAGGAGGAAAAGAAATAAGGAAAACGGGAGACTAAACCAAAAAGGAAGAGAAAACAATAAAGGGATAGGCACACAGGCAAAGCAGGACTATGGAAAAACTTAAGAATACAGCTTTGGAACTAAACATAAAATTAGGATTTACAGGAATACTCAAGAGGGCACTCAAAAAGGTAACAGCTAGCCAACAACAACAACAAAACTGGGGCAATGAGAGGCAAACAGGGATACGGCAACACACGGCTAAACACAGGTAAGCAGGACTAGGGAAAACAGGAGGCTCAAGCATGCATCTAAGGGAAAACTACAGAGACTAGGGTATGCTGGGAACTAAAAATCTAAAAAAGGAGAAGCAGCACACAAATGCACAACAAAAACAAGGGCAAATAGCAAGACAAACTGCAAAACAAACAATGGTATACATATACATATGTATAACCTGGTAATATGACCCACAAGGGAAATGCTATTTATACCTGTGTGCTGATGCGGTAGAATGATAAATGTTAACACAGTAAGCCTACGTGCACTTCCTCACATGCACAGACGTGAATCGTGTTCTACATTATCCAGGAGGAACCGTTTTCCACTTCATATAATGACACCCACATATAGCCAAATTGAACAATACATTTATACATGTCTTATTTATTCAGGCTCTACATTAAATATATCTTTTTGTTTTTTATGCCTGATCTGAGCAGTTAGGGATTTAAGCACTAATGCTTAATGTGTGAATTTCAGTGACGTCATGACCAGCAAGTCCTTCTTGCTGACTTACATGTTTATGTCTTTTTGTCAATGAATATTTATTAAATTATTCCCAATAGTCTATTCTCTTATCATCTCAATAGTGTATTCTCTTGCATCCCTCTCGCTGTCTCTTCTACAAGCATTGTCTGTTTGTTTTGTAGTTCCTATCCAAATAGATTTCAGCCGCCACGTCACGGGTTGCCAGCATCAATTGAGTCTGTGCACAATAATGTACATGACTGGTGCTCCCAGAGTGGCTGGGGCGATCCCTCATGGCCACACATCCACTAAGTCCCCTACATTGGCAGGCCGAAGCTAAAGGAGATACTCGCCGGAGGTCACATGCAGCAAGGTTAATAAACTGCCCTCCCGAGAGTGCTAGGGTGGAACCCTCTCTCGGTTGAAGCCCTCTTTCTAAAGACGACAGGTCCATCACCTCCTTGGGCTTCGGCCTGGAGTGCCACCCTGGTGTCCTGGCAGAAGGGATGATGATAATGAAGCTCTGGGATAGATAGCTAGCTTCCACTCATGGAATTGTCTTGTAGACAAACTCTTGCAGCCCTTCTACATTAGAGAAGAATGAGAAATTTGGCTGAAGATACATGCCGGAAAATGGCTGTTCCAGCAGTGAGGAACCCCACAGGTCTAGGTAAAGGGCAGACGCTGGTGTGGCAGTGATATCAGCCACATGAAATTCTCGTACAGCTTACTGTGTGGACACTGTTCCTGTTTCTCGGCTGACCAATTGATGTTTAGCTTAGGAGAGAGGAGGAGTACATTTTTTTTGGGTCAGACACAGACACACACACATTCACACACACACAGAGTGCAGAGTGCTCTTAGGCTTCCTGGTCGTGATGTAACTCCACCATGTCCCTCATTCCCTTTGGGTAGATAACACATGTGGTTCAGAGCGTCATCACGCAGAAGGGAAGAAGCTTGAGTTCCTGAAATGGAAACAACACATTAATGCTAATATAGGTTTTATAGAAGTAAGTAAATAAGCCTGTCAGTATTTCAAGTATTAATATTAATGCAGGTTTTCTCCTCTGTGTATCTGCGTGTGTTTTCAGAGATGATTCGCTCGGCCACTCCGTTCCCACTGGTCAGTCTGTTTTTCATGTTCATTGGCTTTGTCTTGAGCAACATTGGCCATATTCGACCCCACCGCACCATCCTGGCATTCGTCTCCGGAATCTTCTTCATTCTCTCAGGTAGCAGAACAGCCGAACAAAACCTTTATTCATACACACGTTAATCTATCTATCTAGTCATCTATCCAAGCTGCCTATAAACATTGTTTTCACCACTAAACTAAAATTCAACCACAGACAATATTATATAATATATTATATTATATATGTTATATAAGATTTAAGTATTTGCATATTTACCAATATGCATCATATAAAGAGTATAAAATATACTTTAAAGAGCACGGGATTTTCAAATGTAAAGTGTGACTGTGTGCAGTGCTTTTAATGCAAACTTACCCTGTCTTGGTGCCTTTGTGTATTTAATCATTTACTTTATTTTGACTGGAAATATCACCATGTATAAGAGATACATTAGTACTACTTTCTTTAAAATTCGTTCAAATGTTGTAACTTTGTTCCACCTGATAACATTTACTGAAACATGAATTTCTTCCGGCAATTAATGACCAGGGGTCTCCAGACTATTCCATAGAACACCCTCAGCAGTCTACATTTCATTCTATTTCAAGGGCCACACAACCATTAGATATAAAGAGATTTAATTGGTTTAATAAATTTGGTGTAGATTTAATTGGTTGGAATGAAAACTGGTACCCGCACTGCCCCTTTGTGGAAAATATTGGACATCCCTGACCTATACGCTGTGTTTGTGATTGGTGGAAAAGTGCGAGGATAAGACAAACCATTGGTGTGGTTAGTAACCAGTGTTGGGGAGGTTACTTTGGAAATGTAATAGGTTACAGATTACAAATGACCCTATTCAAAATGTAAGTGTAGTGTAACTTTTCACTTACTTTATTAAAGTATAGGAAAGGGGCACGGTGGCTTAGTTGTTAGCACATTCGCCTCACACGCCCTCAGGGTCATTCGGGTTCGCAATTCCCGTTCTTATTTGTCTGGGTTCGGAGAATGAATGTCCCGTCTCGGCATGGATGTGTTGTGCTAGATGTTTGCATGTTCTCCCCGTGTCTCAGGGGGTTTTTCTCCGGGTTCTCCGGTTTCCCCCAGAACAAAAACATGCACGGAAAGGTGCATTGACCTTGGAAAATTGGCCCCTAGTTGATTGGCACCTTGGAAAATTGTCCCTAGTGTATGAATGTGTGTGTGAATGTGTGTGTGTGTGCCCTGTGATGGGTTGGCATTCCATCCAGGGTGTATCCTGCTTTAATGCCTATAGACGCCTGAGATAGGCACAGGCTCCCCGTGATTGAGGGAAGATCGGATATAGCAGTAGAAGATGAATGAATGAATGAATGAAAGTATAGGAACTGATAATATTTTATTACTTTTTGATTACTTTCAGAAAAGCTGGTTATATTTTCGAAGCTGAGCTGCATCAGAATCAAATTGTTGAAGGGGGGGGGGTGTTGGGAGGTGGTCTTTGGGATCTGTAATCTTCAACTTTTTCAAAAGTAACTGTAATTCAATTAAATGTTTTTTTCGCAGTAACTGTTACGGATTACCGTTACTTTTAAATTACGTAACGCCGTTACATGTAACTAGTTACTCCCCAACACTGTTAGTAACAATGTTTTCTTGGTTCCAGGTCTTTCTCTAGTAGTTGGCCTGGTGTTATATATTTCCAACATCAACGATGAGATGCTAAACAGAACCAAGACAAACGAAGCCTACTTCAGCTACAAATACGGCTGGTCTTTCGCTTTTGCCGCCATTTCCTTCCTGCTCACCGAGGTAACGCTTCAGCTCTCACTTCAGTATCCATTTCATCTCTCGCTGTGTTTAGTAAACCTGATGTTTCTCTGACATTTCGGTAGGCGGCAGGTGTGATGTCGGTCTACCTGTTCATGAAGCGCTACACGGCAGAGGAGCTGTACCGGCCGCACTCCAATTTCTACGGGCCGCGTCTCAGCAACTGCTCGGATTACTCGTCTCAGTTCCTTCACCCGGACGCCTGGACTCGAGGACGCAGTCCGTCAGACATCTCAAGCGAAGCCTCACTCCAGATGAGCTCCAACTACCCTGCTTTGCTAAAGTGTCCTGAGCATGTTTCCTCCTCCCCTTGCTAAGAAAGCTCTCTCTTTCTCTCTCTCTCTCTCTCTCTCTCTCTCTCACTCACTCAATCTCACACACAAACACAGAAAAGTTTGACACAGGTAATTCTAATCACTTTATCAGTATTTTATGTGTGGATTTTTTTTTGGAGAAGGGGAATTATATACTTCTTTGTGCCTCATGTTTGATTCCTGCAGTATAGCTGCTAGTCATGCTAGGTTTTAGCAGAAATGCTTATTGATCCTTTGCCTTATTTTTTTAAAAAACATTTTGCTTTTTGCGAGGATTTATTACGTTTTAGAATTTAAGAATACAATGATATCTGTATAGAGGCACGGTGGCTTAGTGGTTAGCACGTTCGCCTCACACCGCCAGGGTCCGGGTTCGATTCCCGTCTCGGCCATGTGTGTGTGGAGTTTGCATGTTCTCCCCGTGTCTCAGGGGGTTTTTCTCCGTTTTTCTCCGGGTTCTCCGTTGATTGGTTGATTGGCACCTTGGAAAATTGTCCCTAGTGTATGAATGTGAGTGTGTGTGTCCTGCGATGGGTTGGCATTCCATCCAGGGTGTATCCTGCCTTAATGCCCATGGAGATAGGCACAGACTCCCCGTGACCCAAGGAAGATCGGATAAAGCGGTAGAAGATGAATGAATGAATGATATCTGTATATTCGTTCAAACATAATGAAAAAGTGGAAAACGGGTGTTCTTATATATCGGAAAGGCGAGAGATCCGAGAATATCGCTAAAATACAGTGTCTCGAACCAGGCCAAATCTGCCCTAATGAGTCAGTTGTTTAAGGAGGATACATGACTTGGTCAAAACCATCTTGGTCAAAATATTTTGGTATTGTTTTTGACCCCGTGTTGCTTGGAAACTTGGGTGAACCAAAATATTTCAAATAAAATAACAGGAATTGTGATTTGATACCTACAAAAGTGAATTGATACATACAGAGAGTTTAATTATTAACCTATTGGCTTGTTCGACATTTATTTGAGCCTAACCAGTGTTTTTATTCGCTTGTATGTATAACTCCCAATAGAAAATCATGGTTCTTATTGCATTAGTCAACTGAGCTACATACCAAATAAACGAGTTCCTATTCTTTCTTTCCTTTTCAAAAGATACCTGGGAAACTGTGAATAAATACTCAACAGCCCAGACACACCATGTTTGTGGATATGCTATAGGATCCGGTTTGGGAAACACATCCTTCAGCTATTTGTCATCTGATTGGATCAGATTTTACTACCAATCATTTTACTACCATAATATTTGCTTTGTAGGTCATTTCCAGTAGGAATGAATGGCAAACGAATCTTATTTTCCACATAATCCATGAACTAAAATGTTTATTTGAATTTTACCTGTCTAATGGATGATCGAGCAGATTCTTTATCTCCCTGTATTTATAGGATGAATGTACAGATTATTGCAATTACTATGGGACTATTTGAGTTGAATGCATAATATGCTAATTTATTTCACAGAATAAGATTCTGAATATATTGGGAAAATATTTAGAGACGCAGAAATTATATACGGATATTAATAAATCTATATTTCCTGATGACGTGCTCATTTACACAGTAAATCTATGTAAATTATACAAAACGATTGCTATTTTTTGACATTTTCATTAGAAATTCTCACATCTGTGCAAAATCACTTGCTTTTTTTATAAGCTGTTTATAATTGCATACTTATGTGTTTAGACATATTTTAATATTAATATTTTTTGAAGTAAGAGTGTACTGAGTGTAAATAACTCAATATTCAACCTGTGTATTTTTTTTTTCTTGCAGATGACTGTTAATTTTATGTGGTGCAACCAAAAATATCCATTGCTTTTAATTTTCTAACGACAATTCGTAGGTGGCCGTTGTGAGGCTTGGCATCTCAAGAGTTAGAAGAATAGTTCCCTTTCAGGAACTCAAGCTGGGTCGTTAGCACGTCGGGAACTTTGGGAGCTCTGAACATGTGTCAAATCTCATCGCCTTTTCATCACAATGGGTGTGAAGTCGCTGGCGGGTGAAGTTACGACCAGGAAGTCGCATGCGACGGACACGATGCCAGCTTCTGCATTCAGCAAGTGCTCTATGTGTGAATTATTTGTCTATGGTCCTTCTCACTGGAAGTTCCTGAGGTTCGCTTTTGGGATCGAAGTGTTGGTCGATGGATGCTGCTCTGGCTCCTCTAAGACTCCTGGGCATCCGTATACTCAACTGCATTGACAATGTGTTGGTGTTAGCTCAGAGCAAGCAGCTGCCTGACATTGAGATGTTCCATTGGCCCAAATGAAAGATTTGGGGTTATGACTGAAGAGTGTCCGGGTCAGAGAACCACCTATCTAGGCGTCGTATAAAATTCCACCGCTATGGTGGTGTCCCTGTCATCCGCTTGGATCAAATCATCCATTCGGTAGTTGTAAAAGTGAGACTCAACCAGCCACTCACTGTGAGAGACAGTTTCAGAGTCTGCTCTCGCTTATGGCAGCAGCTTCCACCATAATCTTGGCTCAGTAGCCGCAGTCTTGCTCTCGGGGGCAATCCCCTTTGGCAATCAAGGTCATGTGCCTAGCCATTCGTGCATTGGCCATCTGGAAAGATCTCTCCTTTCTGTTACAATGCACCGTGTTGGGAGCTCCTTGTCATCGCGTCATGCTTACGATGGGCGTTTCCCTCACAGGTTGGGGCAATCATGAGTGGCTGCTCCTTTCAAGGTCTGCAGGTCTCTCATGGCATGTAAACTGCCTGGAGAAGCTGGCGGTCCATCGCGCTCTAAAGCACTTTCTCCCAGACCTTAGAGGCTTCCATGTCCCTGTCTGTATCACAACATTGCAGTAATCTCCTACATCAACCACCAGGGTGGTGCATTCTCACCAACTGTACAGATTGTTATAGATTGCCTCCTCTGGGCCCATGGGAATCTCTTCTCCTTGAGGGGCAGTTTACATCTCGGATGGTGGAAACAGAGGAGATTCCACCCAGAGGTGATGGAACAAATTTGGGGGAGATTTTACATAGCCCAGATTGATCTATTTGTGACTCAGGAGACATCACACTGTCCCCTCGGTTTCCCTTTTACTTGTCCTGCTCCTCTCGGACTAGATGCCATGGCTACCCCTGTATGCCTTTCACCCCATAGGGTTGTTTCCCGGCAGTTCTGGAGAAAGTTTGCTGAGAAGCAGTCCAGCTCCCATTGGTGGCCCATCGCTGGCTGAGCCAGACGTGGTTTGAGGACGTGGTGACTCTATAGAACAGCCACCTCCAGGACATCTGGAACGCTGCATGCTGGTCCACCCCTCTGACCTGTGTAAGATTCTATACCCTGGACAATTCGTCACCTGGATCGTCCGTTCTTTGGCCTTCTTCACACTATACATTGACTGATCAATATGGCTTGGTTGGACTGTCGTTCCCAAAGCACTACCGATGCAGCTCAAGTCCCTTAAAAGGAACGTCTCTGTTGCTAACACAAACAGCTTCCCTGAGGGAATGAGATGTTGCATCGCATTGCCACACTGCGTGCATCTCTGCGGCACTTACTTCCACGCAAAGCTAGTGTTGTGTCCATCACATGTGACTTTATACTCCTTGGTCCCGATGTCCCCGCCCCCCCCCCTGGTGACTTCATGCCTGTCGCTATAAAAAGGCGATGAGATTTCACACATGTTCAGAGCATAACACACTGGCTCGTCCCCAAACATTACTGACGTAGCATTTTGTTCCTTCAGGGAACCTGGTTGCGTAACCAACAGAGATGTTTTATAGTATTATACCTTTCCTACATCTTTTGGTATTTTTTTTCCTCTCACTGAAGCTAGTTCAATCCTTGAACTGTAATAAGTCCCACTGGATCTTCAATATATGAATATGAGACGTGGAAATGGTCATGTAGTTTTATTCTAATTTGCGAATGTATGTATAAAAAATGCATTAAAAGTCATTTTGGGGTTGTAAAATTTGGGGTATGTTTAAAATGGTGAATTCCTTCCTTCTTTCTTTCTTTTTTTTTTTGGTTTATTTGTTTTTCTTACCCAATTTCTTCCTTTGTGTTGGACTTTTTAAAACTCAAATCAGTCCTGAGAGTAGATTCTGCCTACTTATAATAAATCTACACTTATTACATGTCCAGACTCCTGACTGCCAGCTGAAAGAACACTCTCTGTGACTAACATGAACACATATTCATAAACTTGGTTTTCTATATAAGCTGTAAATGGTCCATGTGGCATGCGGCAGTAAGAACACGATGCACCATTTTATTGCTCACTATTAATTAAAGAGTACTAATATTGTATTTTGGGTTTTTCAGTAGATTTATTTTGTATATATTTAGTCCAGTGTGTAAAAGAAATGGAGCGTTTTATAATAAACAATTTGTTTAGGGTGTTTGAATCTGTAGCTACTGAGCCAGTGTGTAGCAAAAAAAAAAAACAGATGTATGTACATGTGATACTGTAAAACATGTTAGCTTAACACATTTTAGCATTGGACGGGGGAAGTGCAGTGAACATGATCAGGCTGTACGACGGAGTGTGTTTGTACACGTTTTCATGCTGTGTTATTGTACAGTTGAGCTAAAATAAATCTAGGTTTCTGTCAAACCATGTGTAGTTCTTTCTTCTAAGTAAAGGAGAGCTAATACCCATCTTTCCTACGATCCTGCAACAGGTCACCCAGTAGAGCAGTCTTTATTTACTTTCAATTTGAAGTTCAAGTGCCCACTTGCGGATTGGCTCGGTTTCCTCTGTGTTTCATCACAGGCCACCGGAGTGCCCTCGCCGACAGACACCTCCGATTTACAGGTTCTCCGGTGGCAATTTTGGTGGCTCTCTCCCTGAGGCTGATGACTCTTGAGTGCACTCATTACTCTAATCAGGTGCAGTTATTTCTTACCGCTCACCACGTACAGCTCCGCCCTCCACTCGCGCACCACTGACAGCCATTTTCCACTCTTCTAAAAGGTAAAGTACCCAATAAAGAATGTTTTTCGCCTTTTACATATTATGGCACTAAGTATTTAAATGCTATTATGAAATAATATTAGATGTATTATCATTTTAAAAGTAATATTTTTGCTCGTCGAGAATGACTTATCCGAATTTACATCATTTCTATTGAGAAATAAATTTATATTTCAGCGTAGAAGCTTTTCAGCTAACGAGCTACGTCCCGAAACGAATTCATTCATTCGTAAACTGAGGTTCCACTGTACAACACTAAACTATACGGTACTACACTATACAATACTTCACTATACCATATGACATAATGCTATTCTACAGGGGTGGCCAACTAGTAGGAGGCTACTTTTTTTCTGTTACTGCAAAGAGCCACATCTTACACATGGGTACACATGAACATCATCCCATTCCCATTGACGCATGTTATGTGAAAGCTCCTAAAGAGCCGCATGAAACTAGTTAAAGAGGCGCATGAGGCTCGGGAACCACGGGTTGGGCAGGCCAGCTATACTACATAATACTATATTGTACTATATTACACTATATTGCACTATACTACACAATACCACACTATATAGGCAAATGTAGGTCATGAGTGACTTTTCCATCAATGTATTCTTCTTCCCCAGACTGTTCCCACAATGTATGGGATGAATTGGTGCACTGACTAGACCCCAGAGAGCGCCCTAAATCTGTACCTGACTTTTACCAGCACTAATATCCACAAGCACACTGCAAAATCTAGTGGGACATCATTCCATAAGAGTGGAGGTTATTAAAACAAACATGGGACTGAATGTTCAAATCTTATTGGCAGATGAGTATCGTCCGTAATTGCCTAGTATCATCGGTATTACCAGTGTAACTGTTATATATGTGTTTCACCGGTATGAGTCGGATAAAATGTCTTACCGTTGCTAGTAAATGATACGGCATGTTTGTTTGTTTGTTTGTTTGTTTGTTTGTTTGTTTGTTTTATGAATGAGTTTTCCCCATTCCTGAACAGGTTTAGACCCAAATTTGAGAACGAGCTCTGCTGTTAAACGTCAACTCTTGCTTTTAATCAATTTAGGATTCCTCAAATAAGCAGGATCAAGTCTTTGGAGTTGGAGAATGTATTTTAGTAGGTTTCATCATAAAAAGGGAAAGGTAGATCATTTAAACGATCTTATGAGTCCCTCTAGTGGTCTGATACATGAACTTCTACATCGTTTTTTGGAGCGGGGTATCCAAAGTGCAAAAAGCAGGAAGAAACTTTTGCTTTTAACTGTTTTAACTGTTGCTAAAATAAATCATGTATTTTATAAAGCAGGGTAAGGAGGAAATGTTATATTTATTATTAGTTCTTTCTATAGTTATACTTTAATGAATTATATAGACAGAATATAAATTCGCAAGGAATCGACGTTTGAGCATGCATTGAATAAACAAATGAGTGAATTAATTAATTAGTAAATGAATTATTGGCGTATTTTGATGCTAGGCTTAAGTCTTAAGTTAAGGCCCCTCACACTATATCAGTACCTGACTGATCAGAACAGGGCTCCTTAGAAGAGGAGTAGAAAGGTGGATGTCCACGGAGGTTCTGGAGAGAAGGGGAATGAAAGTCAGTAGAAGTAAGACAGTGTACATGTGTGTGAATGAGAGTGAGAGGCAGGGGAGTGGTGAAGGTGGATGTGTTTAAGTACCCGGGGTCTACGGTGCAAAAGTAATGGAGAGTGTGTTCAAGAAGTGAAGGAAAGGGGTGGAGTGGATGGAGGAGTGATTTGGGAAGGGGAAAGTGTATAGGACTGTGGCGAGACAGCGGCGTCGGCTAAAAGACAGGATGCAGAGCTGGAGGTGGCAAAGTTGAGACTGTCATTGGGAGTGACGAGGATGGACAGTATTAGAAATGAGTTTATTACAGGGACGGTGCATGTATATCATTTTTGGAGACGAGGTGAAGGAGAATAGATTGAGATGGTTTGGACATGGGGTACATATGGAGAAGAGTGCTGAGGATGGGGGTGTCAGAAAAGAGGAAAGCTGAGTTTAAAGGAGGCGGTGGGCGAAGATACATGTAGTTGGTTTGGAAGAGGCTGATTCCGAGGAAGGATGATGAGGAACAGCCGAAAGAAGAAGATATTATACTTTGACCTCAGTCCCCATTTAAATGAACAATTTCTATTAGCATGTTTTGTACTGTCTAATAATTCTCTATAAAACATGAACTAACATGAACTGTGCAGGATTTGCCTTCTTCCTCCTCCCACACCTCACATTTCTCGCTTGATAATTAGCTGAAATGGGAAATCAAACGTGCTGGTGATATGAATCAGGAAGCGAAATGAAAGTGTGGAAAAAAAAAACACTTCACACCGTGGTTACTGGTTTTTACCAGTAATTACCCAGTATGAGAACATCTCAAGAAAAAAAAAAGATCACTCGCTCTGTGATAAGTTTCACAAAAGCTGTGCTGAAAGTGATTTGATTAATACAGTAACGAATAGAAGAAGAAGGAAAATCAAACTCTTGTGAATTTATTTGTGGCACATACATTATAGAGCAGGGAAATTGTTCTTTCGTATATCCCAGCTTGATTTGGAAGAGAGCGCAGGGTCCGACATGGTACGGCACCCCTGGAGGGTAAGGGCCTTGCTCAAGGACCCACGGGTGGCAGCTTGGCGATATCAGGCCTCGAATCACGACCTTCCGATCAGTAGCCCAGTGTCTAAAACCACTGAGCTACACCCCATCCCATGTTCCACAAGAGTGACATGTTTCGCTATGACATGATGTTCAATAACCACCATGCATGTGTAATTCTCAGTTCTGACTGGTTGGAGGGATTTCTTTAACAGCAGGTCATCAAATAATATGATATCATTTCTACTCGAAAACATAATCTGACCAAGTATAACCATTAATAATTGCACACGAAAATTTAAATATTTGTACTATTTGTTCTCTATCACCATTGTAATCATAAATCATAAATCATAAATAAACCATTATAACATGGGGCTCATCTTCCCACACACCATAATTAAGTGTATTATGTAAAGCTGCTTTGTGACAATAACAATTGTAAAAAGGGCTCTACAAACAAAACTGAATTGAAATGAATCTGCAAACAACTTATTATCGGTTCACATTTTAGATGCGTTTTACACAAATGTATTATTTTTTATGTAATAAAAACTGTGTTATGTAAAAGATCAATGTCAAAAGGTTTGCGAATAAATATGTTAATATCCGATGACTAATGATGAACAACAATAGTGCATTAAATGTGTCAGATTCTTCCAAAAATCAAACAATGTAAATAAAAACACATACGCTTTCATATTCATAGCTTGCCATTTCAATTTTCTCCTCCTTCTTCTCCTCGTGTCCTCTACCGACCCGGACGAGACCTGAAACATGCCAAGTACTTTCAGCTAATATGATGTGACTCCCTGCGGAGCGCTGACGGTAATCATTTGAGTCACCGCTCCATAAAAGATAGGTGTACATATTGAGGTGAAGCACGCATGGCCTGAAGCTTCCATTATTTTATCAGATATTATCGCAGGCTGGGCTGTTGCACGTGGAAGTTTAGAAAGGAAGCGCCACGTCTCATCTGTGTGCGCCGGCTGATTTGTCAGTGCTTGTTTTTTTTTCCCCTTGGGGACATGGAAGCAATCCAGAGTGGCAGGAACTGGGGGGCCTCTGTGCGAGGAACCCGATTCAGAATGTTAGCAGACACAGCAGTCACTGTCTCTTTCTGTCTGCTCTGTTTACTTTCTCCCAGTCGAGAAAAAAGGACCTGATGGGGTTTTTGTAAACAGTGAGGCTCAGAGGAAACCTCACGCATGTGTGCAAACGCACACCTCAACAATATATATATATATATATATATATATATATATATATATATATATATATATATATATATATATACAGACTAGCTTTGTCTGTGGTGCAGTGCTAGACAGAGAAGCAGGAGGAGATGAACATGGGAATTGTGAAGACACTTAGTGCCTCGTGCTTGTTTTGCACTAGACTAGAGATGAAGCTATAGTTTCATATGCAATAGTAATGCTACTGGAATTCTAGTCTTCAATTTAATGATTTATAGTAACAAGTGATTAAGAATAGATAGATAGATAGATAGATAGATAGATAGATAGATAGATAGACAGACAGACAGACAGACAGACAGACAGACAGACAGACAGACAGACAGACAGATAGATAGATAGATAGATAGATAGATAGATAGATAGATAGATAGATAGATAGATAGATACCTTACCTTTAGTGCCATTCCATAGGGGCGGGGTGTAGCCCATTGGTCTAAGGCACTGGGCTTAATATATATATATATATATATATATATATATATATATATCTATATATATATAGACAGAGAGAGAGAGAGAGAGATAGATAGATAGATCTAGATAGATAGATAGATAGATAGATAGATAGATAGATAGATAGATAGATAGATAGATAGATAGATAGATAGATAGATAGATAGATAGATAGATAGATAGATCGATACTTCTCTACACACACATATACATACGCACACACTATATATATATATAAGTATACTATATATACGCTAATATATACAATATATATACACTATATATATATGGAGTGGAGCATGTGGAGTAGGTAATGGTATGTAGCAGAATATATACAGATACACATATAAATAAAACAGTAGTTTTAAACATATAAAAGGCACAGTGTGAAAGGAGTAAAAAGTACTTGGGTATATGTGGCATGTACAATGTATGTACTGTTAATATTTATGCACAAACATATCCCAGCTAGATCCCTGCTACACCCAGAAAAATCAAGAATGTACCCAAAAGTATACAAAATACTTTGTCTCTCCACCTTTGTATCCTTGTATGCTGTAAAATGACATCCTTATATTTTCTACAGTATATAACTGATGTTCTGCCAAACTGAAAAATTTGCTCATAAATGTTGCATATATGTTCTTTAAGAGATAAGAACAAGAATAAAGAAAACAAAAATATTCAGAGATACATTCCTGTACCCTGCTAGATACATTGCTGTACCCCATTCAGAGATACATTGTTGTACCCCGCTAGGGCATGTGTGTAATCTTTTAGATACATTCCTCCACCGTGATTTTTCTGTGTGTATATTTATGGCATAGATTTTATTTTTAAAACTATTGGGGAGACCTGAGCATATGATTAGTTTGTGCTTTTTGGACATCCTATTCCACATTTAATTACCATTTGCAGTTATAGTTAAATCAAGTTAAGTGGTGTTTATTGTCATTTCAGACATATACATTGCAGTACACAGAGAAACTATGCAATGTTGTGCAGGCTTTGTGCAGATGCATTGTCATGCTTTAATTAAGTTCAAACAATTAAATAATTGAACGCTATCATATCCAAAGACATGCTATAAACATGTTATAAACACTGAAATTCTTCCATTACGTACTGATTTACACCATGACGCCGTGTAAATCTTAGTCGGCTGCAAAAGACATTACAAAATATATAATCAGTACGGAAATTATGACCGTTTTTGATGTTGAAGACGTGTAACTCGTCATGGCATGAGTTACATTTCCAATAATGCAGCCCAGCCACTGCAGTGCATCAGCGACTGTACCATAGAATAGAACAACTTTCGGTTATTCTTTTCCATTAAGTTTGTCCACATTGTATAGCGAGTCTTATGTGTGTAGTATGTACAGATAGATCAATGTTTGCCACTGAAACAATGTGCAAAATATAGTTTAATAAATACCTTTAAAGTAACAGAGTGATGAAATTCAAAATTTCCCTCAAACTTTTTCAACTTTGACAACAAATCACATAATATGAGCCAAATCTGAATTTATGTTTCTGGTTTCATATTCCACTTATATTTTTAATGGGGGGTGAACCATGTAAAAACCATTAACACAAGGCATCATAGCATTCATGCATTTAAATGTAAGCCTTGGCAGCAGTGATCACTTTGCTCGTTGTGCTTGAAATCAGGTTGCAGGAGGCAGCCTGAAAGGATCGAATCAGCCACGCAACTCGTGGGCACTCCAGCGCGCGCGCGCGCACACACACAGCGAAAGGAAAGGGTTGGAAACGGGTGCGCGGGTGCGGGTGCGGGTGCGCGCAGGAGTGTCGTTTTGCGCGGTGAGAAGTTTGCTTGCCTACTTCAGCAGAGAACGAATCAGGTCGCGCACGCTTCGAGAGTTTGGAGGAGACTGAAGACTGACATCCGCGACACGTGCGTTCATGGAGGAGCGGAATCGGACCCGTGCGCAGGACTTGCTGATGCCAGCGCGTGGCGGATGAGCATGAGTCCGCCGACATGGCACGCTGTGACCGCGGCGTTCA
>JACRUU010000029.1:7534873-7572373 GCA_030449085.1 Kryptopterus vitreolus | reverse complement strand
GAGGGTGGTGTAGGACATTTATGAGGACAGTGTGATAAGTGTGAAGTGTGCAGTGGGGAAGGCAGACTGGTACAAGGTGTGGGTGGGATTGCATCAAGGATCGGCTCTGAGCCCTTTGCAGTGGTGATGGACAGGTTGACAGATGAGGTCAGACAAGAGTCTCCATGGAGTACAATGTTTGCAGATGATACTGTGATTTATAGTGAGAATAGGAAGCAGGTTGAGAAGAGTCTGGAGAGGTGGAGGTGCGCGCTAGAAAGAAGAGGAATGAAAGTCAATAGAAGTAAGACAGAATACATGTGAATGAATGAGTGGGAAAGCAGTGGATTGGTTTGGTTGTAAGGAGAAAAGGTGGTTAAGACGGATATAAGTTTTAATAACTGGGGTCAACAGTGGAAGGTAATGGAGAGTGTGTTAGAGAAGTGAGGAAAAGATTACAGGCAGGGTGGAGTGGGTGGAGAAGAGTTGCAGTGAAGCAAGAATTTTAGAAGGGAAGGCAAAATTTATAGGATGGAGACTTGCAAGTCCAAAGACAAGAGGCCGAGCTGGAGTTTTATTATATATATATATATATATATATATATTATCTTAGATATTTTTTTTTTTTTTTTTTTTTTTTTTTTTCTTCAGAATTACGCCTACTAAGTGTACATTCACAACAGTTATGAGCTCCTCATTATATTACTGTATATTACCATATGTAGCCTAAAAGTATCACCTGTTTATATGGAAAGCATCCAAAACTGGAACAGTATTCTTGAATACCTTATTTGACAATTAAATCAACCACTAAAAATTCCATAGCAATGAATAAGAAATTAATTAACAAGAGATTTATATTAAAATAATAATTTCCAGAGTGAAAAAGAAAATTAATCATTTTATTTTGTATATTTATAACATCACAATTAGTCACAATTAGTTATATATATATTGGTTATGATTGTTCAGAGTGAGTGAGAGTTAGTTTTGCTTTTCTAGTTTTATTAAGGTTTCTTGTCTATGCACACACACACACACACACACACACACACACACACACACACACACACACACACACACACACACACCACACACACACTAACACACACACACACACATAGACATACACATATTAAACGTCATCCAATCACTGTCATTCCTTTTATGGTTTAGAGTGCTGTATATAAACAGGAAGCTCTGTATTCAAAGCGGCGTGAATTGAAACATTAAATGGGCTCGCATGCATTATACAGTGCACATGATGGAGCTAAAAAGGCTAAAGCAGGATTTTAAAATATTAAGCGAGTTTAGATCAGTAGAACATGACAGCCGCATTAAGGACTCCCCAGGAAACCGGTGTTCAGATGTTCCCAGTGTAACGCAGCTAGCCAGGCGTTCTTTTGGATTTACAGGAAGGGAGGAGTGTAAGTTGGATGTAGAGTCATAAAACCATTAAAGTATTGTATTAGTGTCTATATATGTTAGTGTATAGATATATATATATATATATATATATATATATATATATATATATATATATATATATATCACTCCTGACTGCTTTAAATGGGAAGAGAGTGACAGGACACAGGTTCTAGATGACAGGAAGGCTATAACAACCCAAATAACCATTCTTTACAACCGCGCTGAGCAGTAAATGAATTCCAGAACACATGACTGAAGAGGACTACTGTTTCTACTCACCACTGTTTTTAAGTGTCGTTATTTGAGGTACTTCTTATAAGGTCCAGTCTGTCCGGTCATTCTTCACTAACCTCTCACATCAAATAGGCATTTCTGCATGCAGAATGGATGCTTACTAAAATCAGCCCCAGATAAATAAAACTCCACTGTATGAGGTCATACATCCTGGAACGTAAACTCCAGTTGATAGTTGATTGTACCTGTGAAGAAAAGCCATGTACCGTCAGATAGAGTGACGTATCAGATACATTATACATCATAGGCGAACCGTGGCTACTGCGTCTGATTGCCGCTGTATTTGAATCACAGGAATCAACAAAGGAAACTGTTACCGGATCAATCACTTCCCCGAGGATAATGACTATGACACAGACAGCTCCGAGTACATCCTGCGTAAGTCTGCCCTTCTTTCCTCCCCTTTTTTTTCCCTTTCACATATCAGTGAATGAGTGAACGAAGAGCAGAAAATTTTCACTCGTTATTGAACATTTTTCCATCTTTCTCTTGGAACTAATGTTCATAGTTTAGATTATGATTAATCTAATCTAATCATTTAGATTGGTATGAAAACCAATGGACCAGATAAAAGTATAGTTTACTTTTTGTATACTTTTTGAAAATACTGAACAGTTAATACCATACAAAGTATGAATGTTGCAGGTTGGCATCATTTTAGTATGAATTTTGGATATTTAAATATTATGTACATCATTAGTAATGATTTAGATGACTAATTTGCCTACTTTTTAAAATTTTCTAAGCCCAATATAAAAAATGGAAATGTGTTTTAGGAATTAGTTCAGTTTTTTGTAAATAAATAAGTACAGGACGGATTCCATTGTAGGTGGGTTTGTAGTATCCTTGATCTCAATTCATTCGTAGCTTGTGTTTTATTTATTTTATTTACCTCAATGAGGTTTTTTTAGACATTAATTGTATTTCGGGGGGAAAAAAAAGAGGGAAGAAAATACCTAATCCGATACGTACCAATTGAATATTATGAATACAAATGGACTACTTTATTAATTCATTAGTTAATTAACATAGTAAATACAGTGGTTAATTGCTTGACCCAATTAATATTAAATGCCCTGCCTGATTAGCACAGTTATTTTGATTAGCATTTGTTTTGAAAATAATTATAATTATACGTATTGTAATTATAAATAAATATAATAGGCTTGTTATGAGATTTTACACGGACAATGTAAAACCAAAGCCGGGCTTGTTGTACCATAGAGGTGGGCCTTTTTCTGTCGTTCCAGCACATTTATGCAAACTGGAACGCCTGTAAATTATTCTGTAAAATCTTGTTTTAAGGAAAACTGAAAAGACCCACACAGAGGCAGAGTATGGAACTGTGTGTACATCTAATCTGGATTCTAGTCTACGATACTGACCTGTTGATCCACAGTGAAGAGTCATCAGTAAAGATGTATTTGCTTGCTTGGTACTAAATGTACTAATTTAGAAGGTACACTCCATACATCATAAAATACACCAGACCAGGCCTCTGTTAAAGACATGACCACATGCCTGATATTCTTGTGTTCCAATGTTTCCTACCAAAGCAATTCTAACATTTTAAGCATTAACAGCATTTACAGGCCAGTATTCACTCAATGAGACTTAGAGACTGCTCATTCACCACTTTTGCTTCCTTGGAACACTTTTGATAGGCGTTGATCACGACAGACAGGTTCAAGAGCTGCAGTTTTGGAGAAGCTCTGAGCCAGTCTTCCAGGCGTTTCCATTACCCTTCGAAATGCGCAGATTAAAATAGCCAGTTGAAGTTTTTACGCTCACATAAGGTGTTATTTTTTTTGACGATGCGAAAAACGAATAATTCGTAAAACTGTAATGGAAACGGGGGCGTACTGGTTTAGTGGTTAGCACGTTCGCCTCACACCTCCAGGGTCCGGGTTCAATTCCCGTCTTGGCCATGTGTGTGTGGAGATTGCATGTTCTCCCCGTGCCTCAGGGGGTTTTTCTCCGGGTTCTCTGGTTTCCCCCCGGTCCAAAAACATGCACAGTAGGTTGATTGGCACCTTGGAAAATTGTCCCTAGTGTGTGAATGTGTGTGTGATTGTGAGTGTATGTGTACCCTGCGATGGGTTGGCATTCCATTCCTGGGTGTATCCTGCCTTAATGCCCATAGACTCCTGAGATAGGCACAGGCTCCCCGTGACCCGAGGGAAGATGAATGAATGAATTAATATAATGGAAAGGTTTTTTTTTCGCATTTCCAGGTCACATGATATACCTTGCCTTGCCTTGGGCGTGATGGTGCAGGCGCTACAAGAGGCACTATTGCACTGCACAGCTCAAAACAAGTGGACTCGTTCATCCGGATATTCTGAATCCACACGTCCTCTGTGAAATCGCCTCCCAAAACAAGTGCATATGTGGCCAATCCCACGTATAGGGGGATTTTGCCTCGCCATTAATGCTTGTATAATGCATCGCCTACGTCTCCGATTAAAAATAAGAATGGCTAATGCATTATAAGTAATATAAGTAAACCTGCCGATATCTGTCTCCTTTTTATTCGCATTATATGCTAAATGTAAACACCGTCACTAACCTTTGCAAAATATTGCATATAAGTTTGTAATGGAAACGTGTCTGGCGTCACAATAGGGTATCAGAAATCGAATTGTCTTGGATGAGATATAGTTTAAACATATGGCAGTGGGTTGAAGTGAGAGTCTTATGTGTAGGTTTGTATGTTTAGGGATCGTGCGAGCGTCCAGCCTTTTCCCCATCCTGAGCACTATCCTGTTAATGTTGGGAGGAGTGTGTGTGGCAGTAGGACGGGCTTATAGTGGCCGGAACAACATCCTCCTGAGCGCCGGCATCTTGTTTGTGGCTGCAGGTATAACTTTCAAGAAACTTACCAGAGCATCACTAAATGACTTTTGGCTTCGCAATTATTCCATATATTGGTGTTTGTTTGTTTTTTTTCCCCCAGGTCTGAGCAACATCATCGGCATCATTGTGTACATCTCGAGCAACACTGGCGACCCCAGTGACAAGAAAGGCGAAGACAAGAAAAACCAATACAGCTACGGTTGGTCCTTTTACTCCGGAGCGTTGTCGTTCATCGTAGCCGAAGCCATCGGCGTCCTCGCCGTGAACATCTACATCGAGAGAAACAAAGAGGTCCACGTAAAACGCCGCAACTTTCTGAAGACCGGTCCCTCGTCTTCATCACCATACACGCGAATCCCAAGCTACCGGCAGCGCAGGCGGCGCTCTCGCTCCAGCTCACATTCCACAGAGCCATCTCGGGACAACTCGCCAGTGGGACGGAAGATGGCAGCATCCGCGCTGCCCCTAGGTGAGATCTCCATGTACACTCTAGGTCGGGAGCACCCACTGAGGTCAGGAGGCGCACTCGGGCCCTACCCGGAGCCGCCTAACTTTCTGCAAGTCCACAACTGCTTCGCCAAAGCTGCAAAAGATGGCATTAACCGCAGGACCACTCCTGTTTGAACAACACAAGAGATTTCGGTTAGAGATGGTTGCTAATCACGGTGGCATTTGGAAAAGCATCACCGGGGTGAGTCCGAGGCGTCGATTTGAGGGATCACTGTTTCTTTTACACATGTTTTAGAGATAACTAATAGAACTTTGTAGCATTTCCTGAGTCGGATTTTGGCTCATACTGTATATTCATATGCACAGTCTGGAGACCAAGTAGCAATATTTCAATGCACTTTGTCTGAATATTGAAATATTGAAATATTCTCCCTGAATCAAGTACAGGCATGTTATCCTTCTGTCGTCATGTCTAACACTCAAGGCCAATTGACACTGGACACTTCACCCCCATCAGCACATTATACCCATTTTTAACCCCCCTAGCCACATTAGAGAGTAGAGGCGCGTCAGTGAAACATCCTCGATTCACATCAACATTCTCACAGTCTTCAAAGATGTGATGATTATGCAACCCGAAAGATATTATGATTATGCTATGATTCTTGGGTCAATGTGCGTAAAACAAAAGAATTACATTAGCTGGATATTCATTCAGATCATCATATTATGAGATGACAGCTTGCAAAAACTAAAACTAGCTATGCACCTATTATTGTAGAGTTCATATATATATATATATATATATATATATATATATATATATATATATATATATATATATATATATATATATATATATTCAAATTTGATTTCCGGCACCATGAGGCTTCCACTAGTGGGCCTTTGAGCAAGACCCTTAACCGCCAAAAATTGCTCAGTCTGCCCAAGCCATTAGGGTTCCACCGTGCCAGTGCCTTTCTATTAATGGGAGGGTTGCATTAGGAAGGGCATCCAGAGTAAAACAGAGTCAAAATATGCGGACCATCCGCTGTGGCACCCTGTGACGGGGGCAGCCAAAAAAACAAATAAATCAATTTATCTCTTCATCTTGTTAGTGATTATTTTTCCTGAGAGGTGAAGAGAAAATGGGCACGCGTAAGGATTTGATCGAGTTTGACAAGTTCCAAATAGTGATGGCTAGACGGCCTGGTGAGAGCGTCACAGCGGTCAGTATTTATCAAAGGTGGTCCAAATAAGGAGCAATGGTGAGCCAGTAACAGGATTGGCATGTGGTAAGAGGCTGGCATGTGTGGTCCAATCAAACAGACGAGCTGCGGTAGCTCAAATTGTTGAAGAAGTTTATAAAGCTGTTAAGGCTCGACAGGTCAGGACCGCTTCGGCAGCAAAAGGGGACCAATACAATATTAGGCAGGCAGTCATATTGTTATGCCTGATTGGAGTTGGAGTATATACATAGAGAGAGAGAGAAAGAGAGAAGGGGGTATTATATATGAGAAACTGAACAGGAATTAAGTAACTGGTTTGAGTCATTAAAACTGGTGAGATTAAGATGTCGGCTGAGAGGAGTTGTGGTTAAAAGACACTCTCAAAGAAGACTTATTTCTTAATTAAATAAGCATGATCTATCCTGCTCTCAAAACACACAATACACACAAAAAAACATAACGGAAGCCAGATCAATATACATCAGTAGTCTTGTTGCACCTTCTCATACACAGCTCAGACGTGTCCAATGTGGATTGTCCAGACATGACGATCACCCGATTCTTACAAAATGTATATTTAGTGAAATTTGTCAGAGACAGCGTGAAAAAAAGCGAAAAAAAAATCCAGAAAGGTGCTCTTTCAGCAGCTGTGAACGCGTCTAGGTTCACGCCCAGTCCCTTTGCCCTCTCTCTCATTTAAGGGAGTTTTATAGCCAGTCAAGAAAACCATTTTGTACTTTGAACCACTGCCATTTTGTTTACTTCTGATGTTTACATTTTTCGACACTTCCGACGATGTGAATAAATCTTGTCGTATACATTCCTTTCTAAAGTCGCAAAGTCAATTATGGGGTGTACTCAGGGAAGATAATAGTAATTGGCTGCAAGCTATAAAAACAACCTGTCATCCTTTTCCTCGGACCGATCCTAAAGCACTGTTGAGGAATCTAGGAGTCGTCGCCTCTAAACTGCCATTTTGCGTTGGGACATACGGTCGAACATGTGGCTAATTTGCTCCTGCCGTGTCATCTGTGGCTTATATGTCTTGACACTCCATGCTAGAAAAAAAGCAGGATTTGACTAATGAAGCAAGTCTGATTGCCTTACAACACAGCGTCCATTCAGCAAGCATCGCGGAACGGATTAGAGTATCCGCAGGGTGTCGAATGTACTTCGGAGTTGGAAAACATGACGCTGAGTCAACTGCAGCATTCCTAATCCCTCAAAGATGTCCGCCCAGATCTCTAGAAAGAAGGGTAATTACACAAAAAAAGAAAAGAAAAAAGTATGGGTACGTCTGGGAGCAGCCCGAAAACTAACTTTCCAGTCCGAGGACGCTGCCGTGACATTCTAACTGCCTAGAAGTCGTATTTGTTATGATGTTATTGCTGTGATCAGTCAAAACACGGACAGTTGTTGTTTTCTCTGTGGATACTGGGAAATTGTCTCATATCATAATGGCATTACCGCAGGAAATATCTTTCTATTCCCGCCAGTTATCGTCATGGCAACAGTTCATAAACACTACGGCGACTCGCGGACGATTCCCGAAGTAGCCTGCATTTCTCTAAGGACCCATCAAATGAAAACATCCTTCTAAGTTCATTAGCACGCCCCAGAACTACTAAACTACCTGTTTTTAACAACTGTGTAGCAAAAAGATGAAGAAAAAAGTCATGCTTGTGATTTTAGCGCAACTCTTTTCTGTTAATCGATAACACGTTTACATAGTGCATACTATTTTTTTGGTGGGAGATTCTATCTGTGAATTTATGGTGTATTTCTTGTCTGCTTTTCCTGACTGTAGTCGATGTAAATAAAAAGAAGAAGAAGAAGAAAGAAAACTAAACAAAGATATTAATGTCATGACGTCTTTATGATCGTTTATTCATCATTATGTTCCCAGGAGAATAAAAGGCAAATAATAAATGTTCCCATTTAAACTGGCATAAAGTATATTCAAACCACTTTCTGTCTGATGCTGAGGTCTGGTTGAGATCAATTTGAATAATAACTCGTGAATTATGATGAATTAGGTACTATATTAAACTGGTACATGTCATGGGGGGGGTTAAATTGGGACAGTTTGAGGTAATTAAAATAGGAAAGTAAAACTTGAACTGTCTGAACTGGTGTCAGTTGAAAATCACTTGGGCCCCACTCATTAAAAAAGTATGGAAAGTAACGAATTATATTTACTTGCGTTACTGTAATTGAGTAGGGTTTTTTTTGTGTACTTCTACTTTTTAAAGTAGTTTTTAAAATACTTTTACTTAAGTATGTTTTTTATATATTTTAAAACATTTTAAATAATTAAATCAATTCATTCATTCATTCATTTTCTACCTTTTCCTATTTCTCTTCTAAATTTTCTACCGCTTTATCCGATCTTCCCTCGGGTCACGGGGAGCCTGTGCCTATCTCAGGCGTCTATGGGCATTAAGGCAGGATACACCCTGGATGGAATGCCAACCCATCGCAGGGCACACACACACACACACACACACATTCATACACTAGGGACAATTTTCCAAGGTGCCTAAATCAGTTCATTACTGCATAAAAAATTAGATCAATAAATAAATAAAACAGAGGGGCACGGTGGCTTAGTGGTTAGCACGTTCGCCTCACACCGCCAGGGTCGGGGTTCAATTCCCGTCTCGGCCATGTGTGTGTGAGTTTGCATGTTTTCCTCGGGGTTTTTCTCCAGGTTTTTCCGGTTTCCTTCCGGTCCAAAAAACATATACGGTAGGTTGGAACCTTGGCACCTTGGAAAATTGTCCCTAGTGTATGAATGTGAGTGTGAGTGTGTTTGTGTGTGTCCTGCGATGGGTTGGCATTCCATCCAGGGTGTATCCTGCCTTAATGCTCATAGACGCCTGAGATAGGCACAGGCTCCCCTTGACCCGAGGGAAGATCGGATAAAGCGGGAGAAGATGAATTAATGAATAAATAAAACAGAACCTGGAAACTACCGCAATGATTGATCGTTCGGCGGGAGAGCAATTGCGTTAAACTCACAGAAACGACGGAGACAGCAGATGCCAGTTGTAGTCTAGTAAGTATCGCGAGAATGAGAGAACACAAGAACGAGAAAGAGAGATTAGGCAGATAAGCAGTGAGCCTGAGGTGAAGGTGTAATAAAGTTACTTAACGCATAAACGGATTGAATTATTGACTCAAACAACACCACGCCAGTGATTCAGGAACAGTTGAAAGCGAAATACCATCACACTCTTATGTAGCAAAACCCCTGGCCATATTTAAGCGACCACTTTGATTTCAAGTGCAAGGAAGGGTAAGTAATTAACAATGCACAATAAGAGCTAACTCTATTTCCAGTGTCAAGATTTAAGTGTTGTATGAAAGGAATGAAAGTTATATATTTTAGAGTTATAGTTTAGAGTCACAGCTATATCAGATAGATCAGGTTTTGACAGTGGGCCAAATTTACTCCAATTTTCCCTTATCCCCTATGAATTTAATCAATTATCCAAGTCCTGTTTTCCAAAACACAACCTAAAGCCAGTTCTAGTTCCTACATATTCATGTTTATTAACAATTCATTGCATTTTTAATGAGTGTGAAGCTCTAGACGCCCATTTGCAAACATTGAATGAACAGTTCCGGGGCCACTGTGTTTTCCAGCAATATCTGGTTCTTCCTTAACATGCTCCGACGTCTCTGGAGGCAGACAATTGTATAATATGTCTCCGGATTCTGTATTAATAAATTTAATTCACCTGAACAAGGAGACACAAAATGCAAGACAATGACACAAGTCTAGTAGAATGTCTTCAAAGAATATTGGAGGTTATTATAACAGCCAAAGGGACTCTATGTATAATTAAGATATTCAAAAAGGACATATGAATTTATGATCAGGTATACACAAAATAAAAAAACCCACAAATAATATTGTGTTGAAATTTAAATCAGTCTTAAGGCACTGTTTTCCGTGGCAGAAGAGTGCAAGAGGCAGTGAACTTCTTAATACTCTCCCAAAGTAGGCAAGTGTTTGTTCTGGGCGTACTCCTTTACACAATTTGGGATTTCACATTTCAGGATTCGATATTAACATTCTGAGCACACTTCCTTTCATGCTGCCCTGTATCACAAATGCTTTCTGATCTCATTATTGTTGGCAGGTTTGGTATGATATTTTGGAAGCCCCAAATGTTGCAGATTTGTAAAATTATATGGTGAATCAGAAATTTTAAATATTTCACTTTCAATTTCAATGATAGCCAACCAAAATGTATTAAGCCTATAGGTGAGGGGTATGGTGGCTTAGTGGTTAGTACGATTGCCTCACACCTCCAGGGTTGGGGGTTCAATTTCCACCTCCACCATGTGTGTGTGTATGGAGTTTGCATGTTCTTCCTGTGCCTCCGGGGGTTTTTCTCCGGGTTCTCAGGTTTCTGCCCGGTCCAGAAACATTCACAAATATTCCAGGGTGTATCCTGCCTTGATGCCCGAAAACGCCTGACATAGGCACAGGTTCCCCGCGACCTGAGGGAAGATCGGATAAAGCGGTAGAGATATATGTGCAGCCATAGCCTTAAAATTATATGAGATGAAATGAAATCATTTTGATAGAAAACAATCATTCTATTAATAGATTGATGTGCTAAAAGTAACTTTCAAGTAAACTTTCAATAAACTGAGTTGATTAAGTAAGAGTCTTGGGACAAAAATTATACTAGGAACATTATAGCCATAATCAATAATAATACTTTGGATGTTTAAATACACATGACAGAAAATACCTTTACCTGATTAATATTGTACTTAATGTATCTCTACATTTACTCAAGTACATTGTTTGTGTACTTCATCCACCACTCTATATAAGTTTGCGACGTGCCAATAAAATACACCAAAAAGATCATGGGCACCTAAAACAAAAGCTTACCCAAACCGTTTCCACATATTTGGATGCTGAATGGTGCAGCTTTATATTTTCCCTTCACTGTAAATAAGAGTGCAAACATTTTCCTAGTTGGTAGTAAAGAAACTCCAGTGTCCTACACAAAGCCTTGGCCTGAACCTCACTCAACATCTTATTGAAGAACACAAATGCCCCAGGACTCCTTACCTAACAACAGTACCCAACCTCATTAATGCTGTCGAGGCTAAATTGGCAATTATCTAAAGCCTTTCTCCAAAACAGGGTTAAATAAAAATGATCTTTTTTTTTTTACAGTATGTGCTTTTATAACAGCAAAATGGCGATAAAATCTAGAACAGGATATTCATAAATGCATGATATCAGTCAGGTGTCCATCAATGAATCATGTCTAATACGTTCCGAGTTTCAAGACAGAACTCACCTATGTTGTTTATTAATGAGAGTCATATTCAAGGAAACAGTGCGACATTTTCAGCTTTCACTATTCGACTTAGTAGGCAGAACATGGCCACTTGCAATTAAATCCATGCTATGAAATGATCTCCCGTGAACAAATGGCAAAGGAGCTTAACTAGAAAACACAGCATCAAAAAAGTATCAGTAGTATCCTCAAAGCCTGTAATCACTGGGCAACGCTATCAGCGTTATGCATAATTCAGGTGGGTATCCTTTAATGTGTTTCTGTACCAAAATATGGTCTTCAAAAACACAGAACAGAGGTTGGAGGAATTCCATATTCCCTTATTCATAACTGTTATCAAATTTCTGCTCAAACCGCATATTATAATGAATCCAGCAAAAGATTAAAAGTTGACATTTTAGTATTTAAAAATCAGCCTCCTGAATTCCAAGTGACAGTGGGGACATCAAATGGTAACTCCACTGAGATCTGTTTTAGAGAGAAATGAGCATATTTATACACTGGTTCAACCGAATCCACCTTGAAAATGTGGAGCTCCAACTGAGTTTAATTTTTTATCAAAGCTACATCTGATAGATCAGCATTACTAATGTTTTTCGAACCAAGATTCCTCCAATTTTCCTCATTCTGGAAAATTAGTCAGACATGTTTTCCAAAAGACAGTCTAATACCAGTTCTAGTCCTGGATAGTCTTGTTTAGATCTAGATATCAGCTATTTCAAGGCCCATTTTCACACATTATTGCTATTTATCCGACAACACAAATGACACATCCGTAAGTAGAATATTATGCCTTCTATGTACTCTGTGTGTCAAAGGCTATCTGCAGTTTTTCCAATGACAATTGCAGAACTCCTAGCCCGCTTTGCTAAACATGTCATGAAAAGAAATATTATACACTACTAAACCCTGATGATTCAGATTAAACAAGAAATCCCAAACTTCTACGGAGATGCCTCCAGACTCCTGAGACATTTTATGTATTACAAGATTTTATGTATATTAAATCTAGATTCAAATATATCAATGGAGCTAAATAGAGTATAATGGTGACTTTTCCATTTTATGTGTTTGTTCACTTGGCATGACCAGCTACACCCCTTGCCCACACTTATGAAATATGAGAAGCCAACTGGCTGACTCCTTGTTTCCCCACACATTTATAGAAGCTCGGCTCACTAGACGCCCCACCAACCGCCCTCCCCCCCACCCCCACCCCACACCCTCCCTAAAGCTTGCACGTATGAGACAGCCGGCACGGTCATCAACTTTCCTGATGCATCTCAACAGCTGCAGGCGGCTTTACAGGCCCTGTGTAAATCAACGCCATTTGCCATTTGGCTCTCGTAATCAGTCCTCACGCACAGTGCTGCACGAGTCCGTCCAACTAACCTCCACTAGCTGACCATATCCACTTGATCACCCACGGAGCAGACACGAGGCTGAAGAGGCCTTTTGGCAGAAGAGCGAGGTGAAACCACAAGGCATCATGCAAAAGAGCACAAAGGTGAAGATCACATATGTGGTCCTCCTGACGGGCATAGTGTGCATGTTTACAGCCGTGGTGACAGATCACTGGGCTGTTTTAAGCCACAAGGTGGACCAGATAAACACTACCTGTGAGGCAGCCCACTTCGGATTGTGGAGGCTCTGCAAGAAGGTCATCTATATCGACGATCCTGAGACTGTTGGGCACGGATGTGGACCACTCAGTCTGCCGGGAGGTGAGTCTTGTCATTTTTACATTTTCTACATATGTCTACAATCTTCAGGGGGTCTTAAATGGACGATATTAAAATATTTCGCACAGCAGGCCGATTGAACAGCGTATGCTGCCTATGTCTGGCGATTTACAAGATGATTTGTATAATAGAACGCATTTATAAGACTATTCTGGATCAGCTGAAGCATTTGTTTGGTTTGGTTTGCACCACCTGTTTATTAACATGTGTCTGTGTAATATGACAGTGTATTCTGGGTCCCATCTGACAAATATTTACTGTGAGGGATTTTGGACTGTGGATTGATGGACTCTTATTAACACTAGCTACTGTAGCTTAGTTTAACACACAATTACTTCAGTTTGGTGGCTAACGTTTGTAGCATGTAGCGGAGAACAATACATGCTGTAGATAAGGCTATATAAGTCTGAGGTGAAAAACAGTTTTAATGCCTTTTCTCTGAATGATTTCTTTAATAATGATTTCAGTAGGATAGATGAGCAAACCATTGAGACGTTGCCTTGTTGTCTTACTCATACTAATCTAGACAAAGTGAAACATGCAGGTTAAAGACTGTAAAACTTTGGTTGTAATAACATTCACATGGGATAACAACTGGGATTCATTATTTCCTAGTAAGCCGTTTGCTAATATGCACATGCATCAGCAGTATGATCTGCACTAAAACTATCCAGTGCTCGTGTTGCAGTGATAAAAACCTGTCTACAAGATTTGAGGACTTGTTTTATAGTTACAAATTATCTTTATAGATAATAATCAATATATATATTTATATATTTAATCCCCGTGATGAAGCAGCAGACATCTTGGCATCGCTGAGGAATAACCTTTCATGTGGGTTAGAGTGTCAAACAGGCCTCTTTGGGTGGTCGAAATCCCATGCAGTCACAGAATAGCATGTCATGTGGGACAATGTCAAACTATACATGATACTGGCACCCTACACATAAGCTCAATTAATACTCTCAGCATTAAGCCACATTCCACTCGAGTTAAGTTACTCGCTTGTGCAAAGTAAAACAGTAATTAGCAAGTGTCTTGGGTTTCCAAACTGTAGTGCATCCACTAATGCACTTGCAAAGCCAGGTGACCTTACCCTTACATTTATCCCTAATTTGGATGACCTCCATTAGCAAAAATACCGCACTATTATATTTAACCCTCGGAAAAGAGAACTAAAAGGCTTATGACAATCGTACACATAACCAGAAGCGTCACAATTATCCAGCTTTGCGGATTAGATACAGGCTTACGTGATATAATCCAACGAGATTGCTCCATTTGTTAAAGAGATTATAACTGTAATAGTACTGTAAGAAATGATAGATGTTAAAGCAGGTGTCAGGGTTTTAACGAGTCTCCCATGAACGCCTGCTAGTCAGTAATGAATGATAGACTTCTCAGATTTTTGTTCCTTGGGTGTGGTGCATTAAACACATCTTTATGAGTACGAAAAAAGAAAACACATAGGCAATATTATAGCTTAACAGTGTACCAATGTGTTGCAGCTTTACAGAACAATGTTCTCTAACAGAGAAAATGTCTGTAGTGGATTCTAGCATAGATGTTAAATGATGTAGACTTTCCCTTGGCTGTTTGTATTCTCCGTCGTTTGCACCCTGTATTACCTCAGGCACGCATGCAGACACACGAGAGAAACAGCCACATAAAGTGTAGAGAAAGAAAAACAAGAAAACAATAAAGACAGACAGGATACTAAAGTGTGGAAAGGTGAGGCAAGAAAAAAAAGAAGAAAAGGAAATCTACACAAAGCTGTAAGGAGTCATTTTGGTATAGACCGAATTAACACTGGGTGTTCAATCATGCTAACAGTGATAAAATAAAATAAAAACAGACATGCTCAATATGTATCTTTTATAGAGCTTGCAATGCTGTTGAATAAAAACTCATTGTCTGTATTTTATATATTAAACAGCTCAAAACACTCTTGTCAACTTACTCTATGATTAGCATCTTGCTATTAGCTACTTTTCCGATAACCGCATGTAAATACCTTTACTAGCATGCATAGCTTTTTAATTAAACAGAGATTATTAAGTCTTGTTCGGAAAAGGTAGCCAGCCAGTCATCTCAGTAATTCAACTTAAAATACTCTAAGGTTTGTCGCACAGTGGGTGCATCATTAGACATAATTGGAACATGGGCGGCCGTAGGGATGGGCTTACCAAGCTTAAGCGCCATATGTCTTCTGGCCCTGGTGGCATGACAAGCCACTGTCACAAACGTATCGCTGCTAGCCCATGATAATCATATCTCCGGCTGAACTTCTCATGTAATAAGGGTCAAAATTTGTTTCGTGAATACAAGCTTACGTTACAAGATTGCTCCATTTGTTAAAGAGATTATAACTGTAATAGCACTGTAAGAAATGATAGATTTTAAAGCAGGTATCAGGGTTTTAACGAGTCTCCCATGAACGCCTGCTAGTCAATAATGAATGATAGACTTCTCGGATTTTAGTTTCTTGGATGTGGTGGATCTTTATCAGTACGAAAAAAGAAAACACACAGGCAATAATATAGCTTAACAGTGTGAAAATACTGTGTACCAATGTGTTGCAGCTTTACCGAACAATGTTCTCTAACTAAGAAAACATCTGTATGTCTACAAAATTTGTCTCATGAAAGTAAATGATATTCGGAGTACGGAAGATTTCGATTCTCAGGAAAATTTCTCATTTGTTAAAACATCCAGCCAATCAGGACAGGAATGTGTGTTAAAATGAGTAAGACCCCTACCATCTAGTGGTACAATATTCAGAAATATGGTGATTTCCTACATGTTTATCAAATTCAAAATCGTTTGTTGGTCCCATAGGCAAACGTTTGGTTGCAGTTACTCACAGTAAAATATCCAGTACCGATTAAAGCAAATAAATACACATATTAAGTTTATGAGAAATTAATATGTAGAACGTTACGGAAGTAGCAGCAGTGAAAAACTACAGTAATAATGTAAATAATTATTATTGCTCTGAGATCATTGGACATAATTGCCTGAGGCACATATAGATTTCCATGACTATTTGTGCGTCATGGAAATCTATAAATATACCATATAAATATATGGTATGCATGCATGTGTTGGTGCTTTGAATGAATTCTTGCCACCTTAAACATCCTGGATTGATGAGCTCAGATGACATTTCTTCTTGTGTTTCTGCAGGACATCTAAGCTTGCAGTTTGTCTTCAAGTGTGAACAATTGTGTGCATTAATGTTGTTGTGTATCTACAGTGATCTACATACATACGTGAAATAATCCTCGAGGCTCCACCAGGATTTAAATTAAGTTTTGTCCCTCATATAAAAAAAAAAACATCTGTGAGTAGACCCACAGAACACCTTAATCACACTTTTATCTGGTTGCCCCAGGACAGATAAAAGAACATATGATAATGCCATCAGGAAGCCACATCAGCATTTTCAATATAGACAGAATGATTTTTCTTAAAGAATATTAAATTGTCCGTATTATCTCTTGTGAACCGGATTGAGGGTGTGGCTTATGTAAACATTCGGATATCATTCCATGCAGTTTCATATAAGAAAGATCCCTTTTCTCAAACTACTCTTTTGCTAAATTACTGGTATGACTTTGAAAATGTTTCATAGCCGGCTGTTCGGAAATATTTGCGAGTTGTTATTTATTTGGTTTTGAAGACTTTTGTAAGCGTAAAAATAGAAATCTATGCAAATCTAAAGGCTCACTTAATTTTGAACCACTGCAGTGAACCACAATGGATATTGAAACAGTTCTTAATCTGATTTTAAAACCGGCAATAAAAACAGTCATTTTTTTTAGCCTTTTTTTTTGTTCTAACATTATGCCATACAAACAGGACTGATTTCGGAAGATTATCAAGGTTTTATTTTTTACGTAGCCTTAAAATGATGTAGTCTTAAAAAGCATTGTCCTCGGGACCGGAAGATGGCAGATTCAAATCCCACCACCAAGCTGCCACTAGCGGGCCCTTCAGCACGGCCCTTAACCCTCAATTGCTTGGTTGTATGTTGCTCTGGATAAGGGTGTCTGGCAAATGCTGTAAGTACATATCACCTTGAGCAAGGCTCTTAACCCGTTATTCTCCGGGGGGCACCGTGTCATGGCTGACCCTGTGCTCTGACCCTGGCTTCCAAAAACCAGCTGGGATCTGTGAAGAAAGAATTTCACGGTGCTGCAATGTATAAATGACAAAAGGCTTCGTCTTCTTCTTCCAATGAAAATCTCGTCCTGCAACCAGCCGGAATAACTTGGCTCGCGATAGTGTTTCGTATGAATGATTTCCTCTGTGAAGCGTGACAGGATATGTTCTGATTGTGTTAAGTAATCTTGGATGTATGCAGCAAGGGTATGAGGGTATGACAATTCCAAAAGCCCAAATTTAGACTGTGTAAATAGTCAGCTGTCTACAAGGGGACAAGGAATGCACGCAACAAGACTGGTGGTGTTTTTGCACCTGGGTGGTGGAATGAAATTCCTCGAAAGGTCTGAACAGTACAAGCCTTCAATCAGAGACCTACCTGATTCCAATGTGCTTAAATTAGCACCTTAAATGAAAGCAAAAAAAGGTTTAGAAATCAAAATAAATCTGTCTCACCATAACTGCTGGCATTCTTAGCATATGACCTGGTGAAACAGTGTCAGGGTGTATTTATTGATGGGGACTTCAAAGCATTTGTACAAATGCACTGGATAAGGGGGTCTGCCAAATGCCATAAAAGTTAATATAAATGTCTAGCAGGAGATGCAAGAGGGGATTAAGCTTCAGCTTTAGGTTACATTCTGACTGACATCCACACCGGAACATACCAGCAGTATAGTACATAGGACTGAAGTTTGGGAGTTCAGAGATTTAAAATAGAATAGAATAGGATAGAATTCTTTATTGCCATTGCTTTAATAGAGGGCAAACCAAGAATCAGGTTCATTATAAGGGTTGACGCAAAGCATGCAGTTTAAAAGTTGTATTGAAATGTAGTAATGTAAGGTAAAGCTTGACTTAACAAAACAAAATGCAAAAAACAATTAAGACGATAACTGACATATAATCATACATTGGCGAACTTGCCCAGAAGAGGTTGGCAATAAATTAAGAAAAAAAGAAATAAGTGGACACTGACCAATCACCACATGGTCATGGACCATGGACATGTTGCATAGTGCCTGTGGTGATTGTGATAAGTGTCCACTTGTTTCTTTTTTTCTTAATTTATTGACAACCTCTTCTGGGCAAGTTTGCCAATGTATGATTATATGACAGGCAACAGGTCCATGGTCCATGACTAAACAACTCATCCAACAATGAGTCAGCAAAAGTGAATGAATCACTGACAATTAAATTCTTAGAGCATGTTCATGATGTAAAAAAAAAAAAACAAAAGCAATGTAGAAAATATACATTTATATATACAACTGTTAAGGATGAATATAGCACTAGGACAGAAACCTCTAAATGTTCTGGTGTAAGTTGTGGCTGCCATGTAATATCTGCCAGATGGCAACAATGCAAACAGGCCATAAAGGCGATGGGAGCAGTCTCTAATGATATTTTGTGCCTACTACTATAATAGTGTGAAGGCAACATACTCCAAAGAAGGCAACTGACAAGCCGCAGCATGACCCGCATACCTCACTGTAATGCAATAGGTCAGAACAGACCCGACAGTTGCATGATAGAAACGGGTGAGAACTCTCCTGTCCATATTATTTTTCCTAAGCACCCTCAGGAAGTGGAGTCCCAGCCGTGCTTTAGTTCCTATAGCGGTGGTGTTAACTACCGAGGATTACTTGTTGGATATGAGGACCCCTAAACTTTTGAAAAGGCCTCCATTCTGTCCCATTGATGTAAAGTTGGGCAGGGCCCGATTCCTATTCCGAGTGCTTATTGAGGTGTTCAGAACCAAGCTGTTGGTTAAGCACCAAGTCTACGGATCTCTTCTTGCTATGCAGATTCATCTCCATCTGAGATGAGCTCGACTGTGTCATCGGCAAACCTTATAACGGTGTAAACAGTCATGTGTATACAGGGTGCACACACCCAACCTACAGGTGCCCCAGTGTTCAGTTTAATAGATGAGTGCTTCGCCAAAACATCCTTGAGCCAAGGTTTGGTGAAAATCCAAATGCAAGAGTTTGTCCACGAGCTAAAGTCAGTGAAGAGTATTCTTACATAGCTCTGCCGATGTTCCAGATGTTGCAGAGCTCTCTGAATAGCCTTGGCAATAGCTTCTTTAGTCCAGTTTTGATCCAACTGATATGGATCAAAGGATATTATTCAAGACCATCTTTTCAAAACACTTCATAGTAATGCGAGTAAGAGCAACTGGTCTATAGTTTTTCCAATCTATAGAGTCTTGCTTTTTAAGGACTGGGATTATAGTAGCAGATTTTAGGTAGAATGGAATGGTAGACCATGACAGGGTGATGTTAAAGTGAAGACCCAAGTTATCTGATCAGCACAGGTCAGGAGCACTTCGCCTGGTGCTCCATCTAGTCCTCTAGCCTTCCTGGGATTTATTGTTCCCAGCACACGCCTCACCTCATGTTCCTGCAGAGTGAGTACATAGGAGCCAGGGTCAGGTAGAGAGGAAGATGCTAATACGGACGTCTTTGTCTCAAACTGGAGAATGAAGCAATGCAGCTGCACGCAGTGTAAGATGAACCCTTTCACTTCGCTGTTCATGCGACGTTTGTACCTGATGATGTGTTGAATACCTTGCCACAAATTCCATGTGCCATCTCGCTCCAGAAAATCCTTGCTCATCCTCCTGTAATATCATTTACTGTATACATATACTGTGCTTTGTTGCCTTTATTGGGGAGGGTGTAGCTCAGTGGTATAAGGCGCTAGGCTACTGATCAGAAGGTCTGGGGTTCAAGCCCTGATATTGCCAAGCTGCCACTCTTGGGTCCTTGAGCAAGGGGGTGTGATTCAGGGGCACCGTATTATGGCTGACCCTGAGCTCTGGCCCCAACTGCGATATGTGAATAAAGACTTTCACTGTGCTATAATGTATATGTGACAAATGATGGCTATTCTATTCTTTAGTCCTTAAGGGCAGTGTTATGTTTCTGTGCTGTGCTGGTTTTTGGTTTGGAAATACCCGAAGGTGTTTATCAACTGTAACATTGTCCATGCAGCACTTGATATGCAAAAGCACAGTCTTGGTTAACTTCTCCAAGTTGCCCAAATAGAACAATTCCCAGCAAGGGTCCGCAAAGCAATCCTGCAGTTGAGCGAGAGCACCTTCAGGCCATGTTTTAATGATTCTAGTGCATGGCCTGGTGCTCCTTATCAGAGGTGTATAAATCGGTGTCAGAACCAAGGAAAGAAGGTCATACTGGCCCATTACGAGAGTGCAGCCACTTTATATGCAGGTTTAAAGTTAAGATCTAGAAAGCCTGCAGAAACCTGTATGAGCAGTAGACATCGATGAATATGGCTGAAGTGTCATGAGGATCAGGGATCCAGCATGGCAGTGGTTCACTTCTGCTATGCTCAAGGATTTGAAAACATTTATACGTAGTTAGGATGGGAAAAGTGCACTAAAGTAACTCCTCTCACACAGGTGTGTTGGAAGGTAGTTGCAGTTACATTTACATTTTTAGCATTTAGCAGACGCCCTTATCCAGAACATCATGCAAAAAAGTTGCTGGAGTGGTATAAGGTGCTATATATATATATATATATATTCATTCATTCATCTTCTACCGAATCATCTTATATCCGATCTTCCCTTGGGTCACAGGGAGCCTGTGCCTATCTCAGGTGTCTATGGGCATTAAGGCAGGATACACCCTGGATGGAATGCCAACCCATCGCAGGACACACACACACTCACATTCACACACACATTCATACACTAGCGACAATTTTCCAAGGTGCGAATCAACCTACCGTGCATGTTTTTGGAAACATGGAACCCGGAGAACCCGGAGAAAAACCCCCTGAGGCACGGGGAGAACATGCAAACTCCACACACACATGGCCGAGACGGGAATCGAACCCGGACCCTGGCGGTGTGAGGTGAACGTACTAACCAACTAAGCCACCGTGCCCCCCTCTCTCTCTCTCTCTCTATCTGTGTATATATATATATATATATATATATATATATATATATATATATATATATATATATATATATATATATATATATATATATATATATATATATATATATATATATATATATATCCTGCTACTGTAGTTAATTACCAGTCATTGTGAAATCAGTCATTCCTTGTTATTTATGAGTGTATTAATTAAAAAAATTGTTTTAATCGGTGTTTGCTTTTATCTGTTTATTATGAACACACAGTTCAACATCAGTTCAACCGCATGCAGATCATTTTGAGAGGAATAAATGATGGAAGAAAGCGATTTTGTGCTCGTGATTCGTAGCTATTAACTGGTGTTTGTCTCATTAATGTCATTCTTTTAACTGACGTGCCAAGATGTGTCTTTTCACATAGTTGATTTTGTGACCAAAAAAAAGATAATACGAACAGCCAAAAAATACTTTTGCGCTTTCCCTCAAGTGAAAGTTTAAAGGGAGCACTTTTACTTTCACTAGAGTACTATTTTACCAACGTGCATCTCTAAATTAACTCAAGTCCATGGTTTATATTCTTTCCCGACCATTGTGGATTTGTCACGCTGGTTTATTTCACTGCCTAATGTACCTACTTCTAAAAGGACACGAATGGGTAAATTAGAGCTTTTTCTTTTTCAAACCACACATTATTGAGCCAGTGAAAGGATCAGTGCCGGCTCAATGAAGGCTTAGTGTTAATCCAATGTGTAGTCAGTATAATCAGTGTTGGTCCAGAGTAGGTATGCTTTACGTATATCTTGCCTTGAGAGTTAAAAATATCCCATTGAAGCCTCAGAATACAGACACAACATTGGGTCAGACTCTGTATTAATATGATTTATTTTCCTTCCTGGAGATTGTCAATATTGCTTGCTTCACTGAAGATGGATTCCAAAACAAACACCACCGAATACATCAATTGGTCGATGGTTCATTTAGCCATTTCTTTGTATATCCAGTAGTGCTCTTAAAATTCTACCACCAACATATAGCCAGCTCCAAAATAACCAGCCGTACCCTGTGGCTAATGAATAACGTGCTAAAATACAAGGCGCAGTGACACCGTGTTCAATTAACTTGATGTGATTACAAAAGACTTGTTTGGTACAATAAAGAGCAAATTATTTGCTCCTTTTATTCCCCTTGTGCTCTAGATGGAAGGAAAACACGACCATGCAACTTATTCTCTACTGCACTAAGTTTGACCTTGTTGGGTTTATCGCTTTGTTGCCTGTAGGTCTATTCCCCAGATGGTAGCACTACTGTGTTTGAGGAAGGAAAACAATCTATTGCAGGAATGGTTAAGAAGTAAACACTGAATTTTTATGATAAAAAATACAAAATGTAATCTTCGTAAGCCTGTTTGCCACTTTCTCACAACAGAAATAAACTCATTTTCAAGAATGGTTTGAGTCCAGATGTCCCTTTATATTGAAAGACAAGTTTGAAAAGATGAATGGATATTGTTTGCTATACAACATGGAAAGCACATTTAGGAAATCACAACACAGGATTTACACTGTTTGGTTGGAAATAGCTTTGGCAGCTGCTGCCACACCCAGCATATGCTGTGAAACTCAGATCCATTACACAGCCATATGGTTCAACTGTCCATGAAAGGATTCACTTGATGGACACAAATTAAGGACTAGAGGTTTGTAAAAAGTACAAGGTCATTAATTATTATACTTAAGGACTAATTTGTCTGGGAAAGTTGAAAATCTCAAATTGGTTCTCTATGTAATACAAATTGGCTCAATATACACAAAATGATTGGGGACTTTTCCAGACATTTGTGCTTTTTACCCCAATCTGTAACCACAGGGTATTACAATGAACGTGAGTTCCATGACGATATGGCTAACGTGGCTTGGATTGGAATATCTTGAGTGGAATTTTAGACAGCTCTGATCTCAATCCTATTGAGCCTTTGAGATTAATTGAAATGGTGACTGCACTGTAGACCTAATCGCCCTACATCAATACCTGACAATATTAAAATCCTAAAATCTAGCACACAAAAATCTAGTGAAACCTTTCACTAGTGGAGGCTTTTATTACAAAACTTTACTGCATGCAGCATTTAAGCATATATCAGTGTCCATATGTACAAGAAATTAGAGTCATTTTATGGTCAATAAATAATCATGAAAAAAAAAAATATATATATATATATATACAAACCGGATTCCAAAAAAGTTGGGACACTATACAAATCGTGAATAAAAACTGAATGCAATGATGTGTAGGTGCCAACTTCTAATATTTTATTCAGAATAGAACATAACACACGAAACAAAAGTTTAAACTGAGAAAATGTACCATTTTAAGGGAAAAATATGTTGATTCAGAATTTCATGGTGTCAACAAATCCCAAAAAAGTTGGGACAAGGACATTTTCACCACTGTGTGGCATCTCCCCTTCTTTTTACAACACTCAACAGACGTCTGGGGACAGAGGAGACCAGTTTCTCCAGTTTAGAAATAGGAATGCTCTCCCATTCTTGTATAATACAGGCCTCTAACTGTTCAATCGTCTTGGGTCTTCTTTGTCGCACCTTCCTCTTTATGATGCGCCAAATGTTCTCTATAGGTGAAAGATCTGGACTGCAGACTGGCCATTTCAGTACCCGGATCCTTCTCCTACGCAGCCATGATGCTGTGATTGATGCAGAATGTGGTCTGGCATTATCTTGTTGGAAAATGCAGGGTCTTCCCTGAAAAAGATGACGTCTGGATGGGAGCATATGTTGTTCTAGAACCTGAATATATTTTTCTGCATTGATGGTGCCTTTCCAGACATGCAAGCTGCCCATGCCACACGCACTCATGCAACCCCATACCATCAGAGATGCAGGCTTCTGAACCGAGCGTTGATAACAACTTGGGTTGTTCTTGTCCTCTTTGGTCCGGATGACATGGCGTCCCAGATTTCCAAAAAGAACTTCGAATCGTGACTCGTCTGACCACAGAACAGTCTTCCATTTCGCCACACTCCATTTTAAATGATCCCTGGCCCAGTGTAAACGCCTGAGCTTGTGGATCTTGCTTAGAAATGGCTTCTTCTTTGCACTGTAGAGTTTCAGCTGGCAACGGCGGATGGCACGGTGGATTGTGTTCACTGACAATGGTTTCTGGAAGTATTCCTGAGCCCATTCTGTGATTTCCTTTACAGTAGCATTCCTGTTTGTGGTGCAGTGTCGTTTAAGGGCCCGGAGATCACGGGCATCCAGTATGGTTTTACGGCCTTGACCTTTTCTCACAGAGATTGTTCCAGATTCTCTGAATCTTTGGATGATGTTATGCACAGTTAATGATGATAGATGCAAAGTCTTTGCAATTTTTCGCTGGGTAACACCTTTCTGATATTGCTCCACTATCTTTCTGAGCAACATTGTGGGAATTGGTGATCCTCTACCCATCTTGGCTTCTGAGAGACACTGCCACTCTGAGAAGCTCTTTTTATACCCAATCATGTTGCCAATTGACCTAATTTGTGTTAATTGGTCTTCCAGCTCCTCGTTATGCTTAAATTTACTTTTTCCAGCCTCTTACTGCTACTTGTCCCAACTTTTTTGGGATTTGTTGACACCATGAAATTCTGAATCAACATATTTTTCCCTTAAAATGGTACATTTTCTCAGTTTAAACTTTTGTTTCGTGTGTTTATGTTCTATTCTGAATAAAATATTAGAAGTTGGCACCTACACATCATTGCATTCAGTTTTTATTCACGATTTGTATAGTGTCCCAACTTTTTTGGAATCCGGTTTGTATATATATATATATATATATATATATATATATATATATATATATATATACACAGTTTTTATATTTTTATACATGATATTTTTTAAATAAACGAAAATTTTTGTTTCGTCTAAATGTATAGGATAAGGCCAAATTATTTGCTATAATAATATTCTTATGTTTAAAATGTATGTAAATCAGATGAGTAATATAGAATCTTTGTGTTAAAATTTCATAATAACACTTTTGCCTATACTTTAATAATTTATATTATTATTATTATTATTGTTATTATATTTATTGTTTTATTACTATTATTTTTGTCAGCATTATACTAACCATTACCTTGTACTAAAGTACATATAGTACATTGCAAATAATTTCTTCTAATATTGCCTGTCTTAAAGCGCCACTCTATTGTATGCACATTCTCAGATGTAAAATATTTAGCCTCGGTGGGCTTAACACTTGTCAGCGGTCTCGAGTACTGTCTGCATGGGAATGGATTTAATAAGCATTGACAAGTGCATACTGCTATGCATTCGATCTTCCGCATGCGTGATGGAGCTGGTGGTGTTCATCGAGTCTCAGTGTCTTGCACGGGATCATATTCCCCTTCTTGAAGAGGATGAATGCATAAAATGTTCATGATTTTACAGCTGAGAGGAGTGTGGAGTCCTAAAATAGAGCTATGAAATAGAAGACATGGTCATATGTGTTGGTTTGATCGGTGTGATCCTATCCATTCAAATATAAATAGCATCAAGCATCATTATTTAATATTATTTCTACACCACGGTTATTTCCCGGATTTAATTGGCCAGGGGGTGTTGATTAATGTTCTAAAACAGTTGCTCTGACAGCAACACATGCAGTATGTGTGAGTAGTATGTCAGTGTTGATATAATGATGTGTTTTTTTTTTTGATGAGACATTATTAATTATTTTTAGAAAGAGTCCTCATTTAAGGGAGGTAAAGCTCAACATTTGGTTTACAGCTGAAATACTTATATAATTTAGACAATCATGGCATGTTTCGACAATTTGTTTGTCTTACTCATAGAGATATACTGTAGGTGTCCTTTGGCAGAGACAGTTGTTGGTGAACTTATATATATATATATATATGGTTTAGATATTATATATATATATTATATATATATATATATATATATATATATATATATATCTCTCTAAGGGACACGGTGGCTTAGTGGTTAGCACGTTTGCCTCACACCACCAGGGTCCGGGTTCGATTCCCATCTCGGCCATGTGTGTGTGGAGTTTGCATGTTCTCCCCGTTCCTCAGAGGGTTTTTCTCCGGGTTCTCCGGTTTCCCCAACGGTCCAAAAACATGCACGGTAGGTTGATTGGCACCTTGGTAAATTGTCCCTAGTGTATGTCTGTGTGTGTGTGTGTGTGTGTGTGTGTGTGCCCTGCAATGGGTTGGCATTCCATCCAGGGTATATCCTGCCTTAATGCCCATAGACGCCTTGAGATAGGCACAGACTCCCCGTAACCCCAGGGAAAGATCAGATAAAGCGGTAGATTTTAGATAGAGATGAATGAATGAATATATATATTGACATTGAAAGATTAACATTGGAAATAGGTTTATATATATATATATATATATATATATATATATATATAATAAGAATTCTCTAGTAATTCCTCTACTTTTGTTATTTTTTTCTCCTTACAGAGGTCAACTGCTCCTACTTCAGACATTTCACTCCTGGACAAGACTCTGAGATTTTTGAGGTTAAAACACAGAGAGGTAAGTTTACAGTATCTGTATCTGTATAAGTGCAGAGATTCGTATCCACTCAAATAGCCATTGAACAGGAAGGCTTACCACATACACTGCTTAGAGGTGTGTTCTAATTCCACAGCAGCCCATCTACAAGGCATTAATGAAAACTGTCTAGCTTTTGTTACGTTAAAACACTATGGAGAGAACGATCCGAAGAACCCAATTCTGTAAGATTCAGTTGCAAGTGTTCAATTGCTAATGACACCAGGCTCAAGAAGACTTATGAAACGAGTGGCTCACTCCAGGACTCAGATCACTGGCACCCCTGTTCATAGATTCTAAGAAAAACCCCTGATCAACTTTCCTGTTAATAAGCAAACCAATCTGATCATCCTCAATCCTCAGTTTTATCTGTATTTCACCTGTGTTTCTGCCTGTCTAAAAGTGACATCATTATAAAAGTAGGCAATTTATACATCTTTATGTTAATATTTTTATCTTATATGTTCTAAATTATCTGTTTGCAACCTTTTTAAGGTTTTTAATTAAGATTTTTTGTTCTTGTACCATAGCATCTGACAAGCATCTAAACCACCAGCTTTAATCACAAGCCAAAAAAGAAAATAATAGAAAAAAACAGCATATATTGGGGGGGGTAATATGACATTTTTATGACAATAAGGGTAAAATAGGGTAAGTAATAAACATCGAACAGAAAGCTTATATATAATGGTGTTATCAACTTTTTCATTTAAATTAACTACATGACAGTTTCCATGCATTATTTAGTAGTTTACAGCAATTGTGCATACCTTTACAGCCACTGATCAGGCATAACATTATAACCACCTGCCTAATATTGTGTGGTACCCTTTTAGCTGCCAAAACAGTCCTGACCTACCGAGCATTAACAGCATTAACATCTTCAGCAAGTTGAGCTACAGTAACTCATCTGTTGGATCAGACCACACAGGCCAGACTTTGCTTCAGTGAGCCTTGACCGGCCATGACCATGTCGCCAGTTCATCACTATTCCTTCCTTGGACCACTTATAAAGATTCTGTGCACTGCAGACTGGGACACACTCCACAAGAGCTCCAGTTTTGGAGATCGTCTAGTCATCGTCTAGCCATCAGTGTTAATCAGCGTTATTCACTTCACTGCACATAATGGTATAATGTCATAATGTATATATTATGAATTTGTTCTATGTGATATTTTAATATCCGTATGCGTAAAGAGCACATATCTTGAATCACATGACTTTGATAAGCCCTTGGCTTCCTTAAATAGCATCTGAACAATGGCTTAATTCTGAAATTCTGAAGTCTGAGTTGGGAAAACCTCTGAAAACATCTGTATTTAAATCTTGACTATATTCCCAACTTGACTCCGCATGTAATTTAACATCCTTAAATACATAGTTTCATGGAGAGCAAGTTTTGTTCATGTAAAAGACTCATATAGAGGGCCAATGCAGGATGTAATTTGTAATCTCGATCGCTGTCCCTAAGGGGATGGTGGCAAGGGGGGGGGGGGGGGGGGGGGGGGGGGGGGGGGGGGGGGGGTGATGAACAATTCTCATGCCTCAGCGAATGGCGTCGGTGGGTTTCTGGGTGATGAGGCTCAGCCTGGTAGTTAGCATAGCATTCTGTCATCTTGATTATTTTATTGTTCTCTCAGCGCTGTCCTTACAGCAGCCTGCGCACATTGTACAGTCTGAGCGTGCCAGGAATAAACCCTAAAGCCTGCAATGCAATGTCCCTTCATTCCTGAATTTCTCTATGGTGTGTGTGAACTAATGTCTGTGTGTTATTTGCAAAGCAAGGCTTGTCATCTAGAGAAATGCTTTGTCTAAGGAGCCCTAAGTGGCAGATGCTGCTGCAGTAATTAGCAAATCAAATATTCTAGAATAACTCTGTAGATTGTGCCGTAAGTGCAGAAGATCTGCTCAGGATCTCCTCCAGTGGCCTAAAGAGGCAAAACTGCTATAAAGCTAGCGAGATGTCTGTCATGCTCAATCTGAATTGTTGATTTCACAGAGTTTGCTCTTTCAGCATTTGTAGTGTACATAAGCCACAAAGACTGTATGATCTTAGAAAATCTGGATAATGTAAATTGGTAGCTTAGTGGGGAATGGAAGGTGGTAGCTTAGTGAGTAAGGCATTGGACGCTGGACGGTGGACGCTGGATGGAAGATCACAGGTTCAAATCCCACCACCACCGCCAAGCTGCCACTAGTTGGGCCCTTGAGCAAGGCCCTTAACTCTCAACTGATCAGTTGTAAGTCGCTCAGGATAAGGGCGTCTGCCAAATGCCTTAAATGTAAATAAGTCATCATGTAATAAGATTACTGTTTAACTCATTCGTACTGAATTACACTATATAGACAAATGTTTGTGGACACACACGCACGCTTTTTCAACATCTGATTCCACATTCAGAATAGAATAGCCTTTATTTCTCACATATACATTACAGCACAGTGAAATTCTTTTATTCGCATATCCTTCGCTTGTTGTTGGAACCTGGGGTCAGAGAGCAGGGTCAGCCATGATTTGGCGCCCCTGGAGCACAAAGGGTTAAGGGTCTTGCTCAAGGACCCAAGGGCGGCAGCTTGGCCATACTTGAACCCGGATCTTCCGATCAGCAGCCCAGCGCCTTAGACCACTGAGCTACCCCCTTCCTCAATTTAGTCCTCAATCCCTGTTAGAATAACCTCTACTCTTAGAGGTTAGCACATTCGCCTCACACCGCCAGAGTCCGGGTTCGATTCCCATCTCGGCCATGTGTGTGTGGAACTTGCATGTTGTCCCCATGCCTCAGGGGTTTTTTCTACGGGTTCTCTGGTTTCCCCCCCGGTCCAAAAACATGCATGATAGGTTGATTGGCACCTTGGAAAATTGTCCTATGTGTGTGGTTGTAAGTGTGTGTGTGTGTGCCCTGCGATTGGTTGGGATTCCATACAGGGTGTATCCTGCCCTAATGCCCATAGACGCCTGAATTAGGCACAGACTCCCCATGACCCGAGGGAAGATTGGATATAGCGGTAGAAGATGAATGAATGAATACAATGGCGTCAGTTATACACGTTCAAATACAGCATAATAATTAACACTATACAACACATACCTCATTTTGGCCTTTTAACCCAAGAGGAATAAACTTGGTGGGTTCATTATTTATTTATTATTCTGATGTGTCCATATAGTATATATTCATATAAAATTCATAAGGCTTCACCAAAGCACTTTTATATAGATAACGTTTGAAAGTTTTGCTCCATGAACACGGAGATACATTAAACTTCATTGCCACCTAAGAATAGAATATAGAAGAGAATAGAACAGAATGTATCTACAATGAAGACTATAGCATGCATAAATATATTGTTGTTATTTCTCTGAACTTCAGAGACTTTTTATGAACATGTATTGCATGTGTATTTGTTTACATATTTTATTAGAATAAATTTATTAGTAGTCATTAATGCGGTCAAATAAACAGTCAAAGGAAAAAGTACAAGAGAACAGTTCAGACAGGCGTTCAAGGCCGTTCAATATTTATTCAAAAACAGATACCTACTGTACACCCAAATGATTCATATTTGATACTCAAAAATGATTTCAGTAACTTTGGCCCCATTATAGTACCAGTCATATCTGGTCTCAGTGGGTTGTGTTGCAACCTCCCAGATCGTCCCTGAGCTCAGGTTACTGTCTTTAGCACCTTCTTCACATTACAAAGTGGGGTTCTCTAGTGCCCCACCACCACACACAAATAAGAAGGGTGTGGATTAACCCTATAGGTGTGAACGAGTGTACCAACAGATGTTTGTGATGCTTTGATATTTCCTGCCACTCCAAGATCAGCCGAACAGAATAATAATGCTTCTATTGAATGTGGTGTATCTTTACGGTGTAAGAAACACTGACCTGTATATTAATTATAATATAAAACTTTGTAACTGTTTATCTTTACTTACTCGTTTTTTTGTTGGGTTTTTTTCAGAGTATAACATCTCAGCCGCGGCGATTGGTGTTTTCAGCCTGGCTTTCATTATTCTGGGGTCGCTGTGCGTTCTGGCTTCTCTGAGAAAAGGCAAGGACTATTTCCACAAACCTGCCGGAATGTTCTACGCATTTGCTGGTAAGGCGACAAGCGTTATGGACATCAAATCGAATTCTTAGATCTTAGAATCTTTACATCTAATTTTAAGATTACTTCTTATTTCAAAGTTATTAACACACACACACACAGATATATTATATATATATATATATATATAATATAATATATAACATATATATATTTATATATGATATATATATATATATATCGATCTCTTTCTCACTTATTACACTCCCCCTGTTTCGTCTCCAGGTGTATGTGCTATCATATCAGTGGAAGTGATGAGGCAGTCGGTAAATAGGATGATCGAGAGCGAGGAAACCATCTGGATTGAGTACTACTACTCCTGGTCCTTTGCCTGCGCCTGCACGGCCTTCGTCTTCCTCTTCCTCAGCGGGATCTTTCTCCTCATCCTCTCCATGCCCCAAATGCCTAAGAACCCATGGGAGACCTGCATGGATGCCGAGCCAGAGCACATTGGATAAAGCCAGGCATTGTTTCGCCATGCATGGAATCATGGGGCTCATAGAAACACCACTGATTTTCATTTTACTTTAGGAGATACTGGTGTATTCGTATTCAGATTGTGTTCTATGGGCTTTGGCGTTTGAACCTCCCTGATTTACATCATTTAAAAAAAAAGTATAACAAAGTAACAAAGTAAAACAAAGTATGATGCTTATTTATGAATTAGAATTATAATAGAACGGATGTAAGATTAAAAATGTAACGTAAACATGCTACAATCTTTGTATTTGACCTCTAAGGAATGTCTTTAGGTTGGCTAATAACTGCTAAGCAATCTTAACAGAGCAGGAACAGGTATTTTCCCTGTTTATAGATTGATTTTTAATATAAACAAGTATAAATATATCAAAAAGCAATAAGAGGACAGCTCACTTGTTGTCTTTATTTACATTTTCTGTTTATAGGCATTTTTTTCACTGGAGCAACAAGTCATATTCTGAATATAATCCTGGCTCCAATTAAGCCAAAATGCCATAGCAAGTTCTAATTAAACCTTTTAATACTAAATCATTTCACATGTTTACTAAAACCTGAACTTGTTGTCTGGCTGTATTAACAGGTTAATAAGAGTTGGACACATTTTGTTGAGTAAAAATCCTTGACTTTCAGAAATCCTATTGACATTTTACTAAAAGAAAGAAAACAATACCATCGTGGTCTATAAATTACCGATAAGCAATTGAATTCTGCTTTAAATATGTGTTTTGTGTTTTTTTTTCTGTACATATGCAAACTGTTTGTACCTTTGAAGCCGTCAGGAACTTATAGACATTTTTTATTTAAAAGCAATGACATTCTAAATGCTTAACATAGACGTGCCCTTATCTATAAAAGTAAGTGTGAACTCTATTTCTATTTATTTCACCCCAATATAGCAAGCTGCAGATTTGTGGACATGTTCGTACAAGTCCTCTATGCTAGCCTTGTTTTGAGACACACTAGATCTGTGTCTCTGCTTTGGGCACTGAACAGAATGTTAATATGCAGTTTGCCATGGCCTCTGAATGTCTGGCCAGAAATTTTGGAGTGCTTTCAGTTCTGGCAGGTGTGAACACAAATGCTATCTTTTTCTCTCTCTCTCTCTCTCTCTCTCTCTCTCTCTCTGTATCTCTCTATCTCTCTTTGGTGTTTGGAGTATTAAAAAGAATGGCTAGTTCTCTATGGCTGCACTGCCAATCCGGCTTCACCTGCCCTTCCACACACATTTCAGAAGGTTCAGAAGGTATGCATGAAATATTCTTCACGCATAGGCACTTTGAAACATACTTAAATCCATCCCTTTACTCATATATACGTAATCAGTAATAATCTCATCTACGCATGCTTTATACGTACATCTATTAGTAAGAGAACTTTAGAAAATGTAATAGCTATGAAGGGTATATTTTTTTCTACACTCCTGTATGTCTTGCACAATTTGCTGATTTTGCAATTTAATTCACCTTAAACAGGTTTTCGTTTACTGGTAGCGTTCATGAAGCTTGTAGATATTTCCCGCTATTGGAAATCCCGCTGTCGCCTTCTTATTTTATTTGGAAAAATAATTTTTAAAAAAAGGTTCTGATCCATACTGAGGGCTGTGGGATGAAGGGCTATGCAGCTTGAAATTGCTATTATATATTCCATTTAATTCTTACTCGAGACTGAGGTCTTTGTTTCATTATTTTAATCATAAAGTAGAGAAAATAAAGAGAGTAGGGTTTTTTTTCATTAGTTGAATTATGTGCATGATTAAAACGAGAGGTTTCAGATATACTGTAGATATGCCGTAGTGCCGTTGTGAAAAAGTTCTGATGTATACATCCGATGTCATGAATTTCTATTGGAAAATAAATGCACTCCAGCAGATTCCGAGCATTTGTATTTCATGGGAAGTTGTTCTTCAATTCATTCTGCTTTTCTCATGTAATCCTCCCCGGGGTTATTCTGTGCCCGCATAATCCATATCAAAATCAATCATTCGTTATTCCGGTATTAAGTTTCTTTCATCCAGGTTCATTTTTTTTTTACATTTAATCTAATGTTATCCGTGCGTCTGTGTTACGGCTGAGTACATTTAAGAGTTAAAATGTTACCTCTATATTCCCAATTTTTCTTCTTATGCAACTTCTCTTTATTTAAGTTCCGTACTGAAGCTAACATGCTATTTCATCATTTCTGAGCGTCTTTGTTTCAGGGTGAAATATAATTCACACAACAAGGTGTCAGACAGTAACCGTGGGCATGAAATGGTGAAAGGCAGACTAGGAAAAAAAATGGTCAGAATCGTGTTTACTAAGACTTAACAAACTCCTAAAGAGTGATGTGTGTGTGTGTGTGATTTAAATATAAATTAATAGTAATTGTGTAACTCTGGAGGGGCACGGTGGCTTAGTGGTTAGCACGTTTGCCTCACACCGCCAGGGTCCAGGTTCGATTCCTGTCTCGGCCGTGTGTGTGTGTAGTTTGCATGTTCTCCCCGTGCCTCAGGGGGTTTTTCTCCGGGTTCTCTGGTTTCCCTCGGGTCCAAAAACATCCACGGTTGGTTGATTGGCACCTTGGAAAATTGTCCCTATTTGTGTGTGTGTGTGTGTGTGTGTGTGTGTGTGCCCTGCGATAGGTTGGCATTCCATCCAGGGTGTATCCTGCCTTAATGCCCATAGCGCCTGAGATAGACACAGACTCCCCTATGACCCGAGGGAAGATCGGATATAGCGGTAGAAGATGGATGAATGAATGAATGTGTAACTCTATTTTAGTGGACATGCTGACCATCATTTCTGAAGAAGATTTATAATGCAAATAATACTGCAATCACAGATGAGTAATGTTGTCTTCTGAAACTGTAATACTTGCCTGGTGGTAATTTTATAGAATACTATATTTCTATATAACTATCTATTTAACTATCATTCCTATTCAGAGTAGAAGTGTAGAAATTCTTGTAGAGAAAAACTTTCGTACTCACTATTCTTTTTCACTAACGTTAGACACTCAAGAAGACATTAATACTACTTGTTATAGTCTCACGCTGGTTACTGGAACTCACGTCACCTAATGAATGCAATCCAGCTATTGCACATGCCAGTGCACACTTAGCGCCGATTCCAAGCCCCATTTTCATCAGCCAGCACCAAACATGCGGATCACGAAACTGAATGATTGGATGAGATCGGGGACTTGGCAGTGTGTTTTAAGAAGAAGGAGGAGTATAAGGTGACATAAGAATAGAGGATGGAACACACAGGTGGACTATATTCTGTGCACGAGATAAAGTTTGGAGACTGTAGGGTGGTGCCAAGGAATAGTATAGTTATATAGTGTAAGATGTGTAAGTCTGTAGGATGGCTTTGGAGGTTATGAAGAATAAGAGGAGGAGGAGAGTAAGGATAAGATAGTGGAAACTGAAGGAGGAAGAAGCTGGGGTGTTTCGGAGAAGAGGTCAAACAGCTGCTAATTTTCTGTGTGTGTGTGTGTGTGTGTGTGTGTGTGTGTGTGTGTGTGTGTGTGTGTGTGTGTATATCAGTCCAGTTTTTAGGGAAAAATATTTTTTGCCCCAATGCACTTTTACAGCCACTTTTTCGAAAACTGTGAAAGTATTTTAACACTCTCAAACACAGTTAAGATGTTTTCAAGAATATTTCATCTTTATATGTTAATTTTAAATTCAGTTCTACTGAACTTATTACTATACTTAATTTCCATTAGGTACACTAACAAATTGCGATACGCCTTATCTCTGTCAATTTGAAATACTTCAAATTGGTGCTCCGTATTTGTTAAGACAAGCATATAATTCATGCCTTTAAACTCATACGCGTGATGCAAATGTATGTAGACCCTGTTTGGAGACTCATCCAGCAATAAGTTCTCATTCAATAGATACAAGTTAATATTTCTCTTGCACAAGACAGTGCTGATATTTATTTGTATAGAAATGTATATGCAATATGATAATGTGCATTACAGCTATACCGTAAGTACCTCTGTCCACAACTACAGACTTATTCAATTTAAAGAGTATGAGCTTCCCTAATGCACAGTGGCTTTGTGGTTAGCACGTTTGCCTCACACCGCCAGGGTCCGGTTTCGATTTCCGTCTCGGCCATGTGTGTGTGTGGAGTTTGCATGTTCTTCCCGTGCCTCAGGGTTTTTTTCTCCGGGTTCTCCGGTTTCTCCCGGTCCAAAAACATGCACGATAGGTTGATTGGCACCTTTGAAAATTGTCCTATGTGTGTGGTTGTAAGTGTGTGTGTGTGCCCTGCGATGGGTTGGCATTCCATCCAGGGTGTATCCTGCTTTAATGCCCATAGACGCCTGAGATAGGCACAGACTCCCCGTGACCCGAGGGAAGATCAGATATAGTGGTAGAAGATGTATAAATGAGCTTACCTAAGTTTGCACAGACTGTAATGTCATTATGGAGCAATTTGAAGTATCTTTCTGAAAAGGGAATGGATGCCACAAAGATTTGGGCTCAGCTAAAGGTCATAATTCGAACCTCTATTATTCCTGAGATTGACAAGCGTGTGAAAGAAGTCGGGCGTGTGCAAGCAATGCAAACATTCTTCGGACAATTGAATTGATTGCTATTTTAATTGAACCTGGCATGTCCATCACAAAGGAACAAAACATCCAAGCAGATTGAGACAGATTAAAAACTGGAGAGAAGCAAGGACAAGCTGCTTGACATAATTGTTATTTATCACAGAGGTGTTAAAAGGAGATAATAAACATTGTTGGGAAAGCAAATTGTCACTAATATGCAATTGTGCGTGGAATATCAAATCTAAATTAAACAAATCAATCTAAAATGAATTTGTCTATAAAAATCTTTCTTTTTTTTCCCTAAAGGCATTTCACAAATTTCAACCAACAGAGAAAAAGCATTGTGTAGGTTTGGAACATTTACAATCACGCCTATTCACAATATACCCAGTAAAATCATGTGTCCTTCTTTAGGTTTCACCCTTTTCTGATCACGTCCAATCACATTGGGCCCAGTGACACACAGAGAACGCATTCATGACAATAACAGGGGCTGATGAATCAAACATCAGGGCATTCACAGTACCGAGGCCTGACTATATGGAATTACAATGAATGAAAGAATCAGGCAATTCACATTTCCCAAGGGAGAGACCTGTATCAAAGCCTGTATGTGTGTATGTGTGTATCTGCATGAAAATCTGCTCTCTGGTGGTTTAATATCATGTAAAATCACTCACATTAGAATCATGAAATACTTAGATTAGGTAATTGAATCCTTATTTGACATTATTTGACATTTACATAATAATATATAATAATCCTGGAATAAATAGCAGCCATGCAAAGCTCCAAATCATAGTACATATATTTAATTTAAAATACAACACAGTTCTAGTGGTCTCTTAGTAAAAACATGCATCATATGCTTGGTTTTCCACGTAATTTACAATAGCCTTAAATGCATGCAGTTGATGTAAAGACATTCATTTTTAAAACTGTTTGAACGATGGTGCATAATAGAAAAAGAGAAAAGGAGAAAAAACGCACATGGCTGAGACGGGAATCGAACCTGGACTCTGGCAGTGTGAGGCATACGTGCTAACCACTAAACCACCTGTGCCCCCATCTAATAAAATAAAAAAAGGAAAATATATGCAATGTATCATACATATGTCTCAATTATTTCTTAAGTGAAAGTACTGTATGCATCCAAACATTCACTCTAATAAGGTTTCTTTTTTCCTTTCTACTGAAGAACTAACAGGAATCACGGTTTTGTACACAGCCTGCTTGGATGCTAATCTATGCCAATTTAAATAAGTAGCAGACTATGAAGAAGTGCGATATAGTGGCGTGTTGGTTGAACAGCAGTAATCTGTAATGGTTCCACCCCTTCCTCGACCCACAGCAGGTTTTGTATGCAAAATGTGTC
>JACRUU010000029.1:7514873-7529873 GCA_030449085.1 Kryptopterus vitreolus | reverse complement strand
TCCTAGTGATTCGCCTCACACTTCCAAGGTCGGGGGTTCGATTACAGTCTCTCCCATGTGTGTGTGGAGTTTGTATGTTCTCCTCTCGTGCCTCAGGGGGTTTTTCTCCAGGTTCTCCAGTCCAAGAAACATTGATTGGCACCTTGGAAAATTGTCCCTAGTGTGTGTGAATGTGAGTGTGTGTGCACACTGAGATGGTTGGCATTCCATACAGGTTGTGTCCTGCCTTGATGCCCGAAGACGCCTGAGATAGGCACAGGGATCCCGCGACCCGAGAGAGAAGTCGGATAAAGCGGTAGAATATGAATGGAGGAAACAAACTGTGTTTTTAGGTATTTCTTACAAAAACTTGTAGCACAGGGGCAAAGTCAGTGCCGTTCCAAATTTCAGCGATCTGTCTTTCAGTGGATTGCTTTAACACTTTATGTAGGATTTGGCATATACAAATTGCAATTTCCATATAAGGTTTTTTTCCTCCTTATAAATGCAAAATGAATGATGAGGTAATGTCTCAAACTGGCAAGAGACTGAAAACAAGACGGACAATTTCCCACTTATGTTGCCATTGTGTCTACATTCACCCCAATCAGTACAAGCTTAGATCATTTAGAGCAGAGAATAATTAGTCATCTAATAAATCTGGTGATAAAAATGTCACATTTTCCTATTAATTTGTGGTTTTAGCATCGTATATTAGTATATTCGTTGCCAGACATATTGCTCTTGCTTGGAAATATTATTATAGCTGTAATTTCAACAAGTTTATCCGAAAAAAAAAGAAATAGATTATCGGTAAAAATGGATGTTTCTTGCCTGATTGGAAGCTCAGATGAAGCTTAAATAGATTTCGATTTCCTATATGACACAGCCTGCACCATCGCGATCACTTCCATAGGTGTTTTCTCATCTTGTCTACATTTGATTCACTTGATTCTCTAAAGAAAACCTGCCAAATCCAGGGGACTATTAATAGATCGATAAAATAAATAAAAACATGTATGCTGATGAGCATGCCCTTGCTTTAATCTATCAAAGGAAATGCAATTTCTTAGTGAAACCTAAATAAAAATCACTACAGAATGAAAAATTCTTTACGGGCAATTATTTGCAAACCAAACGCAGCTGCCAAGCAACTGCATGTTTTGCATGAGGGACACTCGATGACCTTTACTTATGAGAATATTTTAAATCCAGCACTGTTCCTCGATCAACATTTGTGTTTGTGTTTGTGTGTGTGCGTCTTTGTGTGTGTGTGTGTGTGTATTGGAAGTGATAGTACTCTGAAAGCCCACCTCATTAAATCCAGTCTGAACTGTGTGCATGCAGGGGGTTGGCAATGATGCTGATTTCGTTAACCTTTTCCTCGAGAGGAAGAGGAGGAGGAGGAGGAGGAGGAGAAGGATGAGGCATTTCCACTCCAGCAAACAAGAGAGGAAAACAACACCACTTACTTAATGAGAGGAACTACAGTGTCCCTCTATCGAATCAAATACCGCACGTGTTCATGCATGAAAGAGATATTCGATATTTATATAATAATTATTACTTTGTATCAGGACAAATTATGGATGAAACTGAAATTGTGATTTAAAAAGAATATTGTTTGGAATGAAGAGATACAACAGCAAATTTTAATAGGAGTTTTTTCTTGTTTCTTGAGAATATAGATAGGATAATATAAGATACAAGAAGGGTTCGAAGGAATAGAAGGGAAAAGGGAGGTGGTAGCTTAACGGTTATGACATTGGCCTCTGGACCGGAAGATCTCAGGTTAAAATCCCACTGCCATTTATGGGCTCTTAAGCAAGGCCCTGCTCAGCTGTAAGGTAACTGCTCTGGATAAAGGCGTCTGTCAAATGGTGTACACTAGTGGTGTAAAAATGTACGATTCTATCTACCAATTATAGGATGCCTATGGAAGCAGAGAATTTGTTTGAAATATGAGAACCAAACCAGTTGAAAATGCTCCATGCACAAAACCATCTCAATTAAGTTATTGGTTTCAATGGGTTAGAGTGGTAGATCTCGATTGTCCTGCTATAGAGCTCTGACCTAAAGCCTATTCTTCTTCTTTGGGATGAATTGGAACGCCGTCCTCCTCGTCCTACACCAGTACATGACTTCAATAGCACACTTGTAGCTAAATTAGCACTAATCTCCTCACGGACACCCCAAAATCCAGTGGAAACCATCCCAGAAGCGTGGAGGTTATTAAAGCCGCAAAAGAGGATTAAAGTATACGAAGTATACTCATGCAAATATCACGGTCGGTTCTCTATATAGCGCAAATAAGTTCTGTCTTAGACCAGGATTTATTTCTTCCACTCCAAAATACAAATATTTCCCAATATTAAAAAACAAATCCGCTTGCGAATTTAAAAAAAAAGTAGTTTCTTTTTGAAAAAAGTACCACATGTTTATGTTGATGTACATGAGTACTATAAATGTTGGATATTTTTCCATTTCTTCCATCAATTATTCATATAAACACGCATTAAGATTCATTCGATGGGTTTATTACTGAAGATTGCATATAGCAAGGGGGGGGGGGTGGGATGACCAAGAAGAAATGGCACAGATTAAAGATAAATATGCACAAACGTGCACTTCACAAGGCAGAACAGAATGAAACTAATAAGGGTAACACATAGTACAGGATAGTCATTCAGTTTAAAACAAATGTATTCACTGGACCATGACAGAAACAACACAAACGGCATCATATAATATGATTATATAATATAATAACTAATATAATCGTTTTTTTTTTCAAATAATTCATTCCAATTCTAATAATTCTAAAAAAAAACCTAATTCGAATAATATTAAGAATAATAATTAGCATTATTATTATTCATACATCCGTGATTATTTCTCCATTCAAAGAATCACACAGTATATATGATAACAGATGTTTCTTGCTGAGGGTGTTGCTTGTACTCTGATACTTAACAAGAAAAACACACACACACACACACACACACACACACACACAAATTTTAATGTTGGTATTAAAGACACTGAAAGCAGCACTATGGTGCACAAAGGGGACATGTCTATGACTCAAGTGGCATTTAAAATCTTCATTTACAGACTTGTTTAGGTGTTTTTTTTTGTCTGTGCATAAACAAGAGATAATTGATTTGCAGTGACATGGTACCGGCTATTTATAAATCCCCTCACACCCTTATTTTAGCACAATCGCCCTTCAACATGGCTGCATTCGAGAACATTTTCGAGGACATCCTGCAATACGATTAACTTGTACTATATCTGTGTGTGGCTGGCAGAGGCTCTCCTAAAATAATCAGGCCTTAGTTATGAACAGCCTTCTCTTATGTCGTGCTGGTGCAGAAGGAACACCAAAAGAAATGCATTTCATGTAATCACAATGGGTCCTGTTTCCCGTCATTAGTGTGTCCGGTGTGAACTTCTTAAAATGCTGCCTTGGTGGGACTTGAGAAGAGGCTGAGGATGGAGTTTATCCAACAAGCCCAGGAAGCTGTAAGGAACTTGTACGAATTATGAAACTGAACGAAAGATTATGTGGGCTAAGACTGGGTTTGAGTAGCTTCTGATTATTGTATAAATACTACTTTTGTAAATAGAAACTTCTCATGAGCAATGGCTGAGAAACCGGATGTGGGGATGTGGACCAAACCTTCGTTCTTAGAATAAAGATATAAATTTGTCATATGAAAAAAAAAAACCTAAACTAAAAATTATTTCTAATTTTCCTAAACTCTATATATTTGTTGAATTTTTTCACGGAATTATTTATGAACTATGTCACAGACTCCAGTGTATGTAATTTTCCTTATTCTTGAACAAATTCAGAGGTAGCAAGCTACTTTTAATTTATTAGGGCTGTCGATTGATTCAAATATTTAATGACTTAATTGCAGATTTTTCTGTACTAAATGTACCTTTAATTAATCAATTTAAAGCGTTTAAAACTCGAATCAACACAGACATGGACAAATATGGATTCTTTATGCTAATGTATGTTTATGATTGTGAAAACAAACTCAATATAGAGCATGAAGACAAAATATACTTAGTTATATATAGGTTCACTAAATATTTAGTGATAAAAAATTATTTTTAAGTGCAGTTTATATATTTTTTTATATCAGAGTAAAAAAGGATGTTATAAATAAGTGCATTATAAAGGAGGATGTAGCTCAGTGGTCTAAGGCGCTGGGCTGCTGATCGGAAGATCAGTGTTTGAGCCCTGTTATAGCCATGCTGCTAACCTGCCCTTGGGGCCTTGAGCAAGACCCTTAACCTTCTGTGCTCCAGGGGTAGACATGGCAGACCCTGCACTCTCTGACCCCAGCTACCAACAACAACAAGCTGGGATATGCGAAGAAAGAATTTCACTGTGCTGTAATGTATATGTGACTATTCTATATATATATATATATATATATATATATATATATATATATAATTAAAAACAGTCAAACATAAATGCAAGCTAAATGATGGATTAATAAGATTAGTGCCATTAATACTAATTTCCAGCAGAGTTGGGAAATAATGAAAATATTTTGCTCCTGTACTTAAGCATGTTTTTTCAGGATTTTTTTTCTTCAGTATTTTTTTTACAGTCAACTTTTTTTCTCATTTTACTTGACTCATTTCATTTTCACGCAAATATCTGTACTTTATGCTTCCTAAAATTTCAAACCGTGCTACTTTAGGTGTAATCTATTTGGTGACATGATATGATTTTCCATTGAGCTCCATTGACTGTTGTGCAGAACTTGTAGTTCAATGTTCACTTGCTATACAGAAAATGTTTGCTTATTCTGTCCAAATCTGCATTAATATGAAACTGTGGCCCAAATTATGCAGTGAAAGGGGCACCGAGTCGAGCTTCTTCTCAAGGCATGTGCTCTCTCTTTCGCCCTGAGCTCCCATAAGTAGCCCGGTTGGAGTCTATTTGCGATGGCTGCACCAAACTGCGAGCTCCATAGACTAATCCAAAGGCTGTAAAAAGGCTGAGGCAGGACATGGTTGCTATAGCGACCACAAAGTTGCAGCTGGGATCAGTATTTGTGAGTGTGGTGTGTGAAATATTTGTGATGTTCAACTCATACGCCGCCTCGAACAAATAAATGCCCAAAAATGCTTAGCATTTTCTCAACTTCACTTCTTCTCCTTTCATGCTTTTGTAATTTTCATCAGGGGCAGTTTCTATTGTAGCATATTTTACATAATTCACAAAAAAAATAAGAATGCTGTACATGCAAATTGAAAATAAAATTACAGAAATCCAAAAGAACAATCTTTGTCATCTTTATATCGCAATGACATGAGAGTCAACATGGGATTTTATACACAATGATGAATCTTCCTTTATTATATTAATACTTTTAGTAAATTATTGAATAATGAGAATATGTGAAAACAAATAGTTTTTTTGTATCTGTGTATTTGTTTAAGTCTCTTACAGCAACAGCTGTATGTCTATATTACTGCTACAAGTATATACCCTATGGACCTATACGTTCAGCCCTCTATTAAAATGTGTACAAATATGACAAAATGGCAAATAATTCAGGATGAATGCATGGAAAATGCAAGAAAAACTGTAGGGTACAAAAGAGAGATGCCTTCAACTGAGAGAATGTGTAATGGGTTTCCTTTCAGGTAATGCTATGGGAACACCTCTGTCCTATCCAATGGACGGGAGTGATGTAATCAGCGGCAAAGCATAACAGAACATGCGATGAAGACTCTCTCCAGCTCAGAGAACCACTTTAAGCGTGGTGTGGACGTCCACCACGATGCAGGCATACCTGTCACCCATTAGAGTCAATATAATCCTTGGGGCAGTTGAGAGAGAGAAGGCCAGCTCATTACTCACCATGCCCTCATTCGCCCAGACAATGCGACACCTATGTCCACACCAGTCTGAAGTTGTGGCTCCAGAAGTGGTTGGGTGAGGTGGTCGAGACCATTCTGTACTCTAGATCTCCCTGCACAAGGAGGTTGTATGCTACAAAATGGCGCCTGTACTCTGTAAAATACATCTTTGGACCCAGTATAGTCGCTTCAGTCCCTTCAAGAACAGTTTACCAAAGGGTTGTTTCTCCTCTACTTTCAAAGTTTACACATAGCCCCTTGGTGGGGGACTATCTTTGGGGAGGGATCCCCTAGTGAGACGTTTTCTTTGTGGCATGTGAAGGCTGTGGTCTCTGGTATGACTCCCTGTTTGAGACGTGGCTGTAGTGCTTGAGGCTCTGAAGAAGCTCCTTTCAAGCCATTGGATGAGGTGTCTTTTGTGGTGTCCAGCAGACAAGACTAGCTTCCTGCTGGCCATCACCTCCCTAAAAAGGGTGGGGGAACCTACAATCCTTCTCGGTGGCCCCTTCGTGTTTGGAGACCAGGATATATTCCCAAGGTGCCCTCTGTCAACCCAAGCCCTATCAAGCCTTAGCCTTGTATCCTTCTCCCTATATCCTAATGGTCTGTATAGGAAGTGGTCTCCTGCACCTTGTGTAGTGACCTCTACTGTCTTCTCCTCTGGAGTGTCCCTCAAGGATATTTGTAACACTCTGGGCTGTAACACTACTTCATTCTAGCTGTGCTGATTCACACTAGCCTGGGTCTTGTCAGTATGGCAGTATTGGACTCTCGTTCCATGGTTCCCTGAGCGAATGAGACGCCGACTGCCATAGCATTAGCAACGCATCTCAACTTCCTGAAAGGGAACCATGGTTACATACATAACCTAGAGATGTTCTCAGTCAATCTCTGTATGCGTGTGTGTGTTTGTGTGTATGTCGGTGTGAGGGGGGGTTAGGGGGGTTGGTTGTGTTTGGTAGAGTGTTAGAAAAGCCTTGGCAGGGATGTTCACCCCCATCGGGCCACTTCCTCTGTAATGTTGGCACCCTGACTGAGCGTTCTCCATCACACACACACACACCCACACACACACACACACACACAGCAAGAAGTGCGGTGAAAACCTAATTTGACATCACATGCTTGCCATCACAACTCATGATCTTTAGAGCCACAGTGATTATTATGATGATGATGATAATAATAATAATAATAATAATAATAATAATAATAATAATAATAATAATAATCTTCCATTTTTTTGTCATTCATTAATTCTCAGGATAACTAGCGTATCATAACTGGAGCATCAGAAATAAGACTTCATGAGAGCAATTTGCTCATCTCGGTGCTATGTTGAAAATTCGGATAGTGATTTATGAATTAGATAGCTCAGTGCTCAGTGATCTAAGGTGCTGGGCTACTGATCAGAAGGTTCGAGCAGCGGTATCGCCAAGCTACCACCCTTAGGTCCTTGACCCTCTGTGCTCCAGGGGCGCTGTATCCTGTCTGACCCTGCGCTCTGACCTCCTCCAAACAAGCTGGGACATGCGAAGAAAGAATATTACTATGCTGTAATGTATATGTGACAAATACAGGCTATTCTATTCTGTTCTATTCATTCATTCATTCGTTCATCTTCTACCGCTATATCTGATCTTCCCTCGAGTCACGGGGAGCCTGTGCCTATCTCAGGCGTCTATGGGCATTAAGGCAGTATACACCCTGTATTGAATGCCAACCCATCGCAGGGCACACACAGACACACACAATCACACACACATTCATACACTAGGGACAATTTTCCAAGATGCCAATCAACCTACCGTGCATGTTTTTGGACCGGGGGGGAAACCGGAGAACCCGGAGAAAAAACCCCTGAGGCACGGGGAGAACATGCAAACTCCACACACACATGGCCGAGACGGGAATCGAACCCATACCCTGGCGGTGTGAGCGAACGTGCTAACTACTAAGCCACCGTGCCTCTCCTGTTCTATTCTATTCAATCAAAATTTTCTACTTCAACCAGTGTAAAGCATATCCTGAAGGATTTGGCTTTGTGCACAGGGATATTGTTAGTCTGGAACAGGTTTCTATTTCATAGTTTAAATGAAAGAAAACTCTAATTCTACAGCATACAAGAACATTATTTATAATTGTGTGCCTCCAAATGTGTTCTCAAATGTGGTATCACTTTCCGGAAAATAACCGTAAAAATAACGGAAAATAACCATAATAATTTTTGCTCATGTAAGTGTTTTTTTATATAAAGGTAAGAGAACTGAACGATCTTATTACATGATTGTTATGGATCAAATAGAATATTTGTTTTTAATCAATAAATTAATCGGTAGATGTGATTGCTGCTGTAATGGAAAGCAAGGGGAAAAAAACTAAATGTTGTATTGTGTTTTATAAGGTAAGTATGATTTCTAGGATAACTCTATGATTCTATGATCCATTGGTTTTATGTTATGGTGGTATCAAAGGAAACCCTGTAAAACTTTGTAAGATTTGAAATATACATAAACTTTTTACAAAAATCCTATTTGTATTAAATAGAACAAGAAGATAAAATAACCAATAAAGAATGCATTCTATTGGGCTTTATTTGTAGAGAAAGAAACGATTCGCATTCCAAATGTAAGCTGTTGCTAAATCTCCCTTGGGGGGAAAAAATAGTCGCTCCTAATGAGCAGATCAATCAATAATGTAGAAAACAAAATGTAAGTGCCTGGACATCACTTTTTTTTTAATGACATAGATCAAGCTTACAGGCACTCTAACTCAAATACAAACAAACATGAATTTCCAAATCCATAAATAATAAATGTGAAAAATGTCCCAACCTGGGAACCTTGTTTCCAATTTATCACTGGTTATTCTGGTATAATCAGGAACTTCCGAAAAGATTTTAATAGCTAGATTTAGTTTCATCATAGATGATCATGGACCTGCCACACACATATGTGCTAACATCCAATAAACAAACGAACAAACGAAAAAACTTTTCCAGTGCAATCTTCTCCAGGAGTCATTAGTTTGGATTTATGATGGGTCAGTTGCCAGCACAGCTCATTTAAACACAATAGATAATTAGCAGGTAATAGTCTTGTCAGAGCAGCAAAATTACCAAATTGTGCTGGACCTCTAGGCCTGGAATTGTTGGCAAAGTGTAATACCATCAGGAACATGGATTTTATTCCCAGTCTTTCAACTGGAAAACAGAATGAGAAAATATGTGTGAAGAATTTATACTGTAAGTCTAGAGCTTTGCTGTTTTACTCTTCTTCAACGGACTCTAATGAGAGAAACTTGCACATTTGATGGATGCTAAACTTCATTTTGGCACAGTGAACAGTGTTCCTGTCGAAGGACTTTTTTTTTCTTGGATGTGCCTGGTTTGTCTCGGCGACCCGGCCTCTGAAATGGGTTGGAAGCCAATTTGTGCAACTGTGGGTGGGTTTCGTGGGGATCATGAGTTCCTAAACCTAAAGTTGCATTTATGTGGTGGGCATTAACAGAGTACAAATACTTCATTACTGTACTTAAGTAGATTTTTCTGGTATCACTACTGTAATTCACTATTTATTTTTTTTTGGACAACTTTGTCCTTTTACTCATTACATGTTTACACAAATATCTGTACTTCTTACTTTTTTTTTTATAAAACCAGGCTTGTTTCTTTGGTTGTAATCTATTTTGTGAAATGCCAATAGTTTTTCTTCTCATTGCGTGACATTTTCAGCCCATCAAACTATTTCCGGTCAGCCTACCACTGGGGTAGTAATTAGGACTGTCAAAAATAATAGCTTGTTAACTGTAAAATGAATGCGGCACACATTCCTGTCTCACTTTTTTGTAATTAAAAAGAAATATAAGAGATGAAATTAAAACTCGGCTATTTAAAAAAAAAATTATCTTAATAAACTTTTGTTTTACTGAAGCACGATGTCAAAATCCACAATGACGCACAAATTCGGGAAATTAACCCATATAGATAACCCATGATTAACCCATATAGATAAGATTATTCGAATCTGTAAAGTGGCTAATTTTATTTGAGTACCCTCATAATAACAAAACACTGTGTAAACACTTTAGTAAAATAAAGCACAGGGCGCTTCCTGCTGTCTCTGTCATTTCACTTCACAGACACGTGAATAAAACAACCTTAATCTCAGTGAATATTTGCAAAATAAATATATGAACTGAAAGATTGAAAGGTCTCATTTTAAATAACCCAATCTACAAAAACAAATATTCTCTGATTATGCTATCGATATGAAAGAAGAGCTAGAGTTTCTCGGGTGTCACCTCATCAGCCGTCTGTGTGGAAACAAAGGTTTCGTCTGGTTTGCTGCTTATTTGTGTAAGTTAAAACGCCATAAATAACAGTTACTAGGATTTTTTTGTCGTCATGCTATGCGTAATAAGTATACGTTTGTGTAAAGCATAGCCATTTGTCCATGCCTATGTTAGAGTATTGCAATCTTGAAAAGTATTGATTTAAGAGCTCACACTATTTAACTCAAACTATAAATAATAGAAACTAAATGCATAAAATTCACATAAATTCCGATGGTCCTTCCATTCATTCATTCATCTTCTACCACTATATCCGATCTTCTCTCGGGTCACGGGGAGTCTGTGTCTATCTCAGGCGTCTGTGGGCATTAAGGCAGGATACACCCTGGATGGAATGCCAACCCATCGCAGGGCACACACACACACACACACAATCACATTCATACACTAGTGACAATTTTCCAAGGTGCCAATCAACCTACCCTGAGGCACGGGGAGAACATGCAAACTCCACACACACATGGCCAAGACGGGACATGAACCCGGACCCTGGTGGTGTGAGGCGAACTTGCTAACCACTAAGCCACCGTGCCCCTGGTCCTTCCATATTGAGGGAAAAATAATAATAATTCGTGAAAAGAACATGTTTATAGGAATAGGGAAATATACTTTAAAAAGTACTTTATATGATCTTCTTAAAAGTTATACTTAACAGATAGGTACATGTCAAAAACTTCTTTATTTTAACTTGAGTAAAAAAGTACTTCAACTTTGTTCTTGAATATTTTAAAACATGAGGCTTTATACATTTATTCTCCCAGTAAATGAAGGGTGCACTTTTACCGCTTCTGATTGCATGTAATGCTGTTATCAATTTCTCTAGTTTCTTTAGTGTAATTAATGATAGAGAAGCACATAGATTTACAGTAGTCTTTGTAAAGATTTTCTGACTGCTAAAAGATTTTTCAACAAATTTCATAATCAACGCTTCTCCCGGTTTCGGGGAAAAAAAATGCTCTGCTTTATATTTGACTTAAAAAAGCTCAAGTGCTGCACTGAACGTTGGAAGGATGAAAGGGCATGAGCAATGTGCACCCGCTGGAAGCCGAGGTGCAAAAAAAGAAACGGGGGGGGAAAAAAGGAACAAAATATGGAAAAAGAAGAAAGTATTAACAGTGTGACTTATGCATTAATAAAAAAAAAAGACAAAACTAATAAAATTCACAGAAATTCTGATGGTCCTTCCATATTGAGTGGGGGGGGGGAATTTATTCATGAAAAGAACATGTTTATAGAAATAGGGAAATATACAGTAAGTACTTTATATGATTTTACAGGGTTCTGGTTGTGGAAACCTTACAAGAAAGTATGTTCAATGGTATGATCGCTTCACAAACCTCCAAACTGCAGTAATTCACTAGGATGATGCAAGGGGGTGGGGTGAGGGGGGTTAAGACATCAATGTTGCTCTGTGCATTGATCAATAATTCATTTTTAACCGTGTTCCTCACTCTGGATGTCCAAATATAGAGAATATAGAGTCTAGTTTCCTTTCATTGGTTCAATGTGTTTATCTATCTGTCTGTCTGTCTGTCTGTCTATCTATCTATCTATCTGTCTGTCTGTCTATCTATCTATCGATCGATTAGTCTATCTGTCTGTCTCTTTGTCTATCTATCTATCTATCGATCAATCAGTCTGTCTGTCTGTCTCTGTATCTATCTATCTATCTATCTATCTATCTATCTATCTATCTATCTATCTATCTATCTATCTATCTATCTATGTTTGTCTGTCTATCTATCTATCTATCTATCTATCTATCTATCTATCTATCTATCTATCTATCTATCTATCTATCTATCTATCTATCTATCTATCTATCTATCTATCTATCTATCTATCTATCTATCTATCTATCTATCTATCTATCTATTGATCAATCAGTCTGCCTGTCTGTCTCTCTATCTATCTATCTATCTATCTATCTATCTATCTATCTATCTATCTATCTATCTATCTATCTATCTATCTATCAATCTGTCTGTCTATCTATCTATCTATCAATCTATCTGTTTGTCTATCTATCTATCTATCTATCTATCAATCTGTCTATATATCTATCTATATATCGATCGATCAGTCTGTCTGTCTGTCTGTCTGTCTATCTATCTATCTATCTATCTATCTATCTATCTATATCTATCTATCTATCTATCTATCTATCTATCTATCTATCTATCTATCTATCTATCTGTCTGTCTATCTATCTATCTATCTATCTATCTATCTATCTGTTAACCTATTATATTTCTGTGAAACCTTGGAAACAGTGAGCTGTCAGAATGGTGTGTGATTTCTTGCAGGTTCTCACCCTCAATTCTTACTCATGTACTGCTTTTTTTATATCTTTATTTCTCACTCATTTTTTTGTGTGTGAAAATGCCAGTGATATTTTCAAGCAAACTTTTGCGCACTTTACTTCTCAAACGAATACACACATAAATAGCAAGAATACACACATAAAAAAAAAAAAATATATATATATATATATATATATATATATATATATATATATGTATATATATATATATGAGAAGCTCATTGTTAAACAATATGGCTCTTGTTTAAAACCTGATTTACATCACCGAAGAGTGAGAAGATGAAAGAAGACCCAGTGAAGTAAAGTGCGTTCGGGAAAAAAAAACAGATGGTGTTCCTAAGCAACAGACAAACCTCTCTGTCGACACATTAAAGCCAGTTATTAACACACGCTGACAAATTGTTTTGTTTTTGCCGTCTTTTTATTTGGCTGAAATGAGCTTTTCCCCCGATGGGGCGTCCCGCTCTCCTGCGACGAAAGGCATGCGGGAAAAGTTTCAGCTTGATCAAAGGATGATTAGGCTCAGAACTCTTAGCAAATAAACAGGAGCAGAAGTACCGCTTCACTTTCACACTGCTTGGTTTTAAAGGTGTGTTGCATTTAACACAATCTGAGTGCGGGGAAAATGTGCTTTTGGAGAAGTTCACTGTCAGCGACTGCTGTTTCAGTTACTCGGAATGAATGTGAGTCTAATGATGGACTTCAGGCGAGCAACGTGAACATTTTGCATACCTTGAATATATATTACCTTGTATAAATATATTTGTTTATCTATAAATGTGCAATAAACTATACTCGAATCTATTCACGTCAGAGCGTTTCCTTTAGATACACTGCTTCAAGTTTTTATGCTTTTACAGCATTTGGCAGACACCATTATCCAGGATCATTTGCAATCGAGCAGTCGAGAGCTGAAGGGCCCAGACGTTGTGGTGGGATGTAAACTTCTGACCTTCCAATCCAAAGTCCAAAAGATAAATAGTGACCTATGAGCTCCTAGCTGTTGCTTTAACCAATCAGGTGAGTATACACTAGATGGGCTTGTGATCCGTATAAACCTGCATAAATTCAAATATATTCGTGTAATTGTTTTGTTTTGTTTTATTCCATATTGAAATATATACCAAGATGAAAACTATTTGGCCTCAGATATATTTTCAAGGACTTCTGTCCAGATGGGCATTTTGAGTATTTTCTATATAATATTTTTTGGAGGCTCCACAACCCTTGTTCTGAATGGGGTCCGCTAATTAATGTTGGATTAAAAATATTTTTTATGTTCAAAAACAAACATTGGTAAACACATCTTCCACTTGATAGCGAACGAGAAATGTATGAAACTGCAAAGCTGTTCCTATCTCATTCTAAAACAGTATTTGAAATAAGCTTTGTGTTAATCTTTGTTAAGCTTTGTGTCTCATAACGGCAAAAACAAACTTATATGATTATTTTGGATTGTGCAGATTAAAGCAATACATCATTCGTATCTGTAAAGGGTGCCGTTTTATTTGTACTCACTCGTAATGGTAAAACGCTTTGCTTTTGTAAAATAAAGGAAACAGACAGGGGGCGCTCTCTGCCGTCGCTGTCATTTCTGTTCACAGACGCGTCTGTTCACAGACCTGATTCTCAGTGAATACTTTCCTCACAGACATAATAAAAATAGGAAGAGGAAGATGTTGAGGTTGGTTTCACTAATAAGCAACATGCATTTGCTTCAAATATAGCAATTTGTCCATTCTGTAAATGATGGCAAATAATTAATTCCTTCTGCGTGTGTTGAGTGCCTTTGAGCAGTAGGGGGGGCTATTGATAGTGAAACAACAATATGTTGGTTGTTGAGCTCTGATTGTTGATTTGTCGTCTTGTAGTGAACTTTATTTACCGTATTTGTCTGTATAAGCCGTATATGTTGGTTTTATTGTTTTTTGTGTGTAGTTTTAACAAAGTAAAGGTTCAATGGTTTACTCATAATGATTAAAAAGAAAGAAAGAAGCACCCGTTGAAAACTCTGTCTCATTTATGGATGCCAAAGGGCAGCGACACATGTCGACTAGAGTATTACATACTTGAAATTTATCAAGGTACATTTCGAACAGAGACTTAAGTACATGTCAGAGCCCAAACTTCTTTACTTTAACTTGGGTGAAATAGTGTGGTCAGTACATCAGCTTTTACCAGAATACTTTAAAGCAGGGGTGTCAAACTCAAATACACAGTGGGCTAAAATGTAAAACTTGAACAAAGTCGCGGGCCAGCGTTGAACAAATGAACCTTTGAATATGGTCCCAAACAAGATTTGCTTTAACATTGAATATGGAACAAGCAACACTTATTACTATACAATATGTAACTTAATAGTCCAGATATGCAAAATCGAATTTCAAATAAAAAAAAACATCAATGACATTCATTCATTCATTCATTCATCTTCTACCGCTTTATCCGAT
>JACRUU010000029.1:7409873-7509873 GCA_030449085.1 Kryptopterus vitreolus | reverse complement strand
CAAATGATTGAACCACACCTGCTAGTTGTTCACACCTGAGACTTTGTAATATTAATGAGTAACATGACACCGAAGGAGGGGCTTAGCACGTTCGCCTCACACCTCCAAGGTCGGGTGTTCGATTCCTGCCTACGCCATGTGTGTGCATGTTCTCCCCGTGCCTCAGGGTTTTTTTCTCTGGGTTCTCTGGGTTTCCCCCGGTACAAAAACATGCACGGTAGGTTGATTGGCACCTTGGAAAAATTGTCCCTAGTGTATGAATGTGTGAATGTGTGTGCACTGTGATAGGTTGGCGCCCCATACAGGGTGTATCCTGCCTTGATGCCCAAAGACGCCTGAGATAGGTACAGGCTCCCCGTAACCCGAGGGAAGATCGGATAAAGCGGTAGAAGATGAATGAATGAATGACCCTGGGAAAGAAATTTGGACAATTTGGACATTTTCACTTTGGGGTGTAGTCACTTTTGTTGCAAGCAAAGTGAATGACTGTGATTTTGAGAGGACAATAAATGTATATTGTTATACAAGCTATACACTCAGTACCGCCACACTGTAGAAAAGTCTGGCAATAAAAAAATGTACAAAAATGGGAGGGGTGTACACACTTCTGTGAGATGAGATAAGATCAATTTTATTGTCCCGAAGGAAATTCATGTCAGACACATACAGTACATCATAGTTATAATCTGCTGTTTCATAACATATTACATATAACATATAAAGTAACCTATGAGTATGTGTAATACATACACAATACAGTGGTCCGTCACCAGCCTACTCACACACACCAGGTGAAGGGGAAAAAAACGAATATAGTTATTCACCCTATCGGGAGAGATGACTTCATAAAACATCAGTAAATTCCTTTCTCATCTGTCAGCCTGCACTCCCTTTTTGGCCGTCAGTCTAGCACCGAAGTACAAGTCTGTTTGTGAGAGATTCAAATCTCAGCAGAGACGCGAACGATAAAGCGAGGCTGTGATGCCGGGCCAAAGCCAGAGCCGGATTTTATGATTTATCGTGTAATAACACCCAATATATCTGCAAAATCCTTCAAACGATATCCAAAGCCACTGGTGGCCCGCGGTCGTCTGCTGCAACCATGTTTGTCGTTATGCAGAGCGGTTACAAATTTTCGAGGGTGGGGTTTTCTAATTTCTTTGAGATGAATAAGACGGGCAGAGCAGAAAGAGCAGGATTAACCTTCCGGTGCTTGTCTAAAGATGAGGGCCTTACCGTGTCCTTGCAAGGTGACAACCATCCAGATGAGGTCACGAGTCACAAATCGCATATTAAAATTGCTTTCGAAGCAGGACGAGGGAATAAGCAGGGCTCTTTCATAACGCTTTCACATGTCGCTGTTATTAAATGCACTGAACATGAAATATCAAGCAACAGAGCGTGAGGAACAGATTGCCTTGCTGACTGTCTTCGGTATTTACCTGTAACCAAACATATAACAAAGAAGAGCACAAAAGGGATAACGCTGTATTATTAATGCCTGCTTGATGCAGAATTTCAGCCCTATGGCTCTGTCGGGCGATTCGAGGAAGCGATACCCAGAAGTATAGAGAGAAAGAGAGAAAGAGAGAGAGAGAGAGAGAGATAAAGGGTGGCATGTTTGCGAAGCAGCAGGTGTTTTCGGCTCGCCTATAGATCCCAAACAAATTTCAATTTTCAAACACATTTCCATTCCAGGCGTTTCCCGCCTCCCCCACTCCCCGAGGTCAGCTCCATGCCATGCATTATTAAGCAGCGATAAGCTTATCTTTTCTTTGTGCTTTCCCTCTGCCTTTTATCGCTACCTGGCACTCGCACAAACCAAAAGCCAGAGCGAAAAACTAAATAACAGTGACCTAATGATATAATGACACACTACGGTGCTTCAGAGTCGAAACCAGGAGACACCCAGCACCTAATACCCAGGACTTCTCCATTTGCACAACACTGCACATTGTACAACGGACACTGAACACTTTTTACACTTTATACACTATTTTTATATTCTTTTATAAAGATGTCTTAATTTATTTCTCTTTTTATCTACGTTTATTTATAACGTCTGCACCGTTTTCTTTTTCTTTCCGTTATGTTTACGTGCCAGACGGTCGTTAAAAATGCATTCCACTACATGTTGTACTATGTATGTATGTGTGTGTGTGTGTGTGTGTGTGTGTGTATGTGACATATAAATTTTGAATTTAAGTACTGATTGGCTGGGAAAAATCTGCTTCTTTTTTTGTTACAGAATATATAAGATCTGCAAAAATCTAATTTCTATAGGGGTAAATTTACACATATGGCATATACAAAATACGGGTGGCGTTTGATTGACACCTGACTGTGAGATTCCATGTCCGGATTTGCTATAATAATAATAATAATAATAATAATAATAATAATAATAATAATGTTACAGTAGTGTGCTTGTGGAGGTTTGTGCTTATTCAGACAAGACGGCGTAAGAGAAAAGAGGTACTGATGTAGGTGAGGAGGCCTGGGGTGCAATTCATCCCTAAGGTGGTGAGGACATAGTCCTTTTTGGAAGCATTTTAAGATCACACAGTGTATCGGATGGTTGCGAATTAGGATCTGAAATGGTTTTACATTTACGGCATTTGGTTTTATTACCAAGTATGTTTCCACAATTTGACTCGTCGACGAGAGCTTCCGGTGAAGAAGAAAGTACAGACATTGATGGGATCTAACGATATAACAAGACTGAAAATAAATCATAATGTACTGTATGTACAGTAGCTGTAGGAATATGTACATGTTATGTGTAGGTTATTTACAAGTGTGTGTTGTATAATTGTGCCTTTCAGGTAGTGTGTGGAAAAGTGTCTCAGTGGACAGTGTGTTCTGTGTATTCAGTTATGATAGTGTATTTCACTATATGGACAAAAGATTTTGGGGTTTATCGGCTTTTACACCAGACCTCCACCCTTCATGATTGGAACATGGGTGGAACATCTTCCCAGGGCAATGGAGGCTATTGGAAACGCAAATGTTGTGTGTTTAAATGTAGAATCGCACATAGAGTTTCTACACTGCATGTGTAAGTTACCTAAGATAAGCTGGTTTCTTCCAAACCCTGGGTCATTGGCAAAAAGATGATCGTGGCACACAAGAAATCATTTTCAGATTCTGGAGTCTTATTTGCATGCGTCGCCCCGGCGCGATATTGGAAAAAATATTGTTACGGCGATTACCAAACCACATATTCGATGCTAATATGTGGCAAAACTCTCATATTGTTTCAACACAGTATTATCTGTTTTTCTTGCACAGCAACACACATGCTAGGTTATATGTTTTTATTAAAGGTTGAAGAGTGCGACTGGAAAAGCACAATAAAAGCCTCTCAGAGCACGAAAGTATTTGTGCAGCACCTTAGGGCCGGTGTTATTATTCAGAAAGACAAATATGTACAGGTGTTTTTTTTTATTGCCTATTGTTAACCTGGAATTGTGCAAAGCGTTCTAATTTGAATCTGTGGAAAGCAGAAGCATTTTTGTGGGTGTGATTTGTGTAGAAAATATACATGACTTTTCAAACGGGGTGGAGTTTTGATAGACAGTTTGATCCAAAGTATATGACAAGTTAAAAATCGGAATTTTGAGCGCAATGTATTTGTATGCCTGTTGCATTACAGTTTCACAGCCACGGTTCAAAATACCATTCTCCCCTAATATGGGTGTAATAATCAGTTGTCCACTGATTGCTTTTTTTCATTCATTCATCTTCTACCGCTATATCCGATCTTCCCTCAGGTCACGAGGAGCTCTGTGTCTATCTCAGGCGTCTATGGGCATTAAGGCATTAAAGCACCCCGGATGGAATGCCAACCCATTGCAGGACACACACACACAACACACACACACTCTCACACACACATTCGTACACTAAGGACAATTTTCCAAGGTGCCAATCAATCTACCGTGCATGTTTTTGGACCGGGGGAGAAACCAGAGAACCCGGAGAAAAACCCCCTGAGGCACGGGGAGAACATGCAAACTCCACACACACATGGCCGAGACGGGAATCGAACCCGGACCCTTGGCGGTGTTTAGGCGAACATGCTTACCACTAAGCCACCATGCCCTCTTGATTGCTTTTTTTTAAATAATAATAATAAAATAATGGAATATTTTTTAAACAGCTGAATGTCAAAAATCCATGTGTTGCCTTGCGTATTAATGGTTTTGCAAAAAAAAAAAGAAGATATTTTGTCAGGCCATAAGAAGATAATAGTTGTGTTTCAGCGCCCTCTAGTGGACATTCAATAACAATCGCGTTGTTGCGTCACATAAAATTATTTTCGAATGATTTCATATAATCTCATATTGATTCTGTTCGTTACATATATAATATATATATAATAATATATATACATAATATACATATAATACATATAATATATATATATATAATATAATATACATATATAATATAATATATATATATATATATATATATATATATATAATAATATTATACATATATAATAATTCTCAAATTCCTGTTGTGTGTATAATTTAAATGTTTTTTGTGCAACCCTAATGGCGGGGACAGACTGGACAATTGGGGGTTACCGGCCTTGTTCAAGTGCCCCCTAGTGGGTAGCCAATGCTAGGACATGTACCTGCGACGTTGTGGTCCAGAGCCAAATGTCGTAACCACTGAACTACAACCACATTTCTACGCCACAGTAGTGCTGAATGCTGATTGGCCAGAAGTTGATATATACATATGTGTTGTTCTTCTCAGGTATACAAACATGAGCTCAGGAGGGAAATTCCTTACATGCCTTACATTCCGTACACCAATCAGAAATAGCATTCTAACCAGTGTTGGGAAGGTTACTCTGGATATGTAATAGATTACAGGTTACAAATGACCCTCTTCAAAATGACCCTATTCAATTACTTTATAAAAGTTACCGATTACATTTGATAACTTTTTGATTACTTTCATTTGTCCACTAGGTGGCACTGTAAGTTAACGTTCTAAGGAAACGTTTTCAGTTCGATTCTATTTTTCGAAATGAAACAGCAGCAGATTGTCATCATCTTTAACATTTTCATAAGTGACTGTAATTTAATTACACATTTAATTTTTCTTAGTAACTGTAACGAATTACTGTTACATTTATTTTGTAATTAAATTACATAACGCCGTTACATGTAACTAGTTACTCCCCAACACTGATTAAGGCCACCTGCCAAAACAGTCCTGACCCACTGAGCATTAACCTTCTTCAGCAATCTGAGTAAAAGTAACTCTGTAGGATCGGACGCCATACATGCAAACATGTAATCATCTTTTTGAATTGGAATAGAGAAAAGCATGTGTACAATATCAGATTAAGCAAATTAAAGACCAGTTCCACCCTGTGTTCATCTTAAACTACACTGTAACATGACGAAGCAGCCTGGGTGCTCATTTGTTGTGAAGTGTTTATTGCAAACTGATATTGTTTGTGCAATAGTTATCAAATCAACATTTTTAATTAAAGCAATGCAATTGTGTAGAATATAAAATAATCCCTGCTGTAACCCTTAACATTAACTTAGTCATTTTAAACTAGGCAGGAAATGATGGATTTCAGGCAATTTCACAATACATTTCTCTGAGGTACTATAGCAACATGGCTTTGGAGGAGCAACGCTTTGATAAGCGTGACATTCTGGTGGTAGAATTTATGTTATATTTACGTTAAAAGAACAGGATAGACAGAATAAGTCCCGCTGCAATGCTTTCTCTGCAAAGCAATGAGGCAAAATTGGCCAACATTTTGGGTCTTGTAATAAACTAGATAAGCATGCTCACTGGGTCACTTAATTATAAATGTTAATACATAAGACATTTATATGCATGTGTGATGCAACAAAATAATAAATGAAACATCGTCTTCAAAAGAAATATTTATTGTGGGCTTTGAAAAACAAAAGAAATTGTCAAACATGGAGCAACAGCATAGCAAAAATCACTAATGTGGGTTTTTGCCATATTCTAACCAGCAAGTTATTCCATTACCAAACGTGGATTAAAGCGAGATCCGATTTGGCTGCTGGATCCATGTTACGAAGGTTTACACTGAATATGAGTCCATAAGACCGATTAAACCAATAAGAATGAAACAAACAGCCGGAAGAAGCCCTGATGTCATTGTTATTACTGACGAGGGATCCTACAACTACAATACGCCTTTCACTTTTTTTACTGCAATATAGAAATTCGGGTCCGATTTGAGCCAGTCGTGGAATTCCGAGCCGAATTCCTACTGCAGGTTGTGGATCATCTCCTCCTTGGCAATGAGGTGTGTGGTTTTGTTGACGAGGGACATGAGCGAGTTGAGTTTGTGCGACCAGTCGTTCAGAAGGTCGTTGGGGTCTTTGGGCCTCTGGAAGTTGATGATGCCTGCCAGCCGGTCCACTTTGGCGTATATGGTCTTGTTCACCACCAGGTTGGAAAGGAATGCCTCAGACTCCTAGAGAATGAACAGGAAAGAGCTGATTGAGTTATACTCTAGTAGTCTTCTTTTGGAAGAATAGAGTGAGTGTAACAAAAGAATATATTGTTTCCTTTCTTGTTTCATTTATAAATAATGAAATGAAGGAGTATACATTATAATGCATCAATTTTCTATCAAATTACAGAAATTATCATTTTAACTCCTCTTCCTCTATGGACACAATGCTGCTTCTTATGTGTATATACATATTTAATTTTTATTGTTACTATTGGTACATTAAAATGTTTTTTGTTCTCATATATTCCATTCTGCAAATTATTTTATTCTGTATATAAATTTATTCTGCAACCTTTGAATTCCGCCCCCATTCAATTTAATGGAAAATAAAATGGCACCATATGAACAGTTTTAATTATTAAACCGATTAGTTTTATGAGTGCATCTGTTATATAAATACAATCTGTTGCTTTAGAAATAATTTGATATATTAAAGGCAAAGTGTAAAGTCACAAAGCAGATATTGTTAATTAACCTTTATCTATTGTGAATAACCCTTTATGTCCAAACACATGAAGCAACTGATCTACTCAATTTTAACATTTTGTTTCAACCAATTAACCATTTTTCAATAAAAATATCACATTCTATACTGATATTGTTAGTGAAAATCTATTTATATATTCGTTTTTACTTACATCAATAGAAAGGTCAAGAAGTCCAGCCATCCTTTTCATCGTGATTCTCGTGTAATACTTGGCCATAATCCTTATGTTCTATACAGGGCCAAGAACAGCAGATATTTAATATCAGAATCAGGGAATGGAATAAAGCAAGAATAACATTTTATACAGAATAAAACATTTATTTTGTCCTTGAGGGCTTTGACAAAACACTTGGAGAAATGCAGGTTCTGGAAACGACATCATGATATTCCTTTTTAAAATCAACTGTAATTAGCTGTAAACTTTAAGGCATATTTAAAAGACAACCCCAAAAAATTATTTAATAGTACCATGGACATAAATGATTATATATATATATTTTTAAATCAAAGCATCTTTACAGACTTGGTATGCAACTCACATGTTCTACCACTCGGTTTTTCAGGTCCTGCCATCTCTTCTCTCCCTCCTCGTTCTTGGTGAAAACGTCAGTGGCAGGGCTGTCAGGAGAGCCTTCGCGCAGCTCGCTCCCATAATCCTCCACCAGGGAGGACCAGCGCATCAGCTCCATGGTGGTAAACTGCTTCAGGAGATCCCTATAAGGAGAGAATGAGAAAGAGAAGGGTTGGTACAAAAAAGGTGTGAATGCCTATGTACATGTGATCTCATTTTTCCTCTAAATAAAGTACTTTGGAGAGATTAAAATGCCAGGCGGCAACGGAAAAATGTCCGTTCCTCAGCACAGATAAGGACACAACCTAAACGTGCAGGGATTTCTAAAATATACGGAATTGTTTACAGTCCACATGTTTAAGGAAAAAAAAGCGTTATTTCCAAGAAACACTTCCAACAAAAATTCACATACTTGTATTTAGGGATTTCTTCCAGCTTCTTGTCTGCACTGATCCGGTGGACCAGATCAGACTGTTCGTTGTCATAAGGAGACAGAACTACATACAGAACCACACTTTTCAGGGCCTATGAAGGGGAAAAAAAAAAGATAAACACATCGGAAAAGAAAGGTACGGTTATTACATAGAGGAAGTTATTTACATTTTTTTTCATTTAACTTCCAGCCAAGCACAAAACAATACCTGCTGCCACTTGGAGCTATCCTCCAGAATGGATGGAGTGTCATAAATGGCCCGGTAGTGTTTGCATATGGAAAGGTAAGAGCCTTCATGCTGGTCCACTTGAATCATCAGATTGTAGTACTTCAGCTTAGACTCCTAAGAAAGAAGGCAACAATAAAACATTAAAAAAGTAATGACAAAGGATTATATTACATTGTTGTATTAAGGGACAAAACAGCACATGAACCGTCACAATGCCAGCACTATATAGAGTGCACTGCCAAAGTATTCATGCCCCTTAAATAGTTGCACATTTTGTCACATTATAACTACAACATAAATGGGATTTTATGTGACAAACACAAAGTATCGAATAATTGTGAACTGCAAGAAAAAGCATACAAAATGAAACTATTGAGTGAATATGTATTCATTCAGCCCCTTTGGGTCAATACTTTGTCGAACCAACTTTCACTCCAATTGCACCTGCAGGACTTGTTGGGGTGTGTCTCTACCAACTTTTCTACAGACATCTAGAGACTGTAATTTTTGAATTCTTCTTTGCAAAACAGCTTCAATTGAATCAGACTGAATGGATAATATCTGTGGACAAAGATTCTCAAGGATTTAGGTCTGGACTTTGACTGGGCCATTCTAACACATGAATATTCTTTGATCTGCATGTTTAGGGTCGTTGTCCTGCTATAAGGTGAACCTCTGCCCCAATCTCAAGTCCTTTAATAGGTTTTCTTCCAGGACTGTATTTTTCTCCATCCATCTTCCAATCAACTCTTACCAGGTTCTCTGTCCCTGCTGAAGAAAAGCATCCCCACAGCATGATACTTCCACCACCATGTTTCACTGTGGGGAGGGTAAGTTCAGACTGAGGTGCAGTGTTAGTTTTACGCCACACACAGCGTTGTACATGTAGGCCAGAAAGTTCCATTTTGGTCTCATTTGATCACTATGCCTTCTTCCACATGTTTGCTGTGTCCCCTACATAACTCATGGCAAACTGCAAATAGAACTTTTTATTCTTTTTGTCAACAATCCCTTTCTTCTTGCCACTTGTCCCTAATAGGCAGATTTGTGGAGTGCATGATTAATAGTTGTCCTGTGGACAGACTCTCCCACCTGATCTCTGCAGCTCCTCCAAAGTTAACAAGGGCCATCTGGCTGCTTCTTGGATTAATACTCTCCTCATCAGTGCAGGTGCACGGCCATGTCTGGGTCTCCACAACTTTATTCCTGACTTGTCTGGTGTGTTCTTTAGTGTGTTCATGATATAGTTTGCTCGCTAATGTTCTCTAGCAAACCCCCGAGTTCTTCACAGAACTGCTGTAATTATACTGGGATTTAAATACACAGGTAATTACTGATCAGGTGACTTCTAAAGGCAGTTGATGGCAATGGATTTTATTTAGGGTTATTGGACTAAAGTGGGTTTAATAAAAATGCTTGCCACACTTATGATTTTTTTATTTATAAAATATCTTTTTACCATGTATCATTTTCCTTCCACTTCACAATAATGCAGTACTTTTTGTTGGTCGATCACAAAAAAATAGTTCCTCAAAAATAGATTTATTTTTGTGGCTATATGTGGAAAAATTCAATTAAAATGTCTTCCACCCTCATCGCTCACCTCGGTGCCTTCCTCCTGAAAGAACTTGGTGTTGATCTTCTTGCTGATGATCTGTGTACGGATGTAGTCTTTTACGGCTATGCACAGCCTCATCTGCTCCAAGATGAACTCCACCTTTTCTTTCTTCTCCATGGAGCCGTATGTTTCTACCTGCGAGATGATGGAAATCGTTTTTTACTGAAAGTACCTTAATGGTGACCTCTCGCCTTGTTTATTAAAAAATAAATAATAATAAAAAATAAATAAAAAAAAGATGCGAGACACTTTTACATCTATGCACGTTAAAAAGGAGTTCAATCTAAACTATGGAAATTATGCAAACTGTGAATATTAATTATATATATTTGATTTTTGTGAACACGTCAAATATTACCTTCTACTACAAAACTTCACCTCGGCTGTTAAAGGGTTTAATATTAAATATAAGAGAGGCCAAGACATCATCTTGTACTTTACAGCCCCCAACAAATGTTGCATCAGGCTAAAAGATTTGTAGGCATTAAAATGATCAAGTAATTACTGCAACATAAATATATATAATGACTATTCCAGAAATAATTTGCGGATTAAGCGGGTACAACACAGAAACACAGAATCATTTGATGCAAATTGTCCTGTGTGTGTGTATGTACATGTACATTACAGGACAGGGAAATTCTTTCCTCACATTTATTAGCGATGTCTGGCATTGCACTGCAATCTGAACCCAGCTTCCTATGTTACAGTACCCCAAGTACCCGTAAAAGCACTGAGAGTAAAGGGCCTTGCTTAAAGGCCCCACCAATGTCAGCTTGACAACACTACGTCTTGAACTCCCTACATTCCACTCAGTAAACCAGCGCCTTAACCCACTGAGCCACCAAATACCTGTGCTCACATTCCAGCCAATCAGAAACAAACATTCTGACAGACTATGATAGAAATCTACCCCCTACACTTGTGTACCAGACTGCTAGATTTTTACTTAGCAATGGGTTTGACGAGAATAAACTATACCGTACATTTAAGTACGTCCAAAAACAGAGAGAGTTGACATTGTGAGTGCTCACCTGCAGCTCTTGTAGAATGGAAGCAGCCTCTTTAATCTCGCCGCTCTGCTCTTTAATACAGGCCAGTGTCTTGGTGAGTCTTGCGCGCTCAATCTCAACGTAAATCTGCACGGGAAAAAACACATGTCACAATTGTCTCCTAAGATCATTCCTTTCATTCCGAGAATTCTGGAGCCTGGCTGGAGAAACCGACCTTTCCGGCAGTAACAGTTCGGAGAGTGTCGATGAGCCTCAGTTTGACCGTCAGGTCGCTAACAGCATCCACGTATTTGTAACACTCCTGCACCATCTTAGCCACAGCCTACAAAGACACAGCAATCCGTCAGTCACCATACACTCACTCTCATACCAGAATTTTGTATTTTAGTGTTTATCCATGATATACATTCAGCTTGTATTAGAGCTTCACCTGCTTCAGCTGACTCCTCCTCTTTGATAACAGCATGATGTTCTCGTTGAGCATGTCCCAATCTTTTGCCTCGTAACACATTTGAACAATGGCCACCAAGATCCTCGATGTGGACACCATGTCCGAAGCCTGGCAAAAGAAAAACCAGTGTACAAATAAAACTGAGTTCTCATTTCTGCTCGTTCGCGAATTGCAGGACAGATTCCCCTGCTTACATGAGACAAGCCAAACAAATCCAATTTGAGCTGCTATTTACAAGAAATGACAATAGCACTGACTGACCGTTCTGGTTTGCTTCTCCAGGGACAGAAGGCTTTCCACGGCTTCTTGAAGTCGTCCTTCCTGCACACACAATGTTGTAGATATAATACATGTGAGAATAACAACTTTAGTGTGTGTGTGTGTGTGTGTGTATACACAGCCTCAGTTCATTCCTTGTGAACTTCACCCAAATTCTTTAAGCCATTTTGCTTGACATGCATCTCAAGGCTGCAGTTGTCTCTGTTGCTTGTGCATCTTTTTCCTTCCACTCAACTATCTGGTAACATGCTTTCTGTTCAGCTTCTGCACCTTACTCTCCTTATGAAGGCTATCTAGTGATAGTCTTCTGGACAACTGTCAGATCAGCAGTCTTCCCCATGATTGTGTAGACTAGCGAACAAAACTGAGAGAACATTTTAAAGGCTCAGGAAACCTTTGAAGGTGTTTTGAGTTGATTTGCGGATTGGCGTGTCACCATATTGTAATTTTTGAGATTGTGATGCGAATCGTGGGATTTCTGTTAAAATGTGGGCTAAAATCATCACCAAAGAACAAAAGACTTAAAGTACTTCCGCCTGTGTGCATTGAATTTATTTAATACATGATTATTTCACAATTTGAGTTGAATTACCGAAATAAATGAACTTTAAAAATTATGTCCTTATATTTATAACTTGTATATGTATGTATAGTATATATATATATATATATATATATATATATATATATATATATATATATATATATATATATATATATATATATATAAACACCCGATATACCGGCACTATTGGGTTGCTAACAAGCATGTTCGGTAAACACGAGCACACAAAACGCGAGTATTAGGACTTTGATACAAGCACAAACTTTTTTTTATGGGATGGAACTAAAACCTGAAGTTTTCCGACATTAATAATCTTAAAAGAAATAAAGAATGGGGTTAAAGGGGAGGGAATGTTAGCCAGCTAGCGGAGCTAAAAAGCGGTGTTGCTGCATCATGACTCAGCCGCACGTCTCCGTCCATTCAACGTACCTTAGCCATTTTCTCGCACTCGGGCAGCCGCTGGTCTACAGTCGCGCTATAGTCAATCTCCATCTTGACGATTTTCCCGTCGGATCTCTCTGCCCTGTCGTCCGACATTGTTATTGTTTTTGTTGGGGGTTTTGTATTACACAATTACAGCAAATTTAATAATCCCAGTGACTCGCTTGGGCTAGCTTCCGCCGCTCAATGTCTGTTGTCAAACCAAGCGGAAGTGCTTTATCGGAAGTGCCTTGCTCGAGCGCCACCTATCTGTGCGGGCGCACACGGCGCCATATTTTTATTTATTTATTTTTGACACTGTTTGACAGGCGCGATGTCAAGCCGTTGTCTGTGAACGTTTCCCCTCCCCTCGCATTACGGTCGACTTGTTCTTTTTAATAGACAGATTATGTGAATAAAATATCGGAAATTTATTTTGTTTTAATATTTAAGAATTCCGGAGATAAAAAAAAGACACTCGCGCGCTTGCCGCGCCGCCAACTTCCTCCGAGCGCTCTCGAATCAGGAAGTAGCTCGCTTAGCCAGCTAGCTAGTAAACACCTGAAATGGACGGTGTGTCCGAGTGAGATTTTTTTTATTTCTAATTTATTTTTAAGGGTTTTTTTTTCTTTTTGTAGAGAAGAAAGAAAGATAGAGAGAGAGAGAGAGAGAGAATGGGCGAAGCGGCGAAAGTTGAGCGTCGGGAGCAGTTAAAGCGCTGGAGCGGTTCTTCTACAGACAGACAGCCTGCCGCGCCGAGGAGACGCTGGCGGGACGAAGAGGAGGACGGCCGGCGAGATGGAGAGAAAACAACGCAGGACGCGGACGCACACCAGACGGGCAGGCAGCACGTCAAGCGGAGGTGATTTTCTTACAAATAACATACAAACGAAAAAAAAGAACATTTTCTTTCAACATACAGCAACAACAATCCTTTTTCTAGGGTTGCTCAATAGCTGCACTTCTTACTCGTCACGATCGGAAGTCATAAAGCAGAGGTGTGATGCCGAAGGTAGATCAGGAACAGGGTTCTCGGTTAGATCTTAATCGGCTGACTTTGTATACACTTAGATTTCCAGGTAGCATGTTAGGAGAAATGTGGACAGATGGACAGTCAGTCACTTTTGTCCATCATAGAATGTGGTCCTGAAGAACCATGCACTTGGAGAGTTTATCCTGGAGAACCATGGATAGCTGCATTTCTGACTCATCATGGTTCTATAGATCGGGAGCGGGTTTTCCTTTAGAGGTTCTCTAAAGCTCTTCTGTTTTAGACTTTGTTGGCGTAATGCTCTGCCTGACTTCTGCATGTGTTAGAACACAGCTGTCAATCAGTTATGTCCAACCATTGCTGGCAAGCATTTAATTCTGTTCTTGAAGACCCCTGTTCCTGGAGATCCATCTGATAATCCCTAATCCTGGAGAGCCCAGAAAGCAGTTGCATCACAATGCACCGTATAGATCAGGAGTAGGTTTTCTGGTATTGGATTAGAAAGTCGTCTTTAATGCTCTCTCCAACTCCTGATAAATCCTTAGTCTGTGATGTGTTAGGACAAAGGTGGACAGTTATCAATAAATTGTCCAACATAGGATATGCTGGGTAGCTTTCAGGCTCATAATAATGATAATCCTGGAGAGCAGGAACACTTGACTTTTGCACATCTTACTAACAAGTAAACCAAACCAAATGACTGATCATCCGTCATTTGCCACTTCCTGGTAAAATGTCTAATTAAGTGCTCTTTACAGTGTATATTGTCCCTTCCTGAGGTGTGTGTGTGTGCGTGTCTTGCTCTGCAGTAGTAGCTCATCAGCAGCAACTTCAAACTACATGCTTTTGTAAGTCTATTCCAGGGCTGCATGTCATATTGCGAATCTTGAGATCAATATTGCTATATATATATATATATATATATATATATATATATATATATATATATATATATATATATATATATATATATATATATCGTATGCTTTATAGTTATACTTAATATTTTAATATACCCAATACTTTATCTTTATTTTATTTCAGACAGTTAGACAGTTGTATAAAGCATTTCACTGCATGGAAAGTGTAAATTGGAATTTGATTATGAATGAATGGCTTGATCAAGGAAATTGTCACATCTTAGTGGTAACTAGAAAGGCTTTCAAAATAAATAGTTTTTTACAAAAAAAACATTCACTTTCATCTCATTAGGTAGAGCCAAATGAATTAAAACTAAAAATAATTTATGGTAGGTTTCCAGTGACTTTTATAATGTGAGAGTGAAACATGGTGGTGGGAGGACAGAGCTAGGCGGGGGATGTAACAGATAGGATGTAGTAGACACCGGTGAGAGATACCAGGCAGAGTTGACTGCCTGTACGGGGACGTGTTTGGAACGGCGGAAGATGCTGCGCGAAGGCGTGCAGATTCACGAGTGTGCGCATGTTCACGGGTCGGAATTGAGGAAAGAAAAGCGTGTGTGTGAGTAGAAGGGAAGGAACTTGCTGGGGCAAAATGTCTTCCTACCAACCAGGAACCAGTGAGCTCTCTTACACATTTGTCACACTTCCACATAATGTAGCAACTTCAACTTTTTACTACTAGTTCAGTGTCGGTCTGCTCAGCATCCATCTTCACTTCATCTTTGCAATGTGCACAAGAAAATCACATGACACCACACACCATACATTCACTGTCTAATCTGAGACTGGTCTTTTTGTTTGTCTCAGAAAGTATGTATTAAGTCTGCACAGGCACAGATTTATTTTATAAGAATCGCATCATTTTGCCGTCACATAATAACACAAACGGACGTTTCGATTGCAATACAGTTAATCATGGAGCACTAGTCTATTCACATTATCCCTTTTGTAACCCAATAAAGAAGCAGTCAGTTTTTACTGATTTGGAATGGTGGTTATGTAAGATTAGTAACGCACACCCCTAACTAGCTTTCTGTTAATGTCATGCTCTCCGTATTGTTACAGAAAGTCTGTATAACTGCCTGGCAGCCAGATTTTCATTTAAGCATCTCCTGGGATTTCATGGAGTCTGTGGTGACATGAATTTTTTATTCCCCCTAACACAATATTACAGATGCCTTATCATTCTTTTATTTCACCTTACCAAAGAACCTACCTGACTCCGTGTATTCATCTTAGAAAAGTTGTTGTTCTGAAATGCCAAACAGTTCTTCCTTCCAAATAGTTTGTCGGCGACTAATTGCAGTTTTGGAGACGCTGCGACGCCAAAAATCTCTCACCAACTGTCATACTTGGAGACCTTGTTGTCTATCTAACTATTCTCCTCAGTGTGCATGGGGAAGAATGCACTCATGTAAACAACTCTGCTTAATTCAAGCATTATAATTATTGCCTCAACAGTGTATATGGGGACTTTTAGGCACATAGCATTTTTTGGGTTATAGGCAGTGTTATTTGTGCTCTGGCCACCTGATGAACCCACCTTCCACTCTTCTGGGAATGATTTTGGGTTTAGACGCACAGCCATTAGGATCTGTGTTCATTCATTCAAAGGAGCATTAGGAGTTCAGTGAGGTTGGGGTCAGGGTTTTGTGCAGGACACTCTACTTTTTACACTCCTTAACACACCATGTGTTCCTGGAGCTTAATTTATGCACCAGAGCATTGTCATGCTGGAACATGTCCGGGCCTCTTAGTTCCAGTGAAGGGAAAATTATGACTGTACAAGAATACAGAGACATTCTAGAGAATTCTTTGCTTCCGACTTTTGCGGAAGAACCGTGCATACGAGTGATGTTCAGGTGTCTAAAAACGTTCCGGACAATCCGGGCATGTTTTTGTGAGCGAAAAGCCAATATTTTGGTTAATCAGTGACATTTGGGGTCGTTTTGGTGTACATTAGATTTGACTGGTACTGTTACCATGACGACTAATCATTTTGAAATCACCAGGAATAAATATTACGGCAAATTGAAATGCTAAAGAAAGGGTCTGGGGGCGTCTACTGGACAGAAATGTACTGAGCAAGCCTTAACAAGCTGTTCATGCAAGATTAAACCTCAGAAAAGATAAATGTGACAATGTTCCAGTGTTTTAGGGATTGCAGAAAGAAATTACACTTTTATTTGTCAGTGGTCAGGATATGGAACTTTAACGTACGTGTGGTTTAAAAGTTATGCATTGCATTGGCATTTAACCATGTCAATTAAAGCTTTAAAGAGAAAAATGTAAGGAAAGTATCAGACAATAGAGAAATATTATTCTCACCTGTCTATGATCTGATGAAGTATCCCACATGAAAACCGGTTCATTTATTCATCATAATCAATTCAGATTTCCTGATCTTGATAAAAATTCTATTCCCACAGGCCTTTTTTTTAACTTATCAAATGCACATTCCTTTGGCATTGTGTGGGTTTTTTTTCTCTTGCTCTTCCCTTTTCACCTCCATGCCTCAATTCCAATGAAATGTTTTCCCAAATGAATGTAATGTAATAAGGTGTATCTCATTTCAAATCTTACGCATGCCAAGTGAGTTTTTAGTATTTCTTTCTTTCCATCTCATTGTTTTAATGCATGCATTGATTGATTGTATACACACACCGAAAACAACGAATTAGAGAGTGAGTGGAATCATCTTTCCACAGTACCTTCTTCTAGTCCAATTTTTGGATCTATAAGATAAAATTATGTAAGACAGGAAAGACGCCTCACACCCACAGACGAACAAGGAGGTGGAAGCTAAACAGTTGTGGTTTTGGAGCAGGATGGAGATGTATTCCAGGCGAAAGATGTACAGTGATACCTCGGCTTATGGATTTAATGCATTCCGGAACGTGACTCATATACTGAGCTATCCATAAATTGAAACGGATTTCCCCATAAGCAATAATGTAAAGTTGGATTAAGCATTCCTGGCCACCAAACTTAAAAATAAAAATTCAACCGATATGCACTAAGAATATTTCCTTTTTAACATTTAATAATGGTGCCTTAACAGCCAAAAGTGGAAAACCTTGTCTTTACTGGGTACTTTACTTATGAGAAGACGTTCAGAGAACCAACATTGCGTATTTCAACATCATGCATTTCTGTCTGCACTGGGGCTAACTGGAACCATACATCAACCCAAAGTATCCCTCCAAGCTCTGTAAGCACTCTGTCATCTGGAGTGTTCTCTTAGTTCGAATGTCCTGCCCAGTAACCCCACCTAAATCTTATTGAGCTGCTCTAAGGATGAACTGGAATCACAAGGTCAGAAAGAAAGGCAGTGAAGAACACCTTTAGCAAAATATTTCAGCTGAATGTTTGTAGAAGCAAACTGTCCAGATGCCAGGAGTGTAAATCCGCCATTCATGCAAAAGGAAGATTTTTCAGTGAAAATAAAGTGAAACATTATTAGTTATGTAAAAAAAGTCATGTAAAAACAAATATTTATATTGTGTGTTTGTTTGTGTATATCCAAAATAACATGATACTTATTCACACATCTTTTTTGCTGATGTGCAAAAATGGTATTGTACTCTACCAGTATTTTTGGCAGGTAATATGTTAATACAACAAAATATTGTGATGATTGTGATGCATGTTTAAAATGAGATATCTAGAAACTAATACAGTTGCCATTGTGTGTCTCAGGAGGCGTGTTCGATTCGAGAGGACGGCAGAGTTCCTGGCCATCTGTGCCAGTGGCGACACGGAGGAGGCGAAGGCAATGCTGGAGGAGGTGCAGGTTATAGGCAGTGAGGGCAAAATGTCCATGGAAGACGTGATCAACTGTTCCAACACTGATGGAATCACAGCACTGCACCAGGTGCGAGGATCATCAGCATGACCTTTTGTTTGTTAAGCATGATTTGCCAGTTTGAAATGAATTCTTCTTATCATTTCATGGGAAAAAAATAAATCAAAATAGAAAAGCTAGAAGATCCATGAACTCGGCTGCATTCTCACTGTAAAGGTCAAATGTAACTGGGGAAGTGTTGTCGTGAACTTCCAGAAAATAAGTCATCAGATATAAAATTGTATCTTGTATATCAGTGTCTACTTTACGGAAGCGCATTGCACGCACCGAAAAAAGGAAAGAAAATGAACGCCATTGATTTCACACACACACAAAAATAAAATAAATAACCAGCAATAACTTTTGGACATCAAAAATGATTGGGACCCGGGTTTCTCTAAAGACGTCATATTAGGCGATTTCAGAGCCTCAGGTAAACTCTGCAAGGATCCTAAATTTTGTGCAGGATAGTGCAGGATAGTTGTTTCCGATACAAAGTCATGCATTTGAAATGCATCCAAGCTGGCTTAGTGTTATCGCGGAGGACTATCCGACACCTGCTTAAAATTCTGGATCCTCATGGAGTTCACACGAGGCGCCAAAATCGTCTAAGACGACGTCTATACAGAAATTGTATTGTACAGAATGTATTACATTTTTGATCACTCCAATGGTGTAATTTTTTTTTTTTATTAGCGAATGCAATGGCGTAAATGTTTTTTTTTTTTTTTTTTGTGAAAGCAATGGCATCTCTGTTAAAGCAATACAAAAGCCATATGTTATTACTAATCAAGGTTAGATGATATAATTTTAGCTTCACTGAAATGCTGGGGTCTGAAAGCACTATCTTCAGAAGAATTTTAATTCCGAATGAATGAATGAATGAGTGAAGGAATTGAGCATTTTTTTATATTTAAAACTAATCTCTACATAATTTCTGGTGTTTATTTGTTTAAAAAAAAGTATCCATATTCCAAGTTTACACATGCATACTAGATAAACATTAGACACTGTTTCTATGGATAGAAACAAATATTAGCTACAAAATGAGACTAAAATTAATATTCTATTCACAATAAATCAAAAAACAGTTTAACATTTAAACTGAGAATATATACCCTTTTAAGGGTATAAATGATCTGTATAAGAATACATTATCGATCCCTTAGAAATTGTTTCATCCAATTGCAAATCTAATGCAAAAATAAATAAATAAATATTCATAATCCATTAAAAACTTAATTTAATTCTTTCTGCTCAACAATTAACATTTAAGACATTTTTTTGTTTTTTTTTAAACACACATTTGTGAATCGACTTTATTCAGTAGTATAGCTAGACATAATTTTCTGTGGTAATTGTTGCTAACTAGCAATTGTGTTTTATCCTATTTGGTTGTTTTCAACTAGCAATGAATTACATATCAAATAGCAGCTAAGTAAGTCTGTCTGATGATAATGAAGTGTTGTATTTTTTTTGCCACATTTGACTTTTATTATGCTTTTGCTGGAGACAAAGACAAAGCTGTTTATTTAAGTACATTTCCGAGCAGAGAGGAAAACTGTATTAATGTATTTTGTATTACATTGTGTAATAAGCCGAGCTCATTTTAACAAGATTGTATGTTGTCCCTCAGGCCTGCATTGACGCTAGTATTGAGGTGGTGGCTTTCCTCTTGTTGCATGGTGCTAATGTAAACCAGGTGGACAATGAGGGCTGGACCCCACTTCACGTAGCAGCTTCCTGTGGGAACATGGAAATCGCTGAGTATGTACTTTACATCGTGATTTGTAGCGGTTAATGTCCTCTGAGGACGAGTCTTACAAAACTGCATTTTCTTGCATAAGCATGTTTGGTCCTTTTTAATTTTACGCACCAAAGGTATTTAGTTCTTAAATTGAATGATTAAATGTTTGCGTGTTAGATTCTTGCTGCAGAAAGGCGCATCTCTTGGCTTGGTGAACTGTGATGGCGACGTGCCATTAGACATCGCCGAAGACGAAGCCATGGAGTCACTACTGCAGAAGCACACTCAGAAACAGGGTGAGTCGATAAAAGAGACGGACATCCATGGGGGGGCAGAAAGCTCTTATTAACATGAATAGCTCATCTCCCACTCACCCAGTTATGCAGTGAATAATGGAGCGATGTGACACTGACGTCTAAATCCCTCCATTACAAATACTTATGTGTTTGTTAGTCACTGCGACTGGAACCTGTGTGTAAATGGGCTTTCAGATTTCAAGCCAAAAAAAAAAATATGAACATTTCTGTTAAATGTCACAAAGCCTAAAGAAACTGTTATACAAATTTCCCCTTAAAACAATCTGCCTGGACACGTATGGTGTCTGAAGAATGCGTCTTTATTGTTGCACTCGAAGACAAGCTTATAGCTCCGTGGTTAGCTTCATGCAAACTGCATAACTACATAAACAAGCACTTACGTTATTTGGTTTCTGGCTCTGTTGCGCATCATTTATTATAATAAACAGAGCTAAATGCGTTCTTATAGCCACCTGAAAATCCGTCTCCTTCTCCACACTTAACGAATGAGTAGGAGGTGTAGAGGATATCTCGTTTCTCATATTTGTTCTTTTTCCAATATGTGTTTCGCATTTGCATGTCCAGATGGTCCTGGTCAAATGTATAATGATACCTTCTTTTGTTTATCAAACATATCTTGGCTTTTTTTGTCTATTTTTTGGTGAGTGACAATCTGTATATATAAACTGTTTTTCAAAGGTAATATCAGCCTATATGGTGAAAATGAGAGAAATCCAATTTTATTTGTCACATAAACATACATACATAGTACGACATGCACTGAAATTCTTTTTATGGCCCGCCCAACATGTAAACATGTAAATAGTGCAGGCATTATAAAGAAATGTAAATTAAAAAAATACAATAAAAATATGAATAAATAAAAAATATATAAAAATAGTGTATAAAGAGTAAAGTGACTGCAAAGTGTAAAATTAAAATATTAATAATTAATTATATTGATACTAACCAATCCTGTCCTTTCCGTGTCTTAACTAATGGTGCCACGGATCCCAAAACTCACAGTTCCAGTAACGATTTTTGAGTCCCAGATCAGGGATTTTTCGGGTCGTCAAAAAGAGGAAGGAGATAAATATAATTTGCTTTCCATTTATTTCCAGAAAAGTTACGGCAAGTTTCTGCTCCCATACGTGCGATTTGAAGGATGTGAGAGGCATTTCAGGTTCTTCTGCCCCTCTGCTAACTGCTTTTGTTGATCAATTTAACATCTCCTTTTCACGTTTACACAACTACCCTGTGTCATTACGCAATGACATATAAAGCAATATCATCAGGGGGGGGGGAACGCCTTTCATTTTGCAGTCATTTAAAAATTATGATTTATCCTCAAGCAATTAATCCGCATTGTAATTGCTTATTGTTTCGTTATCTCACAGTCAGATCTATTATTCCATCCTCCCTGTCCAGGTGTGGATGTTGAGTCCGCTAAACGCTTGGAGGAGGAGTTGATCATGCGTGATGCCCGCGGTTGGCTAACAGAGGGCGTGCCTGCCGATCTGCACCATCCCAGGACTAAAGCCACACCCCTCCACGTTGCAGCTGCTAAGGGCTACCTTGAGGCCATCAAGTAAGCAATGCTACTATTTAAATTAACACTTTTTTGAAACAGCATTGCATGTGTTGATGCTATGCTGTATATTAAGCTGTTTGGGTGGGGAAACTTTGAAATGGTCTGGCTGGCACGTGATCGGACAACTCTCAGATCTCTCTAAGAATAGCTGATGTTTGTTTCCTGCCTCATGCAAGAGACTTCCTGTGGAACAAGCCGCAGTTGTCCTGCTGCTCTGTCTAAGACTAGGAGTTGCTCTCCGCACTATAATTCATATCCTCACATACACTTGCATCTTAAAAAAGTCTAAAATTTAAAAATGAATGTTTTCCATAATTGCATATTTCTTCATTAATGCAATTAATTTCTGAAATGAATACAATTGGCCACAAATGCTGCTGCTATGCCAAATTATCTTATCTAATATGCCCTTACTTGGATTGCAGCACACATGTATATTATTTTACATCTACAGGAATTAAATATTAGCAAAGCTTTGATTAGAATAAATTAAAGGCCAAAATATAATGTATTTGTGTGTGTTTTTGATTTTGTGATTTTGGTCTTAATGTGCTTAAACTTCTTATGTATTAGAGTATTTCCAAAAAAAAAATAAAAAATGTATGTGTCTCAGGTTGCTGTGTCAGTGCGGCCTGGATGTGTCTGCTAAAGATGGGGACGGCTGGACTCCGCTCCACGCTGCAGCTCACTGGGGTCAGAGCGATGCGTGTTGTCTCCTCGCAGAGCAACTTTGTGACATGGAGGCCCGCAGCAATGGGGTGAGCGAGAAAGCAAGAGCGCTAGTTAAAACAGCTGAATTCATTCTAGTCGAAGGATGAAGGGTGAGAGTCTCTTTTCTTTTTTTCCCCCATTGAAACCAGATTACAATAAACAGACTACGTAAAGAGAGAAAAAAACAGAGAGCTGAACAGACAGAGAGTGAGATTGTGCTAGACAGAGAAGGGGAATTGTAAGAGAGAGAGAATGTGGTTTTCAAAGTGACAAGAGAGAGCTTGTGTTTGATAGAGTCAGAGCGCATTACAAATACGACTGAACAGAGAGAGAATAAAGAGAGTGTTAACTAGAAAGTAGGAAACAGAGTTAAGGATTCAAGTGTATGAGTTAAAAAAAACATTTAAAATACTGGTGTAAACCAGTAGTAGGAATTTGTATGAATTGAAACTGTCATCTGGACCGAATAGTTGGTTTTCTTCCTTTTCTTGCTACTAACCTAGTGGCAAGTTGCACTTCGCTTTCAACTAGATCTGGGCGATATGTCATATAAATGGAATCTTGGATTTTTTTAGGCAAAATTCGATTTTGGATACAGTACAAAAATTTGTCAGGGGTGTTTACCAGTTTTTAGCCTGTGTTTTTGGGGCTTTTAATTATTCTCAAAAAAAGCATAAAAAGCACACGTTGCCATTCATGGATGAATGAAATCCCTCATTAATGAAGACCTTTTTTTTGGGGTTTACCTTTTGTGGGGAAATCTGGAAATTCAAAGTCAACATCTCAACCAATATTGATCAACCATATTAAACATTATATATCTGTTAGTTGGTATTAGTAGCATATGATGCAGTTTTAGTTCCATGTTAAAAAAAATGCTAAAGTTTATCCTGCAGCACCACACGCCTCCCCATTCTACAGCGTGGTTCTGTTTGAGGTGCTGGAATAAATTAGTCGTGCTGTTACCTTTAGTTGCAACAAATTTCAGATATATTTTACAGCCGTCTTTGGCTTATGGAACGTCTGAAGTTGCAAACCCGAAGCATTTCAGTAAAACTGATGAAACCGCGCCCCTCTAGGAAACAAGCACTTCGGATTCGTCAGAGCTCCGCCATGCTGCATTTCATATTTCACAAGTGTAATGCGTGGTGGGAGGCGGAGAACTACGGATGCTCACTGTGCTGAACCAAGGTGAAATTGTAAAATCAAGGGTGAAAATTCAAGGGTTCTATTATGTCAGAGAAGACACTGCTCTCGTTGGTAGATGCTGTGTGGCTGGCAGGAATTAGCAAATGTCCAAATTAAGGAAGTGTGTTAGATTGCAAACCACAGATCATGGTGGTCAGAAAATGATTGCTGTTAGAAATAGGAATTGTTTAATTTGTATATATTCAGTTATTTTATAGAGATAAAGGTTTGCTCTTTGTCAGATCTTTTATAATCCTTTTTAATTGGGGATTGATGAAGAACGAAAGCCTAATCTATGTTTCAGAAAATGACAGGGAGATTGAGAGGCGTTTAAAGCGTGAAAGTGCTATAGAGTGAGACTAAGGAACCAAGACAGACTGACTGACAGACTCAGAAGCCAAAAGAAATGTATGGTGGTGAAAGCTGTGCACGGAGAACAACATGACTGCAGATGGGCGAGCGACACTGACAGCTAAACAGAACACGGTAAAGAATGAGGCATTCAGATAGCATTGTACAGACAAATTGAGACCGGCGCAAACCTAGACAGCAAAATAAGCGAGATGGACAGCTAAACAGAACGCGAGAAGGACAGCTGTACAGTAGAAGAATAGGGGGCAGGGATCAAGCTATGCACCGAACGAGAGAATGATGGCCATCTAGAATAGAGAGATACAAAGAAAGAGAAACAGAGAATCGTCAATTGGAGCAATAAGGAGGACGCGAGACAGTTCAATCCAGGCCGAGCGAGGTATCTAGGCCGAAGTTGGATAAGGAGCTAGAGAGGGAGGAATGAGACCGAGAGAAAAAGGAGACTAAAATGTTTCTCGAAGCCAGTAAATAGAAAAAACATGCGTTAACATGCAGTTACACCTTAGAGCAAATCCAATGTTAGTCAGCTCCGCCAAAGTGAGCACTTTAACACACTTTAGCTTGTGCAAGTGTGCAACAGAAAGGATGTGTGTAGGATGTGTGTCAGTGCCCTTCTGTGCCAAAGAGCTCACCACACTAATGCTAAAGCAGGCTGCACCCACACACACACACACATAACTTCGCTTTGTAGGCTGCACCCACATGAGTGGGAATAGCGTTAAGAGGGTATTTTAGTGATTTACTATTAAGCAGAACGTGTGTATTATTAATATACATGCCAAACCTATACCAATTATTTTTTTTATTATTAGTAGTAACTAATGAATTTGTGTTTCGTACTGGTTCCTTATTGGTTATTTTCATTTCACGACACAGTATCTGTTACATTTCAAGCACGGCCTAGAACCAACATGACCTATTCCATACAGAAGAAATGGTGCTTTCTGATGCTCACAATGGGGAAGGAGTTAGCTCAGTGGTTAAGGCGCTGGGCTACTGATTGGAAGGTTGGGGGTTTGAGCCCAGGTATCGCCAAGCTTGCCACCCTTGGGTCCATGAACAAGGCCCATAACCCTCTGCTCTGGGGACGCTTTATCATGTCTGCACTCTAACCCCAAACTTCCAAACAAACTAGGATAGATGAAGAAACAGTTTCACTGTGCTGTAATGAATATGTGACAAATAAAGGCAATTCTTCTATTCTATGTTCACTTTTAATAATAGTCAAATGTCAGTAAAACACTTATATTTGTGCCCCATTTTTGCTTACTTCAGAGCCAAACTGTTACATATTAGACGTGGGAGCTGCAGCTGTTCATAAATAGAACAAAAATGAGCAACCGTCTCATAACACCATATGACCTCTTTTCCATTCAGCTTCAAAGATTTTTCTAAGCATACACAAATTCACCACAGTAAGCTATTATATTTACGATTAGTGTCGTGTGGACTCTTGCTCAGATATTCGTTTCCTACAGAATCATGAAAGGAGCTGCAGAAATATGAGGTTGGATTATGAGGTTCGGCCTAATTCGGGAGGGGGGTTATTCAAATGTATTAAAAAAATAGACCAATGTAGAACATTTTTAGCATGATATAAGATACATCTGGCACAGAAACATGACAGTGTGTACCCACTGTGAAAAGTGGTGGTGACAGCATTATGCTTTGAGGCTGCTTTTCTTCAGCAGATGTTAAAGTGAATGATTCGGGGGAGGGGGGGCTTTATAAAATTACAACAGGAGTTTATAAACACATTGTATTCTATTGAAGAGCATTACTGATATGAATAAAACCCTGATGTCAAAATGTGTCTTTTATGGCTTGTCAGTTCAAATATGCATTTATATGACATTAATTATACGTCATAAAAATGTGTATTTTAGGGTCAAACTCCATTTGATGTGGCTGATGAAAGTGTGGAGGCCTTGCTGGAGGAATTAGTGCAGAGACAAGCTAGCGTAAGTCAACTCTCTCACACACACACACACACACACACAACAGATAATTGCAATTTTAAATTGTATGTAATTTTGTAAATCTGTTTTGAATAATGTTATTTAATGCGTCCTCTTATGTTGGACTATATTTACATTTATATAATTACGAGTTATCGATGTTGGCTGCTCATCCTCATTTTACTTACCGACAGTTTGTGTATTTTTCTTTGCAGTGGCGAACCGAACAGGACATTAAGGATAAACAGAATGCACAAGCTGCTGCAAACGGCAACGCTGGCAAAAGACGCAGGTTTGAAATGCAGCCTGACGCTGTTTATACGGATCTGTCCGGAATTGCAGTAGGTCCTTTTTATTCAAGGCTCCTTCTCTCCCTCTGTCGTCGTCTGCCAGGAGCTCGGTGTGTAGGATGAGCAGCCGAGAAAAGATAAACGTGCAGGATCTGTCAAAGGAGCGAGGAGTTTCTGGAGGCCTGGAACTAAACGAGGAGAGAGAGAGCAGTCCCGGTAAATATTAATTAGTAAAATAGAATTATTTAATTAATAAATAAATAATAAATATAATCTAGCTTTCTTTGTGCAACGCAATCTCATGGGTAAAAACAAACACCACGGCATCAAGTCACCACTAGAGGCCGCTCTTGTAATTACATCTTAAATTACCAAAGCCGGAAAAACTATCTGTACAGCTTTTTGCCTGATCTTTTAGCTTTCCAGCAATTAGTGCTTCGAATTTATAACTAATGGAAACTTATTAAATCATATATTTAAAATAATTTTAAAAATGTGTTTTATATATTATTATAATATTAATATAATATTACATATTATATCTATATTGTTATATTACAATTAAAGTTATTAGGGTGTTAACACAAATTGTCTTTAACTTCACTAATTTGATCAACACGCGATTAACGCCGCATGCATTACTACGTGTTCACTCTGCATTGTGTGAGTGTATGAACGAGACCCGGACAACAAACAACAAAATGAATAAAAAAAAAACTTCACTCACGCTTCCTAAATTTCCCCGAATTATGCCTACTAACTGCGCATTCACAACAGTTATGAGTTCACTATATTACCGTATGGAACCTTACAGAAGCGCATTGCATTCCCAAATCCGTATTACGGAAATGTATTTTTATTTTGTGAATTAAATGCGCTTCTGTATAACATAAACGTGTAACCAGTTCATATGGAAAGCAACCGGAACAGAAGTCTTAAAGGAGTCACGTACCATATTTTACAATTTAAACAACCACTAAAAAGGTCAGAGTGCCGTTCCACTTGTGAGAGGGCAGGCCGTTTTCAACTTGTGGGCAATAATTTAGGGACCCCTGTCATATGTCAAGAACCACATATGTCTGAGCATAAGAATATTGGTGGTCATAATGTAATTGGTTGAACAGATTGTACTTAGGGAATTTGCTTATTGACTTTGTGTCTAGACCTCACTGGCTAAATGCCAGTTAAGGGTGACATAAGCGTCTTATCATCGAACTGCATGACGGCATGGTCAAAATCTGTCCAGTCTGTTCTCTGAAGTTTTTTTCCCCCCTCTAATGTAGAGAGTTCTGCGGTGTCGAGCCCGGATACAGAAAGCATCACTACCTCTACAGTCAGCCCTGCTGACAAGGTAGAGTGTTCTGTTAAATGCAGTAAATTATGTGCTCTATTTTGTGCAGTGGTGTCATACAGACGTACATTTCCTGTTTATTTATAGCATATGTGCAATTATTAACACACCATGTTTCTGATGTATGTGTTTGATTTACTCAACCCACACCACAGACCCCTGAAGAGAAGGAAGCAGAGGAGAGAGAGCAAGAGCAAGAGAGCCGCACTGCCCGTGTTCCTCCCACTCTGCAAAGAGGCGACTCGGCCCCAGAGAGCCCAAGCGGTCCCTCTACTGACGGCAAGAAGTAAGACCACCACCTACACACCAGCTGCTTGTCAGAAACAGGCTTTTAAGCACATTGTGTGTTCTGTGAACTGATGCATTTTGGTCTCTATAATGATTTTGTTTCAGTCATTAGGCGTTAAATACGTCCAGATTTTACATTGTGTACTGATCATTTAGCTAATAGTGGAATCTTTAGTGACCTTCGACCTTCATCCACCAATCACCAGGTACCAAGCACCATTCCGAGATGAGGAGTCAGAGTCTCAGAGAAAAGCTCGTTCTCGACTTATGCGCCAGTCACGACGCTCCACTCAGGTATTATTATTTCAGCGTTCATCTTTTTTTTTTTCTTCATAATTATTCCATAGCATATATAGTCTGTGTAAATATGGTGTTCCACTGGTGCTTTAATTTGCAGGGAGTGACTCTAACTGACCTTAAAGAGGCTGAGCGAACTGTTAATAAGACAAGTGAACCTCAGCCCAGTCTTCAGTTTGTCCGTCCTGTTGTCACGGTAACACCAGCAGAGAGAGGTACGTGACTATTAACAAGCATTGCAATCCTGGACACTGAGTAATGTTCTTCACTAAGAATTTGACTTAAATATATTTAAATTACCTTTACTCCAACTTTATTGGACTTGTAGTCCAGCTTCTTATTTTTTAATTTTGGAAACTTGTCAATGTGGAAATGTTGCATGCTTAAGATGGGGTGCAATTCTATAGATCAAACACGACACGATTGGAGAAGCGCATTGCATTCCCAAAGGAGTATTACGGAAATGTATTTTTCTTTTGTGAATGAAATGCGCTTTTGTATAACTTCAATGTGTAACCAGTTCATATGGAAAGCAACTGGAACAGAATTCTTAAAGGAGCCATGTACCATATTTTACAATTGCTTTTTTTTTTTTTTTTGCATCTCACAAGTAGACACCATGGCTTTAAATTTCCTTTCAAAATACACCAGCTCTTTATTCCTTGGCCTAGCAACCGGAAACTGGCAGATTGCTAGAGTGTGTTTTAGGCATCAGGCATAACATTATGACTGACTCACACTGATTATCTCGACATGATGACATGTGTTAGTGTGCAGAATATATCAGGCAGCAAGTTAACATTTTGCACTTGTGGGCTGTTCCTAGTCTGCAGTGGTCAGTATCTATCAAAAGTTGTTCAAGGAAGGAACGGTGGCAAACCAGTGACAGGTTTTTGGTCTGCCAAGACTCACTGTTTGATTCAAGAGAGCCTAATAAACACATGTGCACTTGTATTAAGACTGCAGTTTCAACTTTTAACCATTAAATTTGTCTATAATTTCTGAATAAATGGTTCGGGATTATGAGTATTTGATTGGGATTAAGAGTATATTCTTGGGAATATCTCAGAATATTGTGGGACTGAATATTGTGATATTTTCTGCAATTTTTTTTTAAGCTGGTACCCAGTAGTACACCAAGAAACACCAAGAAATGCACTATATAGTAACAAGGCATTATTCTTTGACACAGAACATATGTCATTTCAGGTGTGACCTGGAACTGTGCACTGCTATTTATATTCATATATGCACATAATAAGGAAAATGCAAGCAATTGCTAAGCGTAACATTAACTCACAAGTGTTTATCTGCAGACACAGAGCCTGTGAAGGCCTCTACCACAGAGGGAGATTCCAAACTGGGTGCTAAGGATCGTCGTAGAGCGAGGAGAGAGAGACGCTCTACCGGCATCGCCGCACTTACAGGAGAGGTGAAAAGCAAATACACACACATGCACTTCATGTAATGTTGTACATTTTTTTGCAGAGACTTGACGACACACACTTTAATAGAAGTGAGGTTTGTGGTGAGGAGACTTGTGAACCACATTCACACTGAATGATCTGTATGAGCTTTAACTAGTTACTGAGGTGTTTTTTTTACCTTTTAAGATTTTGTTTAAGTAAAAAGTGTGAGTTAAATGTCAGCGATGAATTTAACAAATAAATTGATGATTTCAAAATGTCAATGACCAGATTTTATTAACCCAACAGCCAATAATATTCTGTATTCAAAAAAAGAGTAATGACATCCATATTTAGGTTCTTGCAAGTGATTCTATATTTAGTAGAAAATAATGTTATATAGTTATATATTGTGACTGACTGCTTTATCACTACATTTTATGTTGCACAACGTCCTCTTTTGTAAAGACTTTGGCATTACGGAGCACTAATACTGCAGAACGAATTTACCGATAGCTAGGTTGGATTGTAATTTGCAATAAGCGATTCATCAATGGATTTTAAAATGAGAAAAAAAACATAACATAACCCCATGTAGTCCTGAACCAAAAAAGTGTGTGCTTTATATTATTTAATTTGTATTTTTTATATATTATTATTTTATTATTTATTTGTAATTCATTTATTATTGTGCAAGTTGCACTAGTTATTTTTATTTAATTGTAATCTGTAATAATTCATGGTACTGAAAGGTTTATGTATTATATACTATATAATCATCATAATAGTTCCATTGTCACACAAATGTTTGACAATTCTGTACTTTTATTGTATTCTTGCTATACAAGTTATTGTGGATTAAAGCCATCTGAATGTAATTGTGGTTGTAATTGTGAATGTACTAATAATAATAATAATAATGAAAAAACACTGGGTGAAAGACTTCTGCTTGTTTTTTGTTTTTTTTCCTCAGACAGAGGACTCGGATGTAAACGAGCCTACCCGTGCAGACGGCACAACAAGGTTTCTGTCTCTTCTTCTTCTACAGACTTTAATTTCTATGTTGCAGTTTTTGTGGGTTTTTTACAAACTGTAGTGTTGCTTTGCCACAGTGAACCCCAGACAGGAGATGCGAGATCATTGTTATCACTGGATTTTAGAAAGGTACTTGAATTTCGCTTTTAAATGCTGCTGTTGAACTGCTTGCCAAGATGTCAGAAGGAATTAAATACACCTGGCTGTTTTCCTGCGTGTGTCTGTGCAGCTGTATGTGGAGGTGTTGAAGGAGAACAGTTGTTTGAGGGAGAAGCTCCAGGAGACGCAGCTGCAGCTAAGTGAATGCAAAGTGGATCTTGAGCGACTCCGTCAGGTGTGTGTGTGTGTGTGTGTGTGTGTGTAGACATGCAAGGTGACAATTCACTGACAGCAATGAAAACATACCTACAAATAGGTATTTCTATAAATAGCCCCTCCCCCTACAAATCATTAGTCATGGTTGTTTTAATTTGTATGTATTTTTCTTACAGTTTATGAAATTATAAAATATAAAATCGGATTTCTTGCAGTTTCCTGTATACTGACTGCTTTGGAAATTGATCCTCCAACATTAAGGACAGTCAATTAATAACTGATAATGTACTCTAATATTTTATACAGTCAACAGTCAAACCAAATAGCATTTTAATGAAAGTCCAACATCTTATTAGTTCAAGATAAACTAAGCAGCTTTAAATATAAAGTTAATTCTTGAGCTTCCCTTGAGCATCCCGATAACAGTAAAATCTTACCCAACAAATTTGGGTGATTTGAGCGATCATCACCCTCAAGTGGATTACAGATTGTTTACATGTTTCAAACATGATCAAGTACTGTATATAGAACTCCTGAAGAGCTATTTTTTATTGGTCAGCTAGACCTATAGCCATACACTAATATATATCTAGTTTACTGTCAAAATAATGTGCATGTGTGTGTATTTCTGACCTCAGAACCAGGAGAACGGTTGTGACCGCCCTGCTCTACTGGAACTAGAAAGATTTGTAAGTCTGGCCTCATTTCAGTGTCAATACAATTCTCATTTTCCACTGTCTCACATACTTCCTATTTCTTTGATTAGTTCCTATAAGCTATGATTTTTTTGGATGTGGTGAACTCAAAAAAGCGAAACGTTGCCCATCATTGTAGTGTGAGAACATAAACAAAGATACAAAAGGTCACAACTTGGAGCAACTGGTCACTTCTTAGTGGAGATGGCAGAGGCTTGTTGAAGAATTCAATATAGGAAATAGATAACACTGTCTACTCCATATAGGCATCTGAAGTCGTCTTACAGGCTGAATGATTATTCTAATTGAGGTTTAATATAATGTAAATTAATTTGACCAGTAACTGACTTTGACTGTAAATTCTGAAGAATGTAGAAAATAAATAGAATATGTAGAAATAGAAGTATTTCTAATACCAGTGGTGGACCAGTACACAGCAGAGTCAGGAATTTCTCCCATCATTTATTCCTCGTCAAATGTTTTGATGTCTGGTTCTGCTCATTATTGTCGTAATAAGTCTCACATCCTTACAATATACCTAAAACAGGAATTTTAGATCTTTGACCTTTCTGTGACACCATTGGTTCAGTTCTAAAATTCCAGTTCATCTGACACTTCTAGTGACACTTTTCTTATAATACGATATTAGATTTTTATACACTAACACTGGGACACAGATAAGGATTGAGAAGCTGCCACTGATTGGTGGAGGCATAAAAGTTGTTAAGGTTTAGCAAGATATACCAGTAAAGGGAAATATTCAGTCAGGGGGTAGTGACTTGTGACCTCTTTGTGTGTGTGTGTGTGTGTGTGTGTGTGTGTGTGTGTGTGTGTGTGTGTGTGTGTGTGTGTGTGTGTGTGTGTGTGTGTGTGTGTGTGTGTGTTGGTTTTATGGCATTTTTTTGTGTGTTACAGGAGAAAAAAGCACTTGAGAGGAAAGCAGCAGAGCTCGAAGATGAACTTAAGGTGAATGTGTTAATACACATTAATAATAATGTGTTAATACTGTACCTTTACCATGCTGAATAAAAAAATCTGTCAATTAACACTCACTCTCTCACATACACACACACACACACACACACACACCACAAATACACACACACTTCTGTACTTACATTCTTATTCTTCTTCCCACAGGTCCTTGTTGACCTGCGTGCTGATAATCAGCGTCTGAAAGACGAGAACGCTGCTCTCATTCGTGTCATTAGCAAACTTTCCAGATGAGCCCTCCATTCCCGCCACTTTTTTTTACTGAAAACCACAAGGTGGCAGCACTGCCCATCTCTTTAACCCAGAATAAATTGGAAGAACGCTCTTCTCTTTCTGCCTGGCAATGACGCACTGCAATTGTCGGTTGTGTGTTTGTGTGCCTGCGTATGTGTGTGCGTTTGCGTGCGTGTGTGTGTATGTGTGTGTCTCACCCGTCTGGTGGCTAAAAACTACTGTTCTCCAAACGAACCTGCACACAAAGGTGAACAGACCTAGCCATAGCACAACCCTCAGTTAAACAGCACACGAACATCAGGAGCTTTTGATTGCGCCAAGGTCTGATCTCGCTCGTTCCACGAACAGTAACACGTTACTTGAACTCATTGTCACAAGACTGATCATAACACCACACGGTCATAAACACATTCGTAATTGTGTACGGTATAGCCAATGCCACCACTGTCGTTACAATTAGTAGTAATTGTCATAGCTGGGATTTTGACCATCTGAAGGAAATCAGTTGCTTATATCATTCCCTTACTCTAAATGATGTATGTAGCTTTATGATTGCCAGAGATTATTCACCTCATAAATATGACACAAAATTTGTCATAACCACCCTGACAGCTGCCATCTGATTTTTTTTTTTTTTTTTTTTTTTAATGTACATGCCTCAATTCCATCACTATAATATTTATTCCTGATGGCTTACGTATGTGTTTATGACCATTTAATGTCAGTATTATGACGTAGGGTTCACATAACGCGTTACCCGAAGTACATACTTGAAGTACAGTCAAATGGAGAGGAAATGCAGGGTGCTTATGTTCTGTATATTTAATTAGAATTCTTTTTTTTTCCTTTCTTGTGTGCACTGTTCTTGTTATCTCTGTTTTTTTTACCTTCTAGTTTCTCTTAAAATAAGCCAGTACATGGTTGCGAGTTTATATTATTCTTTGCTTTAGATGTGTGTATCCACGGTAGCTTGTAGTTTATACTCTCACAGTGTTGGACACCAGAGGGCACGGTTATCAGTTATTAGGACGCGACCAATAAAGTGGGCCGTCCTGATTTTGCAGAGCAACGGGTCATTTGGCATGAGGTTTTTTTTTTTCTCTCTCCAGATATCTGATCATATTCCTTTTTTTTCGTTTTCATCAACTTACCTTTGTGCATAATATAAAAGGAACAGTGTGTAAAAATGATTATTGAGTAATAAAAGAGGGGCTTTATATAGAGAGTTTTTTCTGTTTTAACATTTTTCTGGTCCAAACATGAGCCCCAAAACTCACAAACATTGCTGCTCAGGTCTTTCCATTAAAAATAACCAAATTACATCGTTTAAAAAGGGGGGGGGTTAAATTTTAATTAGAGGGAATTGAGAGAACTTTTATCGTTGTTATTTTGTTTGTCCTAGAAATGTACTTTTATGTTATTTCTATCGGGGTAGCTTTCTGATATAAGCCAGCAAGGTTAGATAAACAGTTGCATAATTAAAACAAGTAGGCAAAAATGCGCTTTTGAATATTTTATGTGAAAGCGGAATGTTTACATTAGAAAATTGAGCGCAATTTAGTGGACAGTTAATAAAAGTATTTCAGTAGGCCAATATAAAATACAGAGCTGTTGGGTGTATTGTTTAAATAATTAGAAAAATAAATAAAAATGTCCAGGGACCTCGGATGACTTTTGTATCCAATCATGTCATCCAATTACAATGGGTTTTTTTTTTTTCGGGTTGGAGGAAAAACCCTTTAATTTTCTTATATGGCAACACTGTTTACAAAGCAAAATGTTTACAGAGTTAGACATGTGCCACTTCATTAACCTCTTTGTAAAACTCGATAATGGTTAAATATGCATTCATGGTAGTTGCTAACAGAAGGTGTGGTGTCAACAAAAGGAGCTAATCAACAAAGATTAGTATGCTGGGTTATGCCAAGTGGAAAAAAAGTAGTAGTGATTGGACATTATCAAATATGCTAATTGGTTTGAACCTAAGCCCCACCCTCTTTTAATCAGTGACTCGCTCAGCAAAATCAGGACAGCGCTTGCATTGTTAAACACATCAGACACACAAACGTGCCAAAACCTGAAGCTCCTCTCCTGCATGGCTGCTGGTGCTACACTGTTGAGAACTGGGGGGGGGGGGGGTCTTTCCTCTTTCTCACTCACTTTCTCGCTCTCTTTCTCTGCGTCTCTCTTTTTCTCTCAGGACAAGCTTAGATAAACACTGTACTCGAGCACACTGCTACTGTATGTCGGACCAAACAGTCATTGACATGGTTGCTGTTTCTCAGCGAGCGAGTATTTATTAGTGTATATGATGTGTTACAGAGCCTGTGTCCTGTGCCAATGGTGGTGTAGGGATTATTTTTGTCTTTTTTTTTTGTCATTTATTTTCATTAAGAGGAGAAGGAGGAGGAATGTTTATACTGTGAGTCCTGCTCTCGGAGGAACAGGCGCTTTATAAGGTCAAAGCTTTTGACAGTTTACTATCGTCATGTTGTATTTTTTTTATTATTATTATAATAATTAATTGCTCCTGTTTTATTAATATTATTTTTAAGCCAATGCATGCCAAGATTGTATTTCGACGAAAAAAAAACGGAAAAAAAATACGTGCCTTTCTATATATCTATTTTAATATTTCATCGTTGCTCAGTTGAAAAGGTTCCGGGCTCGCCGGCTCGGTCGACGCTCCGATAGACTCCAAAAGATTGTGCTGTCATTCAAAAACACATCCAGCCGTCAACATTCTGCGTAACGGCCAATAAAATGTAATGGAAACCAAAAAAATGCATCAAGGTTTTTTTTTAGCTTCATGGAAACCTGGAACTGTATGTCTGATAGGTTGTTAACACCAAACTTTTTTTCTGCCAAGGCCCTCTTCTGTAACTTCTTTTAAGGCCTATAAAAGAAATCACATGATCCATAAACTTACAATTTTACTTAAAAACCTTAACCTTAATTAACCTTCTCAGTTGAGATACTGCATCCTCTCTCTAAAATGGATCTTATTATAGGATTTATCAGTATGTATTTTGCTAACCGTTCTGTGCTCTACTGAGCTTTTGGTGAGGTTTTCGGTGCATAAAATGTATATAATTTTTTCATATCTTTTTTTTTTTTTTTTTTTTTTTTTTTTTTTTTAAATAAATATACCATAGTTAACATAGATTGATAATCCTGACATATGGTTAAAATAAATGTTTTAATAATTTCCTTAGCTGGATTCTAGAATTCCCACCAGTTTGAGAACTACTGTGTTACATGGTTCTTTAGGTATGTGTGTGTGTGTGTGTGTGTGTGTGTGTGTGTGTGTGTGTGTGTGTGTGTATATATATATATATATATATATATCATATATATATATATATATATATATATATATATATATAGTTTTTTTTTTTTTTTTTATTTTGTTTTTTTGTTTTTTTTTTTTTTTTTTTTTTTTTTTTTTTTTTTTTTGTTTTTTTTTTTTTTTTTTTTTTTTTTTTTTTTTTAAATGTGTCTGGATATTTTACCAGAACTGTACAATTTCGTTTCACATTAAGTGCACTGGTTTGGTTTCTGTTTGTTGGCAGGTCTCTGTATTCTTCTGTGTAAAGAACACGAGACCTGTAAGGCTCCCCCATTCCCATCCCTTCCCCTAAACCCCTCCCACTCAGGAAACATCCACTGATCTGAGTTCGCACTCAGTTAGGTTTCTGTTTCCTTATTGTTAAGTTTCTATTCTGCAAACCCGACCAATGCAAACGTAGTAAACGTCTGCTTATGAAATATCCAACAATTATAACATGATGACTCCATGAAAAATCATCATCATCATCGTTTATATAGATGGCTAAAATAACAATAACAAAACTTCATAGATTCGGTGTTGCTTGATGGTTTCTATTTCTCAAGTGTGACATCATAACACACAAGGTGGGGAGGAAGGTTTATAACCCTGCACTCAGGCTGAGAGTTGACTCCTCCGTTATACTTGGAGTTTGGTTTTCTACTATTCAGACAAAGCAGAAATGGCGTGCATCCAAGTGCAACTCTTTAAGGTAAGGATGAAGAGGGTATAAAATAATTGGTGCTTCTAGATGTACACGATAAACGTGTGTTAGATTGTTTCAACGTCAACATGAGCGTTTAATCTGGCGTTGTTCTCTTCAGAAGGTTGTGAGTTCACCCCCAAACATCCTCACAATTAAAAGAGCCAAAGACTTAAACCACTTCAGTCTGTGTACATTGAATTTATTTCATATACGATATTCTAATTTATTGAGATGCACCTGTACTGTGTGTGTACTTTTGTGTATTTATGTACAGTATGTATTTATTTCTTTACTGTAAATGATCATGTTATTTTTCAGCTCATCAAGCACCTACAGCAATTAAGTCGATATGTGGAAAGAATGCATGTGGAGGTAAGTGTGCGTAAATGCTGAACAAAGCTAGAAATGATCCTGATGTCAGATCAGTGTTACTCGTGTGTGTGTGTGTGTGTGTGTGTGTGTGTGTATGTATGTGTGTATATATATATACATTTTGTATATGTATGTATATATATACAATTATTATCATTATTATTACTACTACTATATTGTATCAAGTGATATGCTGCAATGTAAATTAACTTACATGCTTTGTTAAAAACAATGAATTACCTGTTTGTTTTAACCATTTCTCTTTTTCTGTCTCCCTCTCAACTATTCTGAGTGTCCTTCCTTTCCTCCTCTCTCTCTCCTCCCTTCTTTTAATTCCTTACTCCTCCTCTACCCCATCCTCTCCCCAAAACCCCTCCCCCTCCCCCCACTCTCCCCATTCCCCCCCTCCCCTCCCCATTCCCCTCCCCTCCCCTAAACCCCTCCCACCCACGAAACATCCACTGATCTGAGTTTGAGCTCAAGTCACAAATATCTGAATCACAAATGACAATGAAGTCACTCTTGAAATCATGGTTGACTGAAGTGGGGATCCTTTGTACGACCCTTCCCTCCCTTTCTTTTCCTCTCACTGCTCCTTCCGAAGGAGAAATTCACAGAATCCCGTTGGCTGGAAGCCTGACACCTGACACTGAGTGAAAAGCTCTCAAAGACGACTAAGTGGACTCTCTATCTTTCTTTACTTAGATTGTACTGGTTAAAGTTAGATTTGAAAAGGCTAAGATAATAAATCTAATTATTAATTTTCTGGATTTTTTAAATTATTATTATTCTAAAAAAAAAAAGATTTATTTTATGCTATTATTGTTCTTATTGTGAATGTCCGAAAGATCCACACATGTTTATTTGTTCAGGTGCCACATGATGACATTAGTGAGATCAGTGAAGTCTTCCAGAAGCTAAGTCTGGGGGGACAAGTCATGGATGTGGAGATGGAGACGATGGAGGTGGATGTGGAGATGGAGATGATGGAGGTGGATGTGGAGATGGAGATGATGGAGGTGGATATGATGGATGAGGTAATTGTTGGGGGAAAAAATCATATATTTCATTATATATTCCTTCACACAAAAAACCTTTTCAGGAGACTTTCAGGTCTTTTTTTTACATTTACTATTTAACTGCCATTCAACTTATTTAGATATAAAACTTGAAAAACTTTTTGTTCACCCTGACAGACCAGATCGATGATCACAGCCAGGATCTGATAAATAAGCATTTGGAGAAATGCACATCTTCCTTTCAGAAGCTGTATTTGTGTCTTTGGCACATGTTGGACTTTTTGTGTAACTGCCAATAGAACTTGCTTTGGATGGTGTGGCCCCCGGGGCCACATGCTGTGATGACATGTCTTTCATCGAATGACGATCGGTGTGACTGTGCAGCCTTGTGCTGCCATCTATTGGTGTTACAAAACTAGTCTTATGTATATATTTATATGTATATATATATATATATATATATATGTATGTGTATATATTTATATGTATATATATCTTCTTCTTCACTTATTAATCTCTTCTAAATACACTATATTGACAAAAATTTGTGGACATCTAGTCTACAACATCTGAATGCCTGCATTCCTCCAGCTTTGCGATAGCAGTTTGGAGAAGTCTTGCCACATTTGGCAAGTAATGTCGGTCATCCAAATACTTTTGTCCATATAGTGTATGGATTTTTTTGTGTGTTTGTTGATTATTTGGTTTTTGTTTTGTTTTTTATATATATATTTTTTTATTAAAGTTTAAACAAAGATAAGGTCCTCCAAAGCCGGGGGGGTGGATGGTATGGGGTTTTTAAAAAAAGAATGAAAGTAATAAAATGCATACATTCAATGTTTTATCATTTTAACTGGAAACTTTGTGTCTTTCCTTTCATTTGGATTCATACTTGCTGTCGTGACTTTTCATTTGCCATATCTGCGAAGAGAAAAAAAGCCCCTAATTCATATTCTAATTGATAATTTTATATTTAATATTACAGTTTGTTTTAAGCTGCAAATAATGCAATTTGAAATCTTTAAAAAATCAACTCTGTCATTCATTAGAGATGATTGTGATAATAATAATAACAATAATAATAATAATAATTATTATTATTATTATTATTATTATATAGCTCTTTTTAAGATTGTTCAGATTGTTCCAAGATTAAAAATAGGAAATAAAAATCTATTACATCAAATAAAAACTATAAGGCCAGTGACATTTACCTGAAAGTCCAACGGCTTACACACAGTAACGCACACCCGTGTGTGTGTGTGTGTGTGTGTGTGTGTGTGTGGTGTGTGTGTGGTGTGTGTGTGTGCGTGTGTGTGTGTGTGTGGGGTGTGTGCGTGTGTGTGCGTGTGTGTGTGTGCGTGTGTGTGCGTGCGTGGGAAACAGATAGAACTTCTTGATATATCCAAAATCGGATGTTCCCTGACATAACAGAACACATCTTCCTATCTTGACAACTCAGTGCACATTAGTGGCATCTAGTGGCCAAAAGGATGAAGTGAACACTGGAAACAACTGGTCAAACAAGACACTCCATCAGGGTATTGCATGCTCATGTCATATAAATATATCATCCATATAAATATTTAATGTTCTGTAATTATCCCATTCTGTAAAGCTGCTTTGAGAAAATACGCATTGTGATAAGCGCTATATAAATTAAACTGGACTGAAAATTAAGAGATGCGGAACGGTGGCTTAGTGGTTAGCACGTTCGCCTCACACATCCGGGTTCGATGCCCGGGGAGAAGTTTGCATGTTCTCCCCGTGCCTCAGGGTTTTTTTCTCCGGATTCTCCGGTTTCCTCCCGGTCCAAAAAACATGCACGGTAGGTTGATTGGCACCTTGGAAAATTGTCCCTAGTGTATGAATGTGTGTGTGTGAGAGTGCGTGTGTGTGTGTCCTGTGATGGGTTGACATTCCATCCAGGGTGCCTTTATACCACCCATAGACACCTGAGATAGGCACAGACTCCCCGTGACCCGAGGGAAGATCGGATAAAGCGGTAGAATGAATGAATGAAAATTAAGAGGCACAAACATGTTCTAGCATGACAATATAAAAATAAAACCTATACTCTATATACTCTACCCCTATACTTTTATTTTTCTTCTTATTCTATTTATTTTACATACTTCTATTTTTATATGTTAGACAGTTGGCATACTCTGTGTTGAATTTGATTATAATAAATTACATCATCAGTCCACTTGATTGGTTATCTGTCTATCTGTCTGTCTGTGTATCTATCTATCTGTCTGTCTTTCTGTCTGTCTGTCTATCTATCAAATCAATCAAGCAAGCAAGCGTTCAATGTCCATCTTCACATCGTTTCGCGATACACTGCCTAAACACATACTGTCCGGTCTTTTATTTGCTTGTTTGCGGCGTGGAAAATCGGTAAACTGTTGTTTTTTTTTTTTTAAGTGTGTCCACACACGCCATGAACTTATTATTAATTCAATAAAAATCGCATCAACGCAGAATGAATGGTTAATTGTGGACCTTTGTCGCCCTCTGTTGGTGATTAAGTGTCTGTTGCCTTGTATCCATAGCAACATTGTGTCTATAGCAACGTCGCTACACGCTATCGCGCGTGGAGAACGGCAAACGGAAAGGTATGTTCAGATCGTGGGAGCATTTGTTCTGTATTTTCGGTCAGGTTTAAGTTTAATCACATTCGCTGAGTTTGGTTTTAATGCTTTTGATTCGCTGAATTATACGTGTATAGAGTTTTTAGTATAAATTAAAAGAGAACGATTTGCTAATCATCAATAATCTACAGTTTTTATTTGTTGTTGTTGGTATTGTTGTTGTTGTTTTCACTGTCTGCGTGGTCCAAGATGGAGAGAATGAAGAATGAGACAGCACAGGGGACAAAGTGCAATAAGGGATTGTGGAACTGTCCCCGATTTAAGTACAGCAAGGAGACTCAGGAATTACTGCATGGTGAGTTTCTTACATTGACGTTTAATGAGTGATTTATTCATGTATGTGATGAGTGATTTATTGTTTGATTATGTTATAGGTGGTATTATTTAATATTTGATTAATCGGATAATTTAGATATATATGTGATTAATTGGCTGATTTGTAATTTGGTTAGTTTACTGATTGGTTGTTTGATAAGCTGATGGTTTTTCTACAGTGATGATGCAAGAATCAAGACTCACCAACTTTCAGCAGCGGCACATCAGTAACCAGATAAAAAGTGAGATGTTTTTCAGACGTTTTAATCAAGATAAGCTTTGTAATTTTTGTAATAAATACAAACCTTGTGAGACGTACACACACATACATTTAGTGTCAAATTCAAATCTCAATTCCTGATATGTTAAAAAAAAATCTGTAAATATAGTGGCATCTATAATGTAAGTTATGGCTTTGTTTTAACTACATTAGCCTTTCTTTAACCAACAAAACAGACATATAGATGGGTCTGTATATAATCCTTATAATGTAATCAATAACCAGAACTGGATTTACACAACGAAGCACAAATTGCCATTGATTAATCCATCTCTGCTTATTTTCATAGCGCTCTTCTTAGAGGTTTATTCCTTAAACTTTAGCATCTCTCACTCTAGATAAGTTTTTTGTTTATGAATATAAATGAAGGGGGCACGGTGGTTTAGTGGTTAGCACGTTCGCCTCACACCTCCAGAGTCGGGATTCGATTCCCGTCTCAGCCATGTGTGTGTGGAGTTTGCATGTTCTCCCCGTGCCTCAGGAGGTTCTCCGGGTTCTCCGGTTTCCTCCCGGTCCAAAAACATGCACGGTAGGTTGATTGGCACCTTGGAAAATTGTCCCTAGTGTATGAATGTGTGAATGTGTGTGTGTGTGTCCTGCGATGGGTTGGCATTCCATCCAGGGTGTATCCTGCCTTAATGCCCATAGACGCCTGAGATAGACACAGACTCCCCATGACCCGAGGGAAGATCGGATATAGCGGTAGAAGATGAATGAATGAATGAATATAAATGAAATGCTCGAATCCAGATCAGATTGCATTTTTCTAAACCAGTTCCCTTTGTGTTGTTGAGCCAGCAGGTGGCGCTTTACCACTAACCTGTAACCCAACATCATCTAAGACACCTGTGCAACCAGAGCTGAGAGTCAGTAAAGGTACACATCAGTCCTTCAGACCACAGAAACGCAGTGCGGAGCAATGCAGCGCCGGGGACAACTACACACGTGAAAGATTTCTCCCCAGCGCCACGCGTACGCATCAACTCTACTTACAGTTCCACTGATCTGCGTGGAAATTAATATAGAACCATTGTAAGACTACTAAAGTCTGGCCATGAGGTCACAGTGAGCATTGAACCCCAGTCATAGCTTATAGCTTATTGGTTGGGAATCAAAAATTCGATTCAGATACTGGAAACGCTTACATAAGATTCAGAATCGGATTCTTGTTCTAAAACTGAAATTTCGATTCTTGGGTGCATTTTTTTTTTTCAATCTGCCAGGACCTTATGTGGTAATCTAAACATCAGTTTACAAGATGGAAAACCCAAACACGTGGCTATATTTTGTAAAAAAAAAATTCTTTTAATAAACTAATTTGTTGCAAGCTCATTAGCTAGTGTATAGTGTATAGTGTATAGTTTGACTGCAGTTGCTGAAGCGTATGTGTAAAAATGAATAAAACAAATACTTCATTTCCTGTCGGGCTGAAGGAGACTTGGAAAAAGAGAAGCACAGGCTGCAGAACATCCTCGCTACAGGCCAAGAGGAGGACGAACCGTCACCAATCCACATGCCTGCTAACAGAACGGAGGACCCTGAGATAGACCGTTTCCAAGAGGGTATGTCTGTTTGTTTGTTTGTTTGTTTGTTTTTTTAAATCTTGTCCCAAACTAAAACTTTTATGGTTCCAAACATGTAAAGATTTGTAGAATGTGATTTGAGAAACTGCTTTATTTCCTTTATAGTTCTAAATGAGATTGAGGAGAGAAGGCAGTTTTTGGAGGATATGAATGCTCTTGGTAGAGGAAACCAGTATCATCACATCATCAACAACGAGATATCTCAGGTAAAAGTATCTCTGTATGTGTGTGTGTGTATGTGTGTGTGTGTGTGTGTGTGTGTGTGTGTATATATATATATATATATATATATATATATATATATATATATATATATATATATACACACACACACACACACACACACACACACATATATGTATGTGTGTGTCTATGTATGTATATTATAAAAAGTCATCCTGATCACCGGTTGCACAAACGGTTTTTATATATTTATTTATTTTTGGGACTTTCTCAGAAAATCCGAGAGCTGGAGGTGATCGACAGGATGCGCAGCGAGGCCTTAAAGACGATCGAGGGCCAAGCGGAGAAAGCCAAAGAGCAGCTGTAAAGTAACGTACTGTATACATCCGTTATAACCACTGCCTATTTAATAATCATGGACTACACACATGATTTCAGGTCAGTTTATTGTTTTGTTTGAATGATGAACGTATTTGTTTGGCCGGGGAAAAACATCAGACAAAAGAACGTTTAAAACCTGTCGCTTTTCCATTTGTCTTACCTCCCAAAATAATGTTTCCATGTTTACACAGGTTTATGTGACAAAAGAAATAAAACGTCAGAATATTAGGGCGAGAATATTAACAGTAGACATAAGACAAGCAAATGTATCAAGACACAGACACACACACACACACACACACACACACATTCTACATTGAGATGTTCTTTATAAATACATACACAAAAGTACAATTTCAGTGCTCAGTTCACTTTCAAAATTAAACTGAACTTCACACGCACTCAAAGGCATTTCAACGTTTAGCCTTTTTCTTTTTCTGAAAAAAATTGAGCAATTTCAATTAATAACTAATGGTAATAAAATATTCCTACATTTAAAAGCCGTTTTTTTAATAAAAGCTTGTCTTTTTCATGGTAAAGAAATAGCTTGTTCAGGTTTACAGTAGATACAACACTAGCTTTCCACAACCAGGCATGAAACTGACTGTAAATGCATTCTAAGGGTTATAAAGCATTATTAACATGAATAACATCTCCCTTGCTTACTGCATTTTCCAGGTTTATGATGCACATTATATTAATCATTTTTCTCATTATATTATATTAATCACCCCGACGTCACTGGGAAAACCACACCCAGAAAGCGCTCTACATTGCATGATGGGTAAAAGCCCTGCATGAGTGTTGCAACAGATATTATTATGTCTTTCTTATCAGCAGTCTGATTTAATATGTTTTAAACCTTCAGGTTGTGTGTCCCCTTCTCGTGTCCCCTCTTTCTTTTTTTTTTTTCAACAAATATACATAAACACCTCAGACATTAGCAGTGTTTGGGAGTAACTAGTTACATGTAACGGCCTTACGTAATTTAACTACAAAATAAACGTAACAGTAATTCGTTACAGTTACTGAGGGGGAAAAAAAAGTGTCATTAAATTAGTTACTTATGAAACGCGATTTTGATGTGGATGATGACAATCTGCTGCAGGATCATTTCGAAATACGTTTTTCTCCCCACTTAAAGTGCCACCTAGTGGACAAATGAAAGTAATCAAATGTAATAAGTCACTTTACTTTTATAAAGTAATTGAAAAGTTACACTACTTATTACATTTTGAATAGAAATCTGTAATCTATTACATTTCCAAAGTGACCTTCCCAACACTGGACATTAGTTACCGAAAATCCATGAACGAGCAAATAAAATGGTTCCTATTTATTCTTGCTGGTGTTTTCAATTCGTGTATTTTTACGAAACGACTTCATGGTTCGATCTTTAAAGAAAAAGGTCTGTGTAGGGATTCGGGGAAATCCTGTAAGGTTGTGTCGATTCAGTTTATCTTCTACTCTCACTCTTCATTTTATGAGAAGACTTGTATGAGCTGTATAGGTTACATGAGAGTTTTCATTTAGATTTGTATTTACGAATAAAAAACAAACATTTGCGATGCTTGTGTTCTTCATTAATTAGCACTATTCTAATGAGAGCCGGATTATTACAGAGCACTTAAAATGCAGATGTGGGTTCTCGCGCTCAGCTTTTCTCTTTGCGCGGACTCGGGCTCTTCGCAACCTCGCCTTTAGTGCTCAGCCTTTTCAGCACCTTCATGGGTTTAAACTTAGCGGGCTTCTTCTTCTGTTCGCTCTCAACATGAAAGTCTGAAAGAAAGAGAGTTGGCTTGGTAAAGACTGATGTCTTTTTCCAAATGTCATACCACGTACAAGCGCGTGACACGCAGGCCGATTAATCTAATTGAATTTCTTCCCAATTTAGATTCGTGGTGCAGTAAAAGAAGGTAAATAGGATAAACAAAGCGCTGTACCTTTTTTCTTTAGCATGGCAGCCACTAGCTTGTCCTCTTCCTCTTCCCTAAAAAAAGAAAAGAAAAAAAAAAGCAAGGTATTTTTATTACACTGAGATAGGACCACAACAATAATAATAATAATAATAATAATATTACAATATAATTCTAATACGCATTCAAGCGTGAAAATCGTGTAAGCGTGACATTACCTCTGCCTGTCCTGATCCATGCTGTTAATGATCTGGTTCCTCTGCTCAATGATGGTCACCAACTCGTCCATCAGCTGCTTCTCCCGGTCGCGATCCTCGTCATTCCACTCTTTCTCTAAAAGACGACATCATAGAATGAACGAAAGTGGGTATGGGTATAGTTTTATCCTCTTTTATACTTTCAATTGTAAAAGTACAAAATGATTTGCCTTCAAATGGTACTTCAATATCCAATGTACTATGATTTATTACATTTATAATGTTCCTATTATCATTTTAATGTTATTAATGATTGATATCTAATATAATTATTAATGAGCCTGATGAAACAACAGGGTGTGAGCATTTTTTCGGATTACGGTTTATTTGTAACACACTTGCAAGTTTAATACAAAGTAAACACAGGCTCATGTGAGTTTTCCTTTACTGTATCGCATCTGTAAATGTAAATTAGTAAATATATATGAAAATCTCCGGGCATAAATTATAAACTCACCAAGTATACATTATTTCAGTCATTCATGTCAGGAAGAATGTTATATTATCTAAATAAATGTGCCAAATCATTTCCCATCACAGTAATATTTTGTTATAACTATTTCACACAAGAATTTTATACAATAATTAAAAAGAAATTTTTGCATATGCCCTACCGAGTACACCCATTTGTTTTCTTTTTTAAACTTTGCACTCCAAAGTCTCTGTATTTCACTAAATAACAAAATAAAGTCATATAATGATTGATTTGGATTTTCTTTAACTCAGTTAACTGGATTTAGCTCTTTTTATTTTCACCAATGATTCAAGTATTTTTATATAAGTGTTATAAGTTTTATTATTTTATCCTCTGAGAAAAACACAAGTACATTTTTTTATATATAAAAGTTATTTATATATATATATATATATATATATATATATATATATATATATATATATATATATATATATGTATATTTTATTTTATTTATTTTTTTATTTTGTGTGTGGAAGACAACAGCACACACACACCTGGCTTGTTGAGAAGACACCTAAGCTCATATTCAACATCAGCTTGCCTTTCTTCCAGATGCTGTTGCTTCACACTGAAAAGAGAACCCAACGCGCTCATTAGCTTTTCCACATCTGCCTTGACGCTTCTAAAACTCTCACGATGCGCTGATTCTTTGTCTACTCGTTACATTTAATTACTCACGTGTACACCAGCTCAGCTTCCCGGCGTACCAGCAAATGTTTCTCGTGAATCAGAGTGAACCAGTCCACCAGCAGCCGCTCCTCCTCATCCTCTGAAACATGGAGTTACTCATGTCAGTAAGCACACTGTTTTGAAAAAAAAAGTAGCTAAACACCTAAACAAGCTCTGCTGAATGTTGTACCAAATATAACCAGCAGAGGGCGAAAAGGATGGTCTTTCTACTATTACTTTCTATTGTCCTTAAAATTAGAGAACCGTTTTTATTTTCAGTTACATACAATGGATTAGCATTTTCTGATTTTTGACTCCCCACCATTAGTGCAGCCTCTGAGATTCTGCTCCAGCTCCACGCCTCTCTGCTCCAGCTCGTCCAGCTGCCTTTCAAGTGTCACCATCTCGACATGGATGTCCTCAACAGGGATGTACTGATCTGACTGCACCTGCACCATTGGTGGAGTAATTAGAGACAGCGGAACTGGATGATGGACTGGAGTGTGTAAGTAAACTGAGAACAGCTCACAGGTTGACATTTAAACGCCCCGGAGAAATGAAGTGTACCTTGCGTTTGATAAGAGGGAAGCCGTGTCCAGGAGCAGGAGGGCGAGCAGGTCGAGGACCTCTGGGGGGTCTGGACTGTGGGGAGGTTACTGTTGGGGATGCTTTCCGATTAAAAGGATTTACCCTCTGGAAAGAATAAGGAAAGTGGTGGGGAAAAGGGGGAAAGTAGGAGGTAAAGAGGAAGGTAGACGCATTTATAAGGGGAGGATCAGAGGAAGTATAGGCAGAGATAATGGCAGTTATCCAAAAGATGTACCCACATTATTTATTATAGTTTCTTTAAAACTGGAATGCTGGTTTGCTGGAATGATGTCATGGCAACCTTCAAAACTAATCCATATGATTATTTATATATATATATATATATATATATATATATATATATATATATATATATATATGCTATTTTGAAGGTGGTGATATGTAAACATACAAGATAATGTACTTTATTGGAAACAGAGCTCTTTTTTTTTTTAAATACCACCTCGTACAGAAAATTTACTATCAACAGTTTTGTTTACTTGGTATTTATATTTACATAGACCTACAGTTTTTCCCCTTTTGAGCTTTGAGCAAATGAGCTTTTCATTTGAAAGTGGGTTTCAAATTGTACAATTCGAAAACAAAACCCTCAACCAACAGACAAAAGTACGACTTGGAAGAGGATGTGTTTCTCTCGGACGGTTTCACACAAAGTTTCTTCCTCGTGCCGCCCCATGAGGTTTATCCTGTCACATCTGCCTTGCTCATTAGAAACACAAATATAAATCGCCTCCGGATTTCTGTGTAGCTGCTTAACAATTGCCTATTGTTAAACGCGCCATACAAAGTGAACTGAAGTGTATATTAAGAATATTTCTAAATAATACATGACCAGTACCACGAATGACAGATTGATGAGTCTTTTTTCTATAGGAATAATTCTTGATGAGCATTATGTGATCTGAAAGCCATTCGAATGTATATTTGCTTATTTTAAGACCAAGGACTATTGTTTTCACACGTTCACGTCCTGTAAACACGCTATTTATTAAGGTTCAGAGGCCGAAAAGCGCTCACCTTATTGGGCGTGTTTTGCTGTGAAGTAGGGGAGCCAATCAGAGGACTGGGAGCAGTGGGTGGGCGGGGAGGAGGCGGTCTCATCACCTTGCTCCCTGCACTTCTGTTCGTCTCTGGTGTCGCCGGCGCCGAGCAAGTGTTACTAAGGGGCTGTGACGGAGATGGACTAGGCGACAGGTGAGACCTTGGTTCAGAAGAGAGACCTGAAGGGGAGGAGCCAGGATTGTTGATTGATGGTTCCGACACGCTTTTGGTGAACACGTGTTCTTGTTCGGTGAGGGGCGGCCGGTGGGAGGTGGCAGGGGCAGCAGTTCGGGGGAAGCCGTGTTCTGATGAAGAGGACGAGAGGCTGTCGGTGCTCAGAGCTGGAGAGGGACAGGCAGAGGAAGACTGAGAAGAAGGAAGTGCTGGAGGAAGAGCAGGCAGGAAACGGAGCACAAGTGGAAATGGATAGAACATAAATGTGCAAAATGAGGGACACAAGAGAGACATCACAGGACGTATGGACACAAATATCGAACAAGAATTCATCAAACGATCTAATTTGCTAGTACGCATTATTCATTACACTAATATTTCTTTATTATTTTAACGTGTGATAGAAAATAAAATCCAGGCTTTTGGTCAGTAATAATTACTGACCTGTAGGGACAGGTTTTGGGACACGGGGAGCAGGTCTTTTTTTACTTCTGCCACTTCCTGAATTCTCAGAGTGGGCGGGGATCTCGGCGGCGACCTCGGCATTCTGAGAAATCCCATACCAAGGATGGACTGCCGCCACAGAAGACGGGACCGGTGCTGTTGTCAAAGGTTCGGACTCCGCCCCTTCTTCGTTGTCATCGTCGAAAGGATTAGGGGGAGTGGCCGGCCGTGTTCGCTCCTCGGTCTTGACGGGGGTCGATCTAGAATGCTGAAGAGCGACTACTGGTCTGGGAGGAGGAGGAGCCAACTTTTTCTTGGACTCTTGTTTGACCAGAGCCAGCCAGGGAGGATCTTTGGGTTTAGGAGTGTCACTGGATTTAATGGAGCTGATGGGAATGTGGAAGCAGTGGCAGTCAGGGAGATGAGACACGCTCACATATGAAGACGTTCATAAAATGAAAAACAGACGGACGGAGAATGGCTAATTGGACGAATGGGGCGTGTACAAGCCTTACCTTGCAGGTGACTGGGATCTTTCACGTGGGACTGGTCTATGATCGCTTTCGTTTTCTAGCTCAGGAAGAAAAAAAAGGAGCAGAATGTAGAAGATTGGATGGATGGCATATTTTCTCTCCTCATGTAAATCAGTGCAACACTAGCCAATCCTGGGCATTTGTGAATTTACGTATAAGGAAGAGGATATAGCCCATTTATTTAATACAATCCTCTGGATGATGGATGTTACCATAGTCATACAATATTCCTGTCCAACTACACAAAATTTGACTACTTTTATTCCTAGTCCAATGCATATAAAACTAATCAAAAGTTTGAACAACAACAACAAACTAAAAAACCCACCACTAACTGCTGGATTCTGCGAAGGCCTTGGTGGGCGTGGCCTGGGTACCGGACGAGGACTTGGAGAAGGGTCAGACACTTTCCTTGGGGCAGGGACGGGCCGATTCTCTCCCACGGTGCTACTTAATGGGGCCATGAGATCATCCCCATTAGTGACTCCTGTAGCTGGCTGCTCTTCCTCATTTAGTTCCTCTTCCTCAGATTCATCGAAAGGATTTGGTGGACTGGGAGGGCGCTCCTGTCCTATCTGTTCTTTCGCGCTATCTTGGAATTCCTCTTTTATCTCCTCCCCTCCCTTTTCATTCTGCATGCTCTCTCTCTCGGGGGAGTGTGTTTCGAGAGAGTTGTCGTGTGTAGCAATGTGTTCGTTGGCATCGGAGCGATCTGGCAGGGACTTTCCCAAACCTCCCCCACTCGGAGGCGATTCAGGGCTGGCACTCGGTGATACCGGGCTAATCTGCTTGCTCAGATCAGGACGACCGTTCTGGGCGTTAGACAGTGTCCTGGAGAAGTGGTGCGTACAGACCAGAGATCCGGCATCTCCTACGAATTTGTAGGAGCCGGGCAATAAAGTGCTGCTGCATTCCATGCACCTGAAACGTACACGCAGTGAAGCTTTCGTCAGTTTATAGATTAAACACTGGTGATAATATGTTCTACCATTGTTAATAATAATAATAATAATAATCAAGTCTGATTGGCTCTCCTTAAATCCTCCAAATCATTCAAGCATGTGATGCCCGTTTCCCCAAATAGATCTACCCCTATCAAGATTTTTTTTTCTTTAGACAGGGATCCAATGTCTTACCTGAAACAGTTACGGTGGTAAAGTTTGCCATCGACGAGGAACCTTTGCACCAGATGAACATGCTTCTCGCAGGCAGCACATGTACTGCTCAGACTGTTATGTTTTGATTGGCTGTCTGCATTCGGCTGTTTAAAAAAACAAGCAAAGGAGTTTCAAAATACAAATCGGGTTTTATGTGTGTGTGTGTGTGTGTGTGTGTGTGTGTATGTGTATGTGTATGTCTGTATATGTATGTATGTATATAGATATATATATATATATATATATATAGTTATATATATATATATATATATATATATATATATATATATATATATATATATATATATATATATATATAAATATGCACACACACACACACACACACACGCACACACACATATATATGCTTTAATACATCTATCATTTGAAGGAAAGAATTGAACTAAGGGCTTATAATGTTTGCAAAGGCTACAGATCATAAACTCATTTAACTACCGAATGGAAAGGGTCACATGGGGGCAGTGCGGCCAAAGACAAACGGGAAAAGGTGGGAAGGGTTGAGAACGGAGCTCAGAATAGCGGCGGGAACAAGGAAAAGGGCAGAAAAAGGATATCGCCTTGTAAACAATACCGCAGAGCAAAACCAATAAATCAGGAAACTAATCTTTATATAACATGTTTGTTTATTTATTCAAGGGCACAGGGGGGAGGCTCACAGTGTGAAACTGGTCGATGCAGTAGACCACAACTGAATATAAATTGGTTACAGATTGGAGGCAAGGAAACACAGGTTTGTCAGGGTGTAACCCAAATATCAAATTATGCTATGTGATTAATCTCATTCAATTAGAATCCGATTGTCTTTCTGCACACAAAAGGCAATACAAGAAATATCACAATTAATCGTGCTACCATCTGTCTCTTGAAAACTGATCAGTGCTAGATGTTACATTGTTTGCATTGAATGTGTATATATGGAATAGAATGTTGCTATTTTTTCTCACGTGTCGTATTGTTCAGCCAGATTTGACATCATTTGCATAATGGGGTGGATTTTTACCCACAAGGTTTGATCTAAATCACTTCCATACTAGTTATAGACTTAAGGCTCTGTGGTTCTATTAAAAATTAAAAAAAAAAAAAATTGTCATAATTCGAATAACGAGTCTATAGTAAAAGCTATAGAGGCTTAACATGTCTGGAAACCCTTGGAACATTAACAAGACACATCACCGGGCACAATACTGACTCACTCAGAGACATCTGAGGCGCATTTAGAAATCTGTTGTTTGTAAATTCTCTCAGTGTCCGTGAGACACTTTTATAAATAAATAAATGTTTAAAACATTTTTTTTAAATAAGAGGGAATAAATTTACTGATTTCTTCTGCTGGCACCCTGAGAAGCTGGATTCATTAGCACACACACAAGGCTTCTGCCTTAGGCTTTCAGGACGCATTAATCCTGATTGAGGACATGGACTTGGGCCAGATTCTGATATCTTTCCTGGCAACATGTTTCAAAAGGCTTAAGCTTTTAGAGCATAATAAGAACATTTTATTACATTTAGAAGCTTTTTCTAATGAGGTCAGAATTGTAGCAACAGAAAGAGTCGCATATGGTCGTAATGTTTTGTAAATTAGAACGCAGAGTCTCCTACCTCAGATGATGTGGTTTTGTCTTCGAGAGGTGTTGGTGGTTTTTTATTTGCTGGTTCTATATGCCCCGAACTTCCTGGTCTCTTTATACAGGGAGGATTTGCTGCAAAGAAGAAAAAAAAAACCTCATTTGAACACAGTAAAAAATAACGTGTGGAAAATTCATTTGCTTCGTAGACAGTATTATTATTTACTTAATAGATTGTTTTTTCTTTACTCTGCCATCTAAATTCAACGGTTTCAACCAGCCACTAAATTTCTTAATCAAACAAAGTGGTGTCTTGTAAACTTTTTTCTTTACAGAGCAGCTGTTAATATATGAAACTTCTCCAGAAAGTAATTATCTCAGTGCTGGGTTTTGTCAAGTTTTTTTTGTGTCCTGCAAAAGCTTAAAAGGTGTATGACCATCTTAAAATAAGGCTGTGCTGCTGTAAAGCGTGCACTGACAATAAAATACATCTCCCACAATGCATGCGACTATGTTACCAGTGAAGTGACGGCATCCCGTCGCTAGATTGCAGCGTATCCCACATCAGTGATTAGCGAGGCAGATTTTTCCAACCAGCGGAAATTGTGAAATGTTTACAACTTATCCCAAAATGTCCATGAAGCAAAAAATTGATGCAGATGGAAGGCACTTCTAAGAAAGATGGGAAAGAGTTTGTGCTTCAAGGAGAAAACACACTATGTCTTTTGTGTTATGAGGTGGCGTCGCTCATCAAAGAGTATATACTGTCTTATAGTTACAACTGGCCCTTCGAGGGCAACCTAATGCTGATGTGGCCCACTGTGGAAAATGAGGTTGGCACCCCTGGTTTAAATGTTAAAGCAGCTATAAGCGTCCTCACGCTAACTTATTTTTGTTCTCCTAATGTTAGCAAGACAAACAAAGCCGGTTGCTTAGACAGCTTTTAAGACAACTTAAAAAAAAATTAAATAAGCAAAAACATTTCAGCATGCAGTACATTATCTATGTGTATACATACATTCATTCATTCATTCATTCATCTTCTACCGTTATATCCGATCTTCCCTCGGGTCACGGGGAGTCTGTGGTCTATGGTCATTAAGGCAGGATACACCCTGAATGGGATGCCAACCCATCACAGGGTACACACACACACACACACACACATTCACACACTAGGGACAATTTTCCAAGGTGCCCATCAACCTACAGTGCATGTAGTACAGAGAACCCAGAGAAAAAAACCCTGAGGAACGTGGAAAACATGCAAACTCCACACACACATGGCCGAGACGGGAATCGAACCCGGACCCTGGCGGTGTGAGGCGAACGTGCTAACCACTAAGCCACCGTGCCCTCCCTGTAATACATACAGGAATGTAATAATCATGCATATCAGCACTGAAGTCCAGCTTTTAATAATATATAGATATACACACACACATTAGGACATGGTTTAACGTTTACCTCATATTGAGCAGTGCGTTCTGTACAAAGGCGTCCACTCACCTTGAGATTTGTTTGTAAAGCAGTTGTAGTACTGTGAGACATAGGTGATGATACTGAGACGGTCAGGAACTTTCATCGACACCATGTCTTCCGCGTCCAACAGGGCCGGAATACCAAGTTCTGCCTCTGCCACCTCAAACGCCTGGAATATTTCATTTATTAGTATGAAGTTACAGAAACTGTTAGCAATACGGTATACCAACTCAGCAGTATATTTAAATATTCTAGCAGTCACTGGCACTTACTGATAGTTCAGGGTTTACATTTTTGCTTTAACAAAGAACTGGTTGACCGCGTATGGACTTTAGTATCGCTTTGTACTTTTCATACTGGACCTTATCCGCAAAGGTGAAAAATGTGTTTTGCATAGCTGATAAGACAGGTGAACTCTGATAATGGCAGGCTCCAAACGCTGTGTCAGCTGGTCTGCAGGTTTAGAGGTAACTGAAGTCTAAATGTTACTTACACAACACCAGCTGAACTAAATCTGGGTCGGGTTTCGTGTCAGTTGGCTATTACGTACTTTTATATCTGCGGTTACATACCGAATAGAAATCTCTGATATGACCCAACGTCATTCTATAATTGAAGTTACCATTATAATACATTTCTGGATAAGTCCAGGTGTCTAGAAGATACATGAAGGCGATGCGTCCAGTCTATTTGACTTTACTCAGGGTCGTGTTAGGAAGGGCATCCAGTGTAAACCAAGCCAAATCAAATATGGGTATCACAAAGCTGAATTCCACAAGCCACGGGTTAACAATGACCACCACAGGTATCGTTAGTCAACAAGGTACCGATGGAATTTGGCTACTGTCGGCCAAAGGAGAAGAAGGATAGGTGGAAGACAGAGTCGTGGTACTAAGATTGGCAAAGGGAGAGGAGAGAGTAGGAAGGACAGACTGGTTCAAAGTGGAGGTGTGATTACAGCAAGTATCGGTTCTGAGCCCACTCCTGTTTGGAACAGGTTGACGGACGAGGTCAGACAGGAGTCTCCATATATTATGATGTTTGTGGATGACGTGATTTGTGGTGAGAGTAGGGAGAGCAGGTTGAGAAGGGGCTGGAGAGAAGGGGAGTGAAAATCAGTAGGTGTAAGACAGAATACCTGTGTGTACCTGGGTTCAGTTTGTCTAGCTCAACTACAATTTCTCAGATATTCTAGCAGTTTGGTTGATTCCAATCGGTTTGTTCGCATAATATTAACCGGAATGGACACCGCCATCAAATCCTCTTCATGTCCTTTAACAAAAAAAAATTCCAAATTGGATTAAACTTACATTATTTAGTCCAAATATTGCTGACCGTCTTAAAGCTCCGGCCAAACCATGAGCAGTGGAACGCCAGAAAGGGTGAGCCATTAACGGCAGCTACCTAAAACCTGGAGATCAGCTAAAATGTCAGTGTGTGGCTCCCTCTAATTTTCGGATCATTTACAAGTGAGGCCTCGAAAAATGACTAGCTGAAGGCGATACTCACCAGCCGGTTGTTCTCGTAGACATTTTCTTTGGAGAGGGAGTCGAAGTCTCTAGAGCACAACAAAAAGCGAGGGAAAAGATGATCTGCGTTAGAAACACGAGACGTGATCTTTCACCCAAGTTGGAAAACAGTAGGGATAAATATCTGTGTGTTTGTGTGTGGATGGAATACATCACGCTGTGGGTAACTTTGGCAAAGTGCTCGGGATACAAGGGTGGTGAATTTATTAGATTGTAAGCGATGCGGAAATTCAACAAGGGTCGAGGAACAATGAAACCATTGGTCTCTGCTGTGGGCGAAAAGTTGTTTCCACTTAGAAAGCCTAGACAAGCTGAATTTTTTCAAACATGCAAGTTGACGTGAGAGCCGCACTGTTCCACATTTTACTGAGAATGAATTGGATGATTGTGTTGCTATCAGCATAAACACTAAAGGAACAGTTTGGAGAATATTTCTCGTTTTTAAATCTGGTTTGGTGTCTTGACGTCCATTTTGCTAATCCAGTGAACTAAAAAGGTGCCAACAAGATAATTCTAGCAAAAAAACAATGTAAGGTCTGTGGATATAACGGAATCCACAGTGACTGCAAAATACCATAAAAACAGACAGGCTTTACACAACATTGCTACAGGATATCTTTAGCTGTTATAGAAATAAATGTTCTCTTTATTACATTACAATCACAGCATTTGGTAGACGCCCTTATCCAGAGAGACTTACAACTGAGCAGTTAAGGGCCTTACCCAAGGGCCCAATAGTGGCAGCTTGGTGCTGGAATTCCAACACTCGACCTGAGACCAGTGCCTTAAGCTCGATTTATACTTCATCACGTGAAGGCTGTAGCCTATGCCATCGTGAGCATTTATACTTCTGCGTTGCTGTGCAGTAACTCTTCCAGAACGCTAGTTGGCGGTGGTGTGGTGTTGAGTTTCTTCAATGGTGTTGAGTGTAGTTTATTATTCTATGACCCTTTCGGTTGCTTGGTCCACGTCTATGCTTTGTTTTTTCAGAGAGGACTGAAAATTGGCGGTACAGAGGAATACGCCGGAATACGTACATCGTAAATACCAGTGATGCTGCCAAGTTGACCAATCATAGACCTTGCACTCTGCGTCTACTTGATATCATGGTTAAATTCTTAGGCTACAGCAAAGGGCACGTGTCGGCGCTTAGGCTATGCCGTAGCCTCGACACAGAAATATAAATCAGCCTTTAAACAGTAAACGACCACTTCAACTACCACCTCCTCTTCACTTGAACTAGGAGACTCAAAACTATTCCAGCATAACCATTCCCCTGAGCACAAAGACAGGTGGGAATAGACAGATATTTAGTGGTCTTGAGTGCCAAAGACCTCAAGCCAATTAAGGGCATTTGGGAATGAACCGACACCCCAGGCAGTCCTCCTCCTATACGAGTACCTGACTTTTCTACCACCCTCAAGGCCCGAATGAGCCCAAATCTCCAAAAAGCACACTCCAAAATCCAGTGGAACATCGCCACATAAAACTGAATGTTATTATAACACCAAATGGGAACCTTAATGTGGAATAGACGCTCATATAGTGTGTATAAAATCCTCACTTTTTGCTTTGCATTTGGCTCATAAGGACTAAAAACATACAGCAGAGGACCAAGTATGTGTGAAATAACTGATTATATTGTATTTCACATTGTCAGAATCTGGGCTTTACTTATAATCTGAAATGACTAGAGATGTAAGATTCCAGGAATTTCCAAGACTGAAAGCTTTCCATGGGAATTTACTTAAATATTACAGGATATTCCTATTAAACCACCAGATTTCATGCAATTTCAGTAGAATCACATGCATGCAGCACACATAGCCACACCCCCTTACATGCACTGTCCATTCCTCCATAACCCACATTGTTTCTAGAATCCTGCACACAAAATATTATTTTTTAAATATTCCATCTTGGCAAATATTCATGTAAATGACAGAAATAATCACACAGATGTATGTCTAAAAATGTCCCATTGTGCAACAGAATTATACGGACAATTAAATCAAATTCAAAAATCTGTATTAGTTTGCATACATATGACCAAACAAATATATTTTTATATTTTTGTTTCTATATGTATGATACAGTTTATTTACTTGCTTTAATTAACCTCCTTAAATTCCTGTCAAGTGTCCAATTTGACAATTTCCCAGATTCCCCAGATTAAGGTCTCATTGAACATTCCCATCAATTTACTGGAAATTGTTGGCCCCCCTGCAACCATAAAAACGACTGGCTAAAATATCAGGATTCAGATTCGCTAGATATAGTATATATTATATGTTATAGTATGTATTATCTCCCACCCTGAAGGCATGACAGGCAAATCTCATAACAATTTCCGAAACCCTGGACGAATGAATGCACCACAGAAGGATTCCATGAAAGGTGTCTAGTGTCTCACTGCGGCAGAAACAAGGTCGCGTCCTTTGCTTGGTATCCGAGTGCCTGGTGTCGGAAGTTAAACAATGGCTTGTGTGTTTGTGAGAATGCCAGTGTGATGGAACGCTTCGGTGCGAGACCGCGGATGCAGTAGAGCCTCGCCAGAGCAATACGTAAACGCCAGCCTGCAGCAGCCTGTGATTTCCTCCGAAGCTGCTCTGATACTGGCGTGATGTAATACGAGGCTCATGCTCGCCTGTCCTTAAAAGGAAAGAGGATTTACTGTACTTGTCCAGCCTGAATCCTCCTACAACACAAACCAAGCACTGTGAACTCAGGACTTGTATACTTCTCCGTATAAAGAGAAACTGAAATAGATCAAGAATGCTCAGTTCTCAATTTCAACAGCCTTTTCAAGCACCTGAGTGTTTCCTAATATACACCAATCCCAACAAAATGAGCAGGAAGTGAAAAGAACTTATTCTTCTCACTTAGATCATGTATCTTAATTGTAATTATCTCTTTTAAAATGTATTCATTCATCTTCCCTCTATAGCTATACTGTGTACTTTTGAGAGAATATAGATGTTTTCTGATGATTTAGTGTTTGGACTGTTACTTCAGTGAAATTTGACTTGAGTGCAAATAAATTAACCAGTTAAAAATACTCAGTTAAAAGTAGCTCGTTTAAAATGTTACTTTTTAACATTTTCTTTCATTTTAAGTCCAATAACAAAAAACAAAACAAAAAAAATGCAGTCCATGACTTAAGTCTAATGTGAGTTGTCCGTGTTGTTCCATGCAAAACAAATATAAAGTCAATGTTATAAATGATAATGAGAGAAATGCAGTTTAATAACTCTCTTGTTTAGCGTGTTCATTCTCCCCCCAACAATCAGTGCACCAGTTTCCAAGGTGCTATTTTTTATTTATTTTTGTAACGGATATGAGTACAATCATTCAAACATTTAAAAAGCACCCAAAAAAAAACCTACTCAATAATAGTAACACGAGTAAATGTCAATTATCACTTTCCACCTCGGTCACTCTTTTATTTGAATATATATGATAAATAATTGTACTTTTGGTATTTGTTTTGAGTACTTTTAAGTGGACCATATTCACAAAACACTACATGAGGGATGGAAATAGCCTCAATGCGTACAATTTGGCCGAGACTGAAGTCATCAGGGAGTATAAAAGACAACAAGAAAAATGGGCCAAACATAAGGTGTCTTCAATAAAACATTGTTTCTCAAGCAGCGCTCATGATTGACGTTTTAGTAAACCTGCAAGTATTAACGAGTCATTCGTTTAGAATTACAACCAAAATACTATTCCACACACATACACACATTACATTACATTTTATTTCGTCAAAGAAAATTAAATTACTTCAGTACACAGCCCGGGGAACCTGAGAGAAGACCTAGACGTAAATTAAATTGTCTGTGATGGAGAGTTCAAATGCTATTTAGCCTCGGACGGTGTATACCCGGATTGTACCCGGGCCGAATTTCACATAGAAGACAAACAGGGTTACAGGAAACACTAGTCTTATCCAAGCATGCATGGTGTTTTTTTTATAGCTCTTATGTGCTTTAAACTCAGGAAGTTCATGCAACAGCAACACCACAGACAAAACCAACCATGCAACACAGACTACACAACCACACAGCACAGACTCCGAGTGCATCCGATGACACAGCAACCTTGTGAAACACACTCTAGGCGTCCTGAGCTATGATTAAAGATGAGGCCATGTCTACCGAGATGGTGCTGTGACTGTCTACAATGATCTGTGCAATTTTTAGAGTCCGGATGACTGGGGGAAGTGGTAGCTCAGTGGTTATTGCACTGGTTAAGTGGGCCCTTAAGCAAGGCCCTTAAGCAAGGCCCTTAACCACCAATTGCTCGGTCTGCCCTAGCTGTTAGGGTTGAACAAATCAGTGCATTCCTAATGCTGGTCCCAAACCCGGGTATATAAAGAGGGTTGCGTATCCAGTGTAAAAACATGCGCCAAAACCAATATGTGGACCATCCGCTGTGGCAACCCTTAAAGGGAGAAGCTGAAAATAAATAAATAATTAGTGTCCGGCTGACTCTTCACGTCTCATTCGTTCCTCGTCGTGCAAGTCTTTCATTTTCGGTTTTCAATTGTCATATTCTAATACGTATCTACGTATCAAAAATCTTCGTTTTTGTATGTACGCATCTTTCTATCCCATATTTTTCAGGCTTAAAACAGGAGTGCCTGCATCCTTAAAGTGCATGCAGTGGGAAAAAATACAATTACATTTCCATCATTAGGCAGACGCCTTTATCCACTTACAACTGAACAATTGAGGGTTAAGGGCCTTGCTCAAGGGCCCACTAGTGGCAGCTTGGTTATGGTAAGGTTTGAACCCGTGATCTTCCATTCCAGAGATACCACCTCCCTACATACCTTGTAAGTGACTCTGAATCTGAATTTATGCACACTTTTTTGCTGATGTGAAATACATAGGAACGACTAGCAACGTCTTTGTTCGTTATTTCCAAATCTGACCAATGTTTACTTTTCTACTAAAGTAGAAAGTTTTATTAAAAATGATCCTTTGTAGTAGGCAAAAGAAAAGGGGGAGTGTGTGAGAGTGTAAGAAAGAGAGAGAGAACAAGAGCTGTTTTCACAGAGAGATTCCATTCTGTCGATCCACATCATGTCCACAGCACTAACATCATGCCCCTGAGTGTGACCGACAGAGAGGTGTGTGTTATTAAAAGAAGGACGAAAACACTTTGGAAGACGTATCCAAGCTCGCACAGAATTTCCAAGCATATGGAATATATTTATATACACTACATACATACATATATACATACACACATATATATATACACATACATACATGCATACATACACACACAAATTTTTCTCTTCACTTGTACTACCAATCCTATGACAATGCCCCTACTAGCATGCTAGGGTTTCAAGAGTTAGGTCTTGCTATAACAGGAGGTTGTTATAACAGAACATGAAGACTAAATGTGAAATCGGATGTTAAAAAAAGCACATGCAAATCATATGGTCTTGGGTCGAAAAGCGTCTGGCTAAAGAGTGTATGTTACATGTAACACATTGCATTTGACTGGGTTATTTTGAATCCTTATATTAGGAAGGCCTGCGGTTTTAAATAGACGCCTTTACCACGTGTCAAGTTTCTAAAATGAAAGCGGCTGAATGGACCATATAGCTCAGTCTTTCAGTTCCTGTATGTGAGTATGAGGATGTAAAAATAATACACACATCTACAGCATGTATAAACACGTTCAGCAAACATGACATTACAGCCTTCTGATACAAAAATAAGCTGTGAATGATTAGACAGATTTTACAGTACAGGGTCTGTAAATTGATATACTATATAGACTAAAGTATTGGGACACCTGACTTTTCCAGCCATATATGGTTCCTCCCCAGACTCTCAGAATGACAAGGTTGGAGCATACAATTGTATAGAAGGATAATAATGCCCCAGTGAACAAAACCAGCTCCATGGAGATATGGTTTACATGGGTTGGGTATTGGATGATCTTAAGTGGCCTGCTGTAGAGCTCTGACCTCAGATCTACTCAATACCATGGAATGCTGACTACACCCCAGGTTCCTCACTATCGCATCAGTGTCTGACTTTACTAACACCTTACAATCTAGTGGAACATCTTCCCAAAATAGTGGAGGCTATTATAACAGGTACTAAATATGAATTGGGATGCTCAAACAAAGCACAAAACAATCTTATATTTAGGTGTTGACAGGTGTGTTTAATCTAATACTTTAGGGAACTTGTATATGTTATGCTTAACATTTAAGTAAGGAGTCTCCAATGTCTCCTGTTTTTATAATAGTCAATAGCCACATTAAAAGTCTTCTGAATGTCAGCAGCCTAGCAAACTGCATTTCATACTTTTTAATACACTTAAAGAACTTACAAGGAAACACAACAGACTCAAAGAGTAAAATAAAGGTGGAAAATAACTGCTTTTTGAACTGATAAAAAAATATTACTCTTTTTAGTGGACACTGCACAAAATGAAATCAGAAGCGGACAATGAGTGCATTTTCCTTTGTTAATTAGCAGAAATTGTGAGCTGGGAATGTTTTAGAAACCACTGACAGGGCACTGAAGTTTTTTTAAGTAATCAATAAGTAATTAAGAGTCAATGTTTGAAAGTCTGTCGTGATTTGACCGAAAACTTTAATTGCAGTTATCTCACACATCACTATAGTGACAATATACCCTAGGATGACAAACGTAATTTAAACAGAATATACATGTAATAATAAGAAACAATAAATGATATATCAAATAAAGATGCACGGTTCCACCTGCATAAACTCAATCCTTCTGTACTGTACCGTTACAGTGTTGCTGTGTTTATTGTTTGCCTTTTTTGTCCCAATTAGTTTTATATCGTTCTGTGTTACTTCCCATTCTCTGTCAGGCAGTAATTCTGTTTTAAGATCATGGTGTGTATTACACCGTTCATCGTTGGAATGACAAGAAAAGCCAACTTGACTTGACCTGACATGAGATCTCGCTGAAGGAGTAGGAGTTGTGATGTCACAACCCCACCATCACACCATCAACTGTGAACTTGTGGCCTCAGCCTGCTCAGACATCAGACAGACTTGATATCTGGACATGACAGTGATGTTTGAGAGTTGTTTAAACTCCATTATAATGTTATCAGATGTAATGACATCATAATAATGATGACTCTAGTAAGTGTTGTGACATCATCACCCCTTCACACATCATTTGCAAAGATGTGACCTCTGCGGAAACTTCTATCTACTTCCTTATTGTGAAAAGACAATCAAAAAAGTCAAGGAAGGTTTTTGAAATAAATGATGTCATCAGTCGCATCTGCCATGGAATACATGCTGTGATGTCATGTGTTGTGAGGTCACGATACCACCATACAACAATTGCAATAAAAATTTTAACTCTGACTAGATGCCAGACTACTTCTTATAACCAAAAATAAAAAGAAATAGGGATTGATTTAAGATTTATTAGCACGTTATAAGACATATCTGGTATAAATGTGATGTCGGGAAAATTTGTTGGGAGGAAGAAAAATCATCACACATCTCTTGCAAAGGTGTAATCACAGCCTTAGCGCCAGGAAATAAATGATTCCTGGCGTTTCTGTGTTTTTTATGATTTATTTTAAGTATATTTTCAAATGTTTTCAGTCACGTCTGAATGCACATGAAGTCCCAACCCTGTGTCTGAGTCACTGGCTGTCGCTGAGTCAAATTTTTCACGAGGTCTGATATTGGGTTGCAAGTGATTCGGCTTCGGAAATAGTTTTGTAACTATTAATTCAACACCAAAGAAAAAAAGAAGAAAAGAATTACTTACATTAAATCAGGCCTGTGCTTGTGTATTAGTGCACAGAAAGCCAATCCATCCCTGAAGGACGCTGCCATGTTCCTAATGTCCACATCATTATAGCCCTCACACTGCACTCGACACCACTCCTGGAGTGCTTTTAACGACCCCATTGTTTACACAGAAACAGTCCGGAGAAGTGATTTGAGTTCTGAAAGTGTTATTTGAACATGAAAATGTTGAATGAAATATAAAGAAATAGGAAGAAACGAAGGACCTCCACAGAATCCACTGACGCGTGAGACGAACAGTTACAGCGCTACACCTACCAGCAACGTGAACAGCTTTATTCTCGGTATTAAAAAGTAAAAAAAAAAATCTTTAAAAAAAAAAGAGTCCTTTAAATGTAAACCATTTGACTTCTTTTTCCTTTCGGGTTCTCGCATATAAAATGAATACCCATGCTATGCAGAAAGTCCACCAGTTACAGCTGGAGGCTAGTCGGCTACCCGGCTAACTGTTATCTCGCCAGCTCCATAGCAGAAGTCTCTTAGTGCTTCTCCAAAGAGTCAAGAAATGATTCACGGTGCGGTTTTATGCTTCATTCCTAAACCAAAAAACTTGAAATCCAACGTGGAATCTCTCCAGTCATCCATCCTGATCGATTACTTCAACAAATCCCTCTTATTTTCAATTTCAACAATATCCGACTCTGTTGGGTCTTTGAGATTTGCGATTTATCCCAGGTTGTATGTGCACGTCCTTCCGAAATAAATACGTCTTTAAGTTTTGAGATTTGTCCAAGAATACAGAGACTAATCCCTTCTCAATTCACTGCTGGACTGAGACGGAAAGAACTCACGCCTGGGGAAAGGCGAGAAATCAGGAATTACAAAAACCAAATCCAGTTGATAATCCCTACCTAGGTGCACTACGTAGGGTCTTAAATAGAGACAATTGTTCTCTCGACATAGTGGACTACATGTCCAATAGTAAGTTGTCTGCCATCTGGCTGTTTGGGCGGGTTTTGTGGATTTTTTGCGCCCTCATGTGTGCGTTCGGGAAAGAAAATGTCTAAACAATTCGCCTGCATTTGGACCGGATTCATTCTCACGAGATCAGTGGTTTCGTTAAAACCGGTTTCAAACAAATGAGACTTTAATTGCAAAAGTGTTCATTGGGTTAGTGTCAAGCTAATGCAATACTACCAGTTATGCATCAGTCTCCTGGTGCTAAAATATTCTCATTAATTGTTCATGAGATACAGACTTACCCCGTTTTTCCCCACAGGGAGGATACAACCTCCTATATACAGAGATTACATAACATACATTCTATATAATAACGATATATATATATATATATATATATATATATATATATATATATATATATATATATATATATTCTGTCTGTCTTTTAATCATCTACTGTTAAAACCAAAGCGTAGATAAATATTTAGATATAGCACGACCGTTCAGCCTACCAAACCATAAATCATGTGTATAGATGGATGGATGGATGGATGGATGGATAAATAGATATTCCCTAACATAAACTGTAAATGTATATATATATTTATATATATATATATATATATATATATATATATATATATATATATATATATATATATATATATATATATATCAGTTACAGATCAACAAACAAACCAGTTACTGTCTTTAATACTACAATACTAGTTACTAGTTTCTAAATAATAACCAGTGGTCTACAGTGAAGAAGTAAATTTAATCCGTTACTGTAATTAAGTAGCTTTTTATACATATCTCCGAGAAAGTATTTCAAGTTGGGGAGACTTCTACTACATGTCTTTTACTACAAGTAACTTCATTATAAGTCAAATAATACTACCTATTTGAAGGTACTTTTACTCAAATGGAATTATACAGGGAATACTTTTAAATATACTACTACTACTACTACTACTAATAATAATAATAATAATAATAATAATAATAATAATAATAATAATAATAAAATAATAATAATTTATCGAATGTATCTCTACTTTTATCTTAAGTACATTATTCACCACTAATGTCATTTGGCATCTTAGAAAAATGTAAGAAAAATGACACCCTTTATGACTTGCATATCGATAATAAATCAATTAATAAATCAGATAATCAGTTTTTATACTTCACTCTGTTATCTCGTAAGGTGGGTCTCTGCTTTTCTTTAGAATAAATGCATGGTATCTCCTTTGCTATGGTTATACAATCATATAAATACTTGAATGCCACTGGACAATGGTGAGTGGGGCAACATGAACTCTCTTTAGGAGTTAAGGGAAATCAGATGACTGAACTCTGTCCCTTATTCTTGCCCCGTGATGTTGTTGCGACACTGACTTGTGGGCCCTGTGATGTCACTGCATTCACATTCAATGCACTTGGGCTGAGATGAACAGATATGAGACACTTCTGAGGTGCATGAGACCGTGGGCCAGTCGCACCCCGTGTCACTGTGACTCACACCAACATAGTGAGTCATCTTTTACGCTCATGTGGGAGGAGGACCTGAGCTCAGGCAGGAGATCTAAACTAGATACCTCCCCACAGTGTTCGGTCCAAACAGCCCTACCTTAAAGTATCGCGAGACTTGACATTCTGAGGTGTCTCGCGAGAGCCGCGTTATACTCGGTGTGTGTCAATCTCGCGAGATTTCGCTTGCACTTGGAAAGGAATCACCGAAAGATGGCGGCTCCGCCTGATGAGGGGAGTTTGGAGTCTCGCATCAGTAAGTCAAGCACAGTTTGAACCCAGCAGCTTTACTATGCACGAATGACACGTTATAAGACACGGTTGTACGGACCGAACGCAGGGTTTTCTTGCTAGGAGTCGCTTGTATTTTTCTTTGCACAAGGCTTTTACCAATGCCAAGACTTGAAGCTAGCTCGGTAGCCAACTAGCTTGGCAGTTTGTTTGCAAGCTAAGCCGGACATGCTAGCGAACTAGCAGGTCTACTCACAGGAACACGACTGTTTATTTCTTACAAGCGTCTAATCATTTGTTAACACAATTACTTAACCCGTAATACATTTTCTTACATTATTTCTACGATGACATTTCAATGAAAGTCGTTCCGGTTTAGCCTGCTAAGCTAGCCACAAGCACTGACACTTCCAGGGTAAGTTAATAGGGAAGCATCGGTTCACATGACATACGGCGACTTAACTAGTGCTGTAACTAGTTGCAAAAGAAAACTGAGCACAAACCTACTTTGTTTGTATAATAAATATAAAGCTTTCTTCATTATAAAAAGTCCTTTGAAACAACTTTTTCAGGAGACAGTAAGCGAATGTCTTTTTCTTCGATGTGTAGTCGACGTTTGAATAATTGGTTATATAAATGTTTATATATTCATATACATAGGCAAAATAAATATAATAATAAGAAATGAGCGCACAAATTTAAGCACACCATTTTCCTTTTGGCTTCTTTTGATTCAGGGGAAAGTAGCTCATGCATAAATAAGCAGTAGTCGCCGGGTGACGTCAGACCCCATTTTGCCTGTCGGATGCGTCAGGAATAATTCCGGAATGATTACATATATATTTTTAAAATGTTAATAATTTATTAAGTATTTTAAGTATATTTTCCTAGTGAGTGGTTGGTTGGTGGAAATCAGGTTCAAGCAGCAATTAGTGATCGGTTAATTTTGAGCAAGTCTGTAATGTGACTCAGAAGAACGAGTCAGTTGTTTATTTTCTACTGGATGTGCATGAGCAAAGTATCTTAAAGCCTTTGTAGGTTATGTGTAGGACACTGAGAAGCTCTCGTCTTGTCAAAGAGACTCGCTTAGACGTTACCCAGTGCATTTACACAGGAAAGAAAATTTAGTTGATCATCTCATGGGTCCTCTGGTCCGACTCGTTTGTTTGTATCATGTGACTTTGATTTATGCTACACAATGCAGTATGTCAGGTATTTTTGGTTGGAATTGTGGCATTATTGTTACAATCATTATGGGAGTCACTTGACAAAAGAATTAACTATATTGACCAGGAAGATACAAGAGAAGAGCTGCTCATTCGGTTTCATTGTTCAGTCTCTAGGTGCTTTTTAATATATTTTTTGATTATGTATTTATTTTTGATCAGTGGAATGGAATTAACTAAATGATTTAAAAAAAGACTCAAAGAACCACATCACTAAAATGACCTGATCTTTCAGTGGTTGAGATTGGTCTTTTGGAACAATGCAAATAAGTGAGTGATCATTTGGACTGAACCGGCTTTCTCAACTTATGTAACTGGTGTTGTGAGCTAGAAAGCAATATAAAAATCACTGTTTCCATCAATAGGCTTGTTGGAGTAAAGCCAATGAATAGTGACTGATTTCTTTCTGGCCCTGATTGTTTATTTTGTGGACTGCTGGTGCCATTTGTGTTAAGTGTTATCTTTTCAGCCTGTATCTCTGACAACAATTCACTAAGAGTAATTGAGAATATACATTTGAATGGACAACCTTCACCTGCACTGACTAAAGTGCTATTCAAACATTGTCTAATCTTTGTACACAAATGGACGACACATTGTTGTGTGTTTTGTTGGGTGGGGGTTGTATATGTTTGGAAGAGCGACTGCATTATCACAAATGATGTCTGAATGAATGATCACTTTTGTGCCTATAAAGAGACCCGTGCTATACGGTTCAATAATAATAGTTGTGGAATTGGTTAAGTGAATTCTTGGTGAGCTAAATAACCATTTTTGTTTCTGTCAAGTAAGGAAAGTTTGTGTTTTTATGTTCATCTGAAATAGTATGCTTGTGATCTGACTTAACTTAACAAGAGTTCAAGAAATCCAAAGTGTGGGAGAATAATAATGCGTTTGTTGATGTGGGATTATAGTCAGCATGACGAATCACACGGTGGTGCTTTACCCTCGTCAAGAAATCCAAAGTCTATAAATATTCACTGATTGAAATGACTCAACATACACACACACACACACACACTTTCCACTACTAAACCAGCATTTCAGGACATGCACAGAGGTAAGAAACAAACCCAAATCCATGCAATGAATACACACTGCATGCAATGTTCTTTGAAGTTTGCACTTAATATCCACATATTAGAGTACAGAAACTGGTGAATCAAGTTCTCCACATTTAAAACTAAACCTTATTTGGAACTAGGTATTTAAACCTTTGTCTTTCACTTCAGCAGGTGATCTTATGCAGTGGAAATATGTTGCATTAAGTGGAATGTGGAAAAACTGCTACAAACGAATTTTTGTAGGAACAAGGTTTAAACAAATACAGTCAGTCTTTTGTGCTGCCTCTCAGGCCATCTAAACAAGGGGTTTGTTTTTCATGCATTTTAAACGATGCTTGCAGGATAGCAGAGTGATTTTTTTCTGTAATACTTTTGATTTGCAGACAAAGCGACCAACCCTCTAAACAGAGAGACCGATTGGGACAGCATTAAAGCTTTCTGTGAGCAACTCTGCAATGAACCTGAAGGGTGAGTTTTAATTTAACCTGGTTCAAGAGCATTGTGTCGTTTAAAACGCTCACTGCAAAGGCTTCTACACAGCGTTAATTATTTAGCTTTTTAATCTAATAAGACCTTTCATGTGACTTTGAAAGCTCAAACTCAAGAATTAAAGTTATTAAATCTTGGCAATTTAATTTTTTGTGAATATTTAAATCTGTGTAATACTACAAATGTGGAAAACTCACCACGCAAATCCCCATGAAAACATTAAAGATAAACAAAAATCTACTCATCTAAACCTGTGACTTGTCTGTTTATTACCCTTTTCCAGAGTTAATACAATTTATAATCACTTTTTCGCTTTGATCTAGTTAATCTGGTTTCTGAAAATCCAGAAAGTCTCTCTTTGTTTTTAATCTTCTTTGTACAGTCCACAGCTGGCCACCAGGCTATTGGCCCACAAGATCCAATCGCCACAGGAATGGGAAGCCATGCAGGCCCTCACGGTAAGTTATTGGGCAGTTCCCTCTGAAGTTACCTCAGGGTTGATGTATTGTGTTTTCCCACCTGTTGGCATCTTCCAAATACCTTAAACGTTTTCTCATCAAAGCTGATAACCTGTATTAATGTAACCAATCAAAGAATCAAGACCAAGATATTCCAAAGCAATAGTTTAGCAATATTTTCAAGCATTAAAATCAGAAAAACTGAGAGAGAAGATTCAGGGTCATCTTTGAAGATTTATATTGCATATAACGTCTTTCTTTATTAAACCTCTTGTACTGTGACACTCATTAAAATTGACGTTTGAAAAATAAATGTCTGCGTGTGGGGTGATGTGTGAAGGTTCTGGAGACGTGTATGAAGAACTGTGGGAAGAGGTTTCATAATGAAGTGGGGAAGTTCCGCTTTCTCAACGAGCTCATCAAGGTGGTTTCTCCAAAGGTATATATCAAGTCGGGTTATTATTATTATTATTATTATTATTTATGACCAGTTGGTTTCTTGTCATCCAGGCGCTTAGGATTTAGGTTTGTTATGTACTTGGTGACTCTGTTAGCTGTTTCCTATTGGTTTGTTCTCTGTTACAGTATTTGGGCTCTCGAGCTCCAGAACCTGTGAAGAAGAAAGTGCTAGAAATGATGTACAGTTGGACTGTTGGGTTTCCTGAGGAGACCAAAATATCCGACGCTTATCAGATGCTGAAGAAACAAGGTAACCCAAAAAGTCTACGCATTTACATCATCTGATGTTTAAGGACGAGATTATTCGAAAACAACTCAATGCACTTCTTATGTCAGTTTAAAACTGTACATTTTTATAATAAGTTTCTTATAATAGTTGAATTTATTTGTTTGCTAGATTGGTGGTCAAAATTCCAAAGGAAATCTGTGTGACACAATTTTGTTCTTGAGTTATTTTTGAGATTGAAAGTGATGCTTTATGATTATCTTGAGATTAGTGTTTACTTTTGTAAGAAAAAGTTAAGGAGAAAGTTAAAATCATTAATGCCTAGTCTTGTGTATAGTTGTTATTTTGTAACCTATTTGAAATTGCTCGTAGCTGAAGTGATAATTCTGTGCTGTTGTCAAACAATGAGGATAGCATGGTATACGGACAAACAGTTTTTAGTAAGTGGATGAAATGTGTAGCAGCTGTGAAAACTGATATTGATTATAAAAGTTGTATGTGTAACTAATAATTTATTATTCAGTTTAAAAGATTTTCACAAGTTCGTTGCAAATGCACTACACAGTAATTTGTTAGTCTTGTATTGTTATTGTCCAGCCACATCCCTAAATCATGCTCCATTTTCAGTGTGTTTAAAAAAACATGCTCACAGTTTCCTCATTCCTTGCACATCGAACTTGGAATAACCAGGTTTCACTGGATTATTTCAGCAAATTTTGTTTCAGTTCTGATGAAATTGATAGTTTAGAAACAATTAGGCCAAAACTGATTTTCACTTTTCACACATTAGTATTATGTAAAGCTGCTTTGGGACGATGACACATTGTAAAAAGCGCTTTATAAATAAAATTGAATTGAAAAATTGAATTGAATAGTTTTTAAAAAACTGCATTTTTGATATGAGATTAGTTGACATTATAATATACAACAAATAAGAGCAAAATACAAAATTTAAAAACAATAATCATTTTGCATGTAGTACCTATAGATATTCTCATTTTTTACTTGCTTGATTTTAGACAGTTTATTGATCTTTTTTTCTACATTCTAGATTTCATATTAATAATTCACTTGTGCAGTGGTTCTAAACAGATGGCTGTGTATTTGTCAATTTCACCCCCCTTTGAAGTGAACACCGCAGGAAGGGGCCCCTGCTTATGTTTTGTCCGTTGCCGAGTGACACGTTCCTTGTTTGTCTTCCAGGTATTGTGAAACAGGACCCGACGCTACCAGACGATAAGCCCCTCCCACCTCCTCCACCCAGACCCAAGAATGCCATCTTTGAGGATGAAGAGAAGTCAAAGGTAAAAAAAAAAAAAAAAGGAAATGTAAATGTAACTCATTTCCTCACACACAATGAGATGGGCTTCTGCAGGAGAACACACTTGGGTTAGGTCAGTCAGATTAAAGCTAGCATTGAGCTCCACAGGGGGGCGTGTCTTCAGAAGCAGGACTAGGCAACCCGCCATGTAAACATGATTATTTAAAACCAAATAGACTCAATGCGAGCTGTCTTGCTGTGACGGATCATAATAGCCTCGATTCACCCAATTATGGGAATTGTGTGTGTATCTGATTCATATGCAGTTAGTAAATCAGCTTTGGTCATGTGGATGCCAGTGTGATCTCCAGTCTCTAAATTATAAATCTCATGATAAAGCGCTTTCTAATTGACACTCTCTCTCACACACACACACACACACACACACACACGTAAAACTGCTTAACGTATATTCTGTTGGGTGCACGTGCAATAATAATTCATTGCTTTTTCCGTATGGTATTGATGCAAAAAATTATTGCTGTTAAAAATAAAAGAATTTAAAAATGGTCATTCCCACATTGATATTTTCCAAACTTTTTTTTCCTGCGTTTCACCTCTGGATTTGTTTATACACAGCTTGATGAATAAGGGCTTGCTGACATATAAAAGGCCAGATGCTGTAGTGCTAGGAGAAGATTCAATAACAGCATAATAAACAATCATTACTCAACAGCCTAAAACTTTGATTTGAGCCAGCAAAGACTGCCTTGTGCCGGTTTTTCAAAATGACACCACCTTCCTGAACTTGCATTCTCTTCTGAAAACACCCATCTCAGATTATTTATGCTCTTTCTCTCTCTCTCTCTCTCTCTCTCTCTCTCTCTCTCTCTCTCTCTCTCTCTCTCTCTCTCTTTCCCCCTTTGGTAGATGCTGTCACGCTTGCTCAACAGTACGCACCCGGAGGACCTGAGAGCGGCAAATAAACTTATTAAGGAAATGGTTCAGGAGGTGTGTGCATGTTGCAGTTGTAACTCTTGTTTGTTTAAGGCTCTGAGCTTTACTTTGAATGTTGTATTGTATAATGCCTGAATGAGGTTATTCATTTTTTACATCAATTCTTTAGAGTCATCCTGATTGTAATTTCAATCAATGATTACAAGGTAAATTGCATGTAACTATAGATGTGCCTCGTTGCTTCTGTGGTGCTCAGCAGAGACCCGTAAGAAAGCACCGTTGAAAGCACTTTTTGCTCCACTGGAGTCGTGTTGTTATTGCATTAATAATTGTGTCTGGGTTTTAAATGTTTGTCTTGTTAATATAGTGTTTCACAAGATTTACTTTGATCGTTTTGTTTAATATTTTATAGATGAATAGTTTTCAGTACCGTCACAAAATGTCTTTCTTTGTTCTGAACATACCTTCGTGCTCGTCTGCTGATTGTAATTGGTCATTTAACCTAACACAACACAGTGCTGTCTGGAGGCTTCTTTAGCACGATCTTGATATCGTCACAGGGATTATCTTATTAAGGACTGTTTACATTTCTGTGAACCCAATAGTTGTAGTCAAAGCAAAATCCCTTCCCACGGATGTGTGTGTGTGTGTGTGTGATTTTATCGTGCAGGACCAGAAGCGCATGGAGAAGGTGTCCAAGAGAGTAAATGCAATTCAGGAAGTGAAGGAGAGTGTTAAGCTGCTGACACAGCTACTAGCCGATTACAGCAAAGAAACCAGTTCGCACGACAACGAGGAGCTCATTAAGGTGCAAAAACGCACACATACACACTCACAAGGCTCTCGCGTTCATTTTAATTCGTGATTAGGTTATGTCTGTTTTCTAGTGGTGTCTTCCTTGAACCCTGATGACTGTTAAATTTGTAGGATTTGTACCAGCGGTGTGAGAAGATGAGGCCCACTCTGTTCAGACTAGCCAGCGACACAGAAGACAACGATGAAGCTTTAGGTAAGAACCAGCTGTAAATATTAGATGTATTTTCCCTGTAATTCATTCATTCCTTCATCTTCTATCACTATATCCGATCTTCCCTCGGGTCACGGGGAGCCTGTGCCTATCTCAGGCGTCTATGGGCATTAAGGCAGGATACACCCTGGATGGAATACCAACCCATCGCAGGGCACACACACACACACACACACTCATACACTTTTCCAAGATGCCAATCAACCTACCGTGCATGTTTTTGGACCGGGAGGAAACCGGAGAAAAAACCCCTGAGACACGGGGAGAACATGCAAACTCCACACACACATGGCCGAGATGGGAATCGAACCCGGACCCTGGCGGTGTGAGGCGAATGTGCTAACCACTAAGCCACCGTGCCCCGGTCCCTGTAATTCGTTCTTTCCTAATTTCCCAACCCTAATAGAGCAGCTGTCTTAGAGCCATTGTCTTATCATGTTTCTGGGCGAGGCAGAGTATGCCATTCCTCACACACAGAGACCATGGCTAATTTTGAATCTCCAGAAGATAGGGAGAACACTAAGTAATGTTTCTGTGAAGCTTTTCAGACATTCAGGTGTGGCTATCTGGAGGTCTTCTGTAGTAGCACCAACTTCCAGACTAGCTATGTTCTTTGGCGGTAGTCAGGGATCTTCACATCATCAAGATAAAATTCAGACCCACTGTTGATTGATCTTTTTAGTCCAAAATATATTATCTAGTTGGTTGGTGGTGTGATAAAAGGAGTGGAAATTGCAGTCAACTAGGCTGCATTATAATCGCTAATAGGTGTTTAATTAAGAAGAGGTCTTAAAACCTTAGCTAATGATTTATTCCATTTGTATACTCATTTAATCACCACAGGCTCTGGGGATGGAGGTGCACTAGAAGAGATTAATTCGATCTGTTACATATAGAACTGAATTGAAAAGAAACACAGATTAAATGAATTAAAATTTTATTGTGCAGATAGTGCCGAGGTAGGCGCGATTCTTTCCAAGCGGTAATCTTTGCGTACTTTGTGTCTTATCTCTCTCTCTCTCTCTCTCTCTAGCGGAGATCCTGCAGGCAAATGACAGTCTTACACAAGTGATTAACCTCTATAGGCAGCTTGTAAAGGGAGAGGAAGTGAATGGGGACAGCAGCACTATGCCAACACTTAAGGGTAATGGCACCAATACACTGCACAAGCTCCAGTATTACCAATGCACTATACGAACTTGCGCTTACAAGTAAAAGCACTGGTAAATACAGTAAATACTGCATTATACTGTTCACTCTTGTATATTTCATTACTACTATTATTATAAATCCATCCGAATTTGCAAGTCTCTGGTCTGAGGTTATATTGTGTACTAGATGCCTAGAATTGTATTAAAACACTTTTTTAAAGTCATAAATAAAAGGTCATATAGTTGTTACATCCCTGATTTATTGGCATTGTATTTTAATGGGCAGGGAGCAGCACAGCCCTGTTGGACCTCACTGGCCTGGACACGTCACCTTCAGCTCCCACATTCCCAGAATTCCCCTCTCTCCCCACACCTTTGCATGAGCTGGGCATAAGCCTACTGGATGATGAACTCATGTCTTTGGGTAAGGGCTAAATCATGTTCATGTATGTACGAGTATAGCTGTGAGGATTAAAGTCACTTCGTTTGGTAATGCTCAGCGTTTAACCCTACACTATTAAACGTGTAGTGTAGTTTGTTTGTTTATTTATTTACTTAAATGATAACCTTTAACATGCTTCATTTGTTGTAGGTCTTACTGATAACACTCCTAGTTCTACCCTGGCTTCGTCCCAGTCTGGTGATGCCTCCACATGGAACTCATTTCAGGTGATGGGAAGAACTTGAGAAACGGCGTTTGGATTTGTTACAGGTTGGCTGTTCTTTCTCTCCTCAACTACTCAATCCTGTCTATGTGTTTAGGCTTCAGAAAGTGTAGACACACCCATTCCTCCGGTGCCAGCCGCCGTGCTGCTGCCATCAGTTTCCAGCTCCTCTGCCCCTGTAAGCGCCCCCACCCCTGCCATCAAGGCCCTGGATGAGCTGGATGTTCTGGGAAAGACCCTGCTACAGCAGTCCTTGCCCCCTGAGAGCCTGCAGGTCAAATGGTACATTATAAACAAACTGTTTTAACATTGAATGTAACAGGGGGAAATGTTTGTGTCTGTGTGTGTAAAATTTCAGTTGATCGGAATGATTTGTGTAACAAATATGCAGCATTCAGGAAATGCTTTTTCATAGCAATGTAGTTGCGATGCTTAAGTGCGAGGTGACAGGAAATTATGTTCACGCATGCTGTGCAGGGACAAACTTCAGCCTCAGTCTAGGCCCACCCTGAGAGATCTCCAGAGCAAGACAAACTCAAACCCCGTGGCAAGCCCAAGTCCCATCCTAGCATTTTCCCCCGAGCCTGCTAATCTCCTCAACTCACAGCACAGCGGCGAGGCTCCTGCAGCGAGCATTGGCTCTGCTTCCATTCCTCAGGACGAGATCTCTTTGGCCAATGTCACTGTGCCCCTGGAATCCATCAAACCTAGTAAGCATCGTGCACGTCTTTTGCATTTAGGATCATCTCTCTCTCGCTCACTCATTGTCTACCTTTTTTTTTTTAAATCCTCTCCTTCCGCCTCACAGGTAGCATGTTGCCTGTGACGATCTTCGACAAGCACAGTTTGCGCGTCCTGTTGCACTTTGCGCGCGAGTGTCCTCCGTCTCGTCCCGACGTCCTGGTAGTCATCATCTCCATGCTGTCGTCCGCGCCCATGCCCGTCACAAACATCCGCTTTCAGGCCGCTGTCCCCAAGGTACATCCTCTGTTCAGCGCTAAATCACTTTCACCCGGCTCGTACAAGCTTGCAGGATTGCTAACACCTCTGTGTAATTGTCTCACGTGTATGTCTAGACGATGAGGGTGAAATTGCAGCCGCCTTCCGGATCGGACCTGCCAGCCTTCAACCCCATACTCCCACCTGCTGCGATTACACAAGTCCTGCTGCTGGCCAACCCTCAAACGGTTACACACATTCTTATCCCTGGTGTTGAAAACGTAACACAGTGTACATATTAAAGTAATACTGCTGTGTGTGTGTGTGTGTGTGTGTGTGTGTGTGTGTGTGTGTGTGTGTGTGTGTGTGTGTGTGTGTGTGTGTGTGTGTGTGTGTGTGTGTGTGTGCTGAAACCAGATAATGTAGCATTTAGAGCGGGAGTCCCCAAAAACTATTTTTCATTTCATTGCTGGCAGGCATTGGGGGATCGTCCTGGCGTGACTTCTCTAGTAGTATTATAATGTCTAGTATTATAGTGGAGATTATAGATCGCATGTTGGATCGTATTTTCCCACCAATCAATCAACTGGATAGTAGTAAATAGTACTAGTACTTTATTTTAAGAAAGGTAATGAATTGTGAAAATGTGCTAAAGGAAATAAAGGAATGTATTACTAAATTATTATTACTACTCTATAATTCTATAATTCTATATAATATCGCACTTTTTGTTCACCACACAATCTTGCAATTAAATGCTTGTGGTGTTACTGATTCGCCTCTAGAGGCCGCTCTGGTGACGAGTGCGACCTGGAAGCTGGAAAAACTACCGTTACGTATTTTTTTTCCCCCAACATCGATATCTGTTAATAACTAAGGGATTTTAATTTTATCTTAAATGCCATTAATACCAAATATAGATATATGATCTTTTTTTTAAACATAATTTTATCTCGAATTGTTCAGAATGTCACATCAAATATAACAGCTGTAGTTTGGGGAGATTTTATAGTTTCAAACCCAAGATTATTTCTTTACAAGCCCTGTTTATTTCTTAAAATTGATGAATTCTATTATTCTGACCCGACGTCCTCTCTCCCTCTACCTCTCTCGCTCCTGCAGGAAAAGGTCCGGTTGCGATACAAGCTGACGTTCGATTTAGCTGACGAGTCCCACGACGAGAGCGGTGACATCGAAGAGTTCCCACCTCCAGAGTCCTGGGGGAATCTTTAGGCGGACACACTGACTTCCTGCTGCTTTATCCCTCTGCTTCCTGTTGGTCTTGCCCAGTAGGAACAGCTCTTGCAAATCCATGGTTCAGTTCTGTTTCAAAGCAAATTGAGCCTCTCCTCACTTCCGCGAATAAGTTGGTACGAAGTTAAAATAAAAACTTGTGGCGTTTCAAATCCAAAGCTAAACACTGGTAGAAACACATGTCTGAACGTGAACTCTGAGCGGTTATGTGAAGTGACGGAGGGTCTCTCTCTCTCTCTCTCTCTCTTTTTTTTTCTTCTCCCTTTTCCTTTCTCTCCCACCACCCCCGAACTGGAGTTAGACTCAAGTCAAAAGGATCTGGCTTGGAACCTTATGCTGTCCTTTTTGTCCAGCCTTCCTTCTTGTCTCATTGTCTTTGTTTCGAAACGGTTTTAACCTCCATCTTCATCTTAACCTTTTCCTCTGCTGCTTCCCTGGCTTTGTCACGTTTCGTGATCCTGTTGATGCAATATCGGCTTTCCTGAAAAGGGGGGGGGCATGTGTATGTGCTTGTCACTCATAACTACTCCATCGTGCTGTCTGTAGTAGAGAGAACTGTGTGTGTGTGTGTGTGTGAGAGAGAGAACATATTTTATGATTCATGGATCTGCGTGAGAGTTTGAATAACGGAAGTGAGTTTTGTTTCTAAGCTGTGATGTCTTGTTGATCCTCGTTGACAGAAATCCGATCTCTCCTCCTTTGCCTTCGGTCCGATGAGCACCGTATCCTTATTCCGATGAGATCCGCATTCGATTTCTTTCTGCATATCTGTGTTGATTTTTAGAACCAAAGTTATCGCCCGACTACCGACCAAAACTGATAGGAAGGGGGATTTATTTTTTTTCCTCCCTACTCACATTTCCAAGCCGTTTGCTCAAAACTTGTGTGCAGTTTTTGGAACAGCAGATAATCTGCTTATTAAGCAGCGTGCAAAGCCCCAAGTCTGTCTTGTTTTGGGAAGTGCAGTTTGAATTTAACGCAGTGAATTGTTGAATACGCATTAAATTATACTGCTGTTTTTGCATTAAGATTTATGACGAGTGTAGAGGTTTCCCTTTTACACTGCAAAAAAAAAGGTCACCTCAATGATTATTGCTATAATTATTATGAATTATTCAGAAACTTCCATGAATGAATTTTGAGCAAATCAGGGTTTGGACACCTTTATCAATAAATAAATGTGTGTATGTGAGCGCATATTATAGATATAGATATATATAAAAAAGGTTGGCGTGATGTACACTGTCACAGATGCAGTTGATCGAGACCGGATTAAATCGCTGGACTGAACAGAATTAAATCTTGGTGTTTGTTAATGGGGAAAAAAGAACAATAATACCCTCCTTTGAGTGCTTCAACGCGCTGTTTTTGCCCTTTTCTGATTGAATTCATGTTGTCTTTGATGCAGACGTGTTGTTTAAATTGACCGTATGTGCCTAATCTAATGTTTTACATCCATCCTATTTTTCTCCTTTCTTAAATGCTGTTCTGTACAGACATCGTTTGCATTTCTGTTTTGGTTCAAGAGGTTGGCAGTAGCTGTTAACACTGTTTTTGTTTTTTTTATTTGATTTGAAATGCTGGAGTTGATTTCATTTTACATGGCAACAGTGAAACAACCCCTTCTATTTATTTTGTCTTTGTAATAACTTTAGTTTAAATATTCCACGTGAAAAACAGTGTTCCTCCCCCCCTAAAATACAGCACATCGAGCGAAGGAGAAATCCTGGTGCCTCTGACGAGATGATTTGTCTGGGTGCGGAAAAGGGCAAGCGATCCCGCTGCAGGTTCAATGTCACGGTGCAGCCACCCTGTCACGTTCATAGGTTACACCTTCAGCCTGAAGTCATACTCGCCCACTCCGGTTCTGTTCCGAGTCTGACTGTAAATAGTATACGTATTGCAATTATGTACATTTGCCAAAATATGGAGAAAAAAAAACAGGATGAATAATAAATATGGAAGAGATCAGAGAATGTAGTGCAAATATGTATTTAAGGGAAATAAAGTTATTCTTTTTCTTGGGGGTTTAAAAATGGATTTCTTTCCTCGCATTAAGTTTACATCCGTTTGCTCGCGCACTCATTCGGTCATCAGAACCGCTTTATGCACAGATTTCAAAATGAGGATCCGAGAGGATGTTCTGTTCTGTACGTATTAATGATTTCCATGTGCTACACACCAATATTTTAACCCCAGAAATGGAGGTGCCTTTAATCTTGAGTAAAAGAACAAAAGTATTTTCCCTCAGATGTATTAAAAAGCCCAAGTACTCACATTACGAAACTTCTACAAGACAGAATAAGTCAATTTTTTTCCCTTCAGATCAATCCCCTTTATTAAAAATAAAACAGTGGAAATAATCAAAACGACATACAAACCTTCCCCGAGCTTATTCAACCTATAGCACATCACTGGCATGTTCATAAGACTGCCTTCAAAAATCACTAGACAAATAATACTACAAATAACATGCAAGGTAAGAGAAATGCATATAAATTGCTAAAAAGTACAAATCAATGACTGGATTAGAAAAGCAAAACAGCTTCAATAAGAAAGCAACATGCAGTATTACTAATCACTGCTTTCTTGATGAACAAAAATATAAATTGGTTCTAAACCAACACGTTCCACACAGTGTGTACAATAACATGATGCTACACGGCGGTTGATGATGCAATCTGCGTCACCCTTACCTCTACAATCCCTGATCGACTGGTCTGTTCATAACGCGATGCCGAATCACTTCTTCCAGGGAAAAAAAGGTGGGGGGAAAATCTACGGGTAAAGACAAACTCTGGAGTTTCCTTCATGCTGGTAGTGGATCGGGAGTGATTAACTACCACTACAATCTGTCTTCTTGTTCAAATCGGTTTTTATTTTCTCTGCTGAGGAGGGGGTGGTGGAGGGGGACCAAACGAGTACGGCCCTGGACCCATAAACCCCATCATGGGCTGGGGTGGAGGAGGAGCAAACTGCTGGGCCATTAGCGGCTGTGGTCCCTGTCCGGCCCCGGACTGTGGCGGCGGAGGACCCGGATTAAATGGCCCCTGTGGTGGTCCTGGTTGGTTCGGTTGCCCTCCTCCGGAAACGCTATTTGTGCCACCACCTGCCTGCGACACTCCACCTGGCCTTGAGCTGTATCCCCCTCCTCCGCTGCTGCTGTTGTAGCTCTGATACTGATCACCTGAGCTGTAGCTGTTCCGCCCATCCCGGCTGCGATCTCGGTAAGAAGACGACGACGAGGACGTCCTGTCGTCCCGGCTTGAACGCCCGTCACGGCCGTAGCTGCTGCCCCCCCGGCTGTCCTTGCTACTGATGCCTCCACTTCCCCCGACAGAGTGCATGCGCCTGTCGCACTCATCCTGGTACATCAGGTTGGGGTTGTTCGAGTTAGAGCCTCGGTAACGCATTCTTCCCCCTAATTTAGAAAATGTTCATTCAATTGATTAGCTTGGAGATTACTATCACAAATACAAGCATGATAAACACAAACTAGGTAAATTAATTTAATTAGGTCATTAAAAAAAACTGATTCTATCACAGCACCAAGGCTGCATCAGTTTCAGCTTCTATGCACACGTATAATAAACAGGTCTCAAGTTACAACAGACGTGGTACAGCGACCCCATTGTAATCTGAAAATATTGTTGCGTCGTAGCTTAGCTGACCATTGAGTCTAAAGGAATATTGATTGTTAAACAATTTTGGAAACATACAAACAGGATGTATGTATATACAGTAAGGTGGAAGATAACTTCATCTGGTCATTGACCTGACATGGTGTGCAGATTAAAATATGAAAAGAAAAAAAATTATATAAATATATATATTTATATTTATTTAAATCCTGCCTCAAGGACTACCTATGTTAGTATTTTTCACCACTACTCACCTCCTGACCCGCGTCCCGAGTCGACCAGCTGCAAGAGTTTGGGGTTGATGGCCTGCCGGGCCTCCTCCAGAACCCGCACCAGGTCGCGGGCCTGCCGCAGGTTTCCGGGCGTAAAGAAGGTGTAGGCCGTACCTTTGTTGGTGCTACGGGCGGTGCGCCCGATACGGTGCACGTAATCCTCCGAGGAGTTCGGGTAGTCGTAGTTAATGACGAACTTCACGTCTTCCACATCTTGAGTGTGTGTAAAGGATTGTGTAAAAGATAGAGACATCACGTTAAAACACTTATTTTAGTACGATTAGTCAAACTACAGTCAGAAGCACACGGTGCAGTGTGAGAGACGGAATATCAGAAAATCTACGAGCTACAGTGACTTACCTTTTATTTGAAAAAAATCAACTCATTAAATACAGCTACTTGTTTGAAGGGGAAAAAATCATCATTGTATGGACAAAATATAAGCATTTATCAAATATAAAAAAAATCCTTATCCTACATCTTAAAATTGATTCAAATCATTACTCTAGAAGTATACATATATACATATATATATATATATATATATATATATATATATATATATATATATATATATATATATAAAATTTAAAATAAATGGAAAACTCTTTCATATACTGCAAATTATTAATCAAACGAAAAGCTCATTTTTAAGGTTGATTTAAAAAAAAAAAAAAAAAAAGCTACAAATATAGGAAGTTTTGGCACATCCGTGTGGATCACCAGCTCTTTGGAAAGTCTGTTTCTCATTACAAAGGTTGAGGTGGCTCAGACAACACTGTTAGTGACCCTATCGTGTACAGTCTCCTTTTGGCTGAGGGCAGTTAATGACGGCTTTGCTCATGGTTGATAATGTCCTAATCTCTAAACATTTGGGCCTCGTACAATACGTGAGCGTGTTCAGGGCTTACTGACCTTTTTACACGTGCTTGTTCTCACACGGAAAACATCATGATTGTATCTGGACGGGAACAAACCACTTACGGAGGGTGAATATTTTGGCGAAATGTCGTTCTCGAATAAATAGAATGAGAAACCACACAAATTCAGTTGCCATTTGACTTATCTCCCCATCTTTCTCTCTTTTTATATATATATTTCCCAACAAGTTATCAAATTGGTGAAAATTTGTGGTGAAAATCCAGTCAGGATACAATCCAGAACCCAGATGTGTAAAGCGAGCAAGAGTAAGCAGGATCAGACAATGTCTATTCAGAAAAATAGGTTATTACTATTTAAAATGTGTGTGTGTGTGTGTGTGTGTGTGTGTGGAGGAGGGAAAAAAAAAAACAAGATACACAGAAATGACTGATTATGACTTGCTGTCAGTATTGGGGGGGCGGGTCATTCACAGATACTTACCCTATGTTAGGTTAGTCTTGACTGAGATCAGTCCCAGGTCCAGTGGAGAGGCCCGAGAGGAAGAGGTATATGTGGGCTCACGCGTTCGGCTGCCCCCCCTTCACCCTCGGCACGACACCAGCAACGCCTGGCGGGAGCAGAACCGGCTCCTCTCCAGTTCTCTCTCTCTCGCCACGTTGCAGGGCCTCCACAAACCGGACCGGACTGGATCCAGCACTCAACTTTCTCTCTCTCTCTCTCTCGTCCCTGTCACCTCTCCTGGAGCTAGCCCAGGTCAGACTTAACATGTGCCTTATCCTAATATATACAAAATCAAAAAGGGCCATGGCATCATGTAATTTAATCAACTGGCTGTTTGTAATGAAGCCAATTACTGTCATTTTCGATCACGGTTGTATTTAAAAAGGCTAAAAGAGAGATGCCACAGTCCTGAAGACCCCCCGGTTATAATGCTGCAGTCCAGTTCTATGATTCTGCAGTCTTGAAGCGGAGGGCTGATGTACGGGAGTAGTTGAGGAGTGGGTTTATCCGGGTCAGGCTCTGTGCTAGCGCCTCACAGGGCTCTGCTTACATGGTAGACGGCAGCTGCTGTACCAATTTAGCACAGACTGCCTGAGTTGCCATTTAGGGAGTTCAAAAAGCCTGAGGGGGGGAGAGAGAACAATGAAAGTGTGAGATGTACTGTGGCTCTGGCAGCTCAACATAACCCACTTCCTCGTCTTTACACCAGGTTTTTCCACAAAATAACATACAAAAAGAACACACCTGCTTCAAAGCTCACGTTTCTCCGTAGGAAACAGTCGAGAAGTCTATTATTAATAATAAAAAATAATAACCAAAAAAAAGAAACACAATACCCATTGATCATCTGCAGCGTTCAAAATTCCATTTGGTACTTTGAAGGATATTCGGACACATTGTGGTCAAGAAGGAGACTGGTATTAAGACCCAGGGAAGACAAAGGGAACCCAACATCTGCCCCAGGTCCATGTTAGGGTTAACAGTGAGCCACCGAGCCCCGTTTTGTTTTTTGAAGGACCATATTTCCATATTTAACAGAAGTAACAAGAAACAGACAATAATGCAATTAATGCGTAAATGGAGGCTTAAGGGGTGTGAACTACTGAAGGATCCAGTAATCACCATCTTCCGCAATGCTGTAGGAGATCTGAAATTTACAGAGGGCCAGTTTAACAATGACTAAGGAAAGGAGGAAAGGGACATGAGACTATTTAAGCGTTAGGGACTGGGGAATAGGCAGAGTGAGAGTGTGAGAGAGAGCGAGAGAGAGAGAGAAAAAGAGTGAGGGAGGAACATAGAGGCTTGTTCTCACTGACAAAGAGAGCAGAGATAAAAAAATAACCATATTAGAGGCACAAAGAAGGCTTCTGAAATGTTCCTGAGGGGCAATTTCCAGACAAAGGAAGGGAAAGTGGTATGGTTTTTATCTACAAACCTAAAAAGCAGCAGCTCACAAATAAGTCTGTATGGAATATAGATAGTTTATGTGTATTTTCATCTAATCTGTGCACATACCCAGCCCGCGTGAGGCGACGTCAGTAGCGATGAGGATGGGCGCTTTACCACTGCGGAACTCTGAAACGAGACAATAAACTCACGCTGCCATCCTTTACATTACATGCCTACTCAACCTGACATTAAATACATGACTTTCACGTGACATGTTTTTACTTCAGGAAACTTTTTTTTATTTAAATATTTATACTGTCTTTTGGGATTATCTTGAATTATTTATTTTGTTTAATCCCATTTTAGCACAGTTCCAGAGCAGCACTGGATTAAAAAAAAATGGTTAAAAAGCCTTAATTTGTTACCTGTAAGGACCCAATCTCTCTCTGGCTGACTTTTGTCTCCATGAATGCACATTGCCGGCCACCTACACAAACAGAACCCAAAAATAAACAGTTGGGATTAGTTTTTGTGTGTGGTTTTTTTTCCCCCAACTTCACCTATTTTTGCCCAAATACCCCTCTAATTCACTGCGCACTGAGATTCTTACAGTTTATAACACAAATCAATGACAACATTTTTCCCTCCAGTTAGCATCTATATACTATATCTATTACATCATTCATAAATTGTACATAACTGAAAACATTTACCCAAAAACATCTATACCCATCAACTTTTAGGTCTCCTCGAGTTATGTTCGCTTGAACAGAACAGTAATTGCTGATTTACAACTTTTGCTCACCCATCTCTCCTCATTCTGCGAGTCAGCTCATCACATCGTTTCTTTGTCTCAACAAAAATGATCGTCTTGTTCTCCTTCTCTGCCATAATTTCCTCCATCAGCTGAATCAGCCTGTGAAGAATGAGACAAGATGAAATTAGGTTAGATACTTTTTCACAGCACACTGGGGTGGGGCTGCTATTCAGTCAGGGTCTTCCTCGGCCTCAAGTACTGTGCTCAAGTGACACTGAGTCAGCACTTTGGTGTTTGTGGCCAAATAATCTCTGCACAGTCGAGATTTCAACACACAACACAGCTGATGTGTTTATAAAGCAAAACAAAAACCAAAGGAATTGCCCCACTGATGTTTCTTAGAAAACCACATTGAGATAATATTCACACATCTCATGTAAAGTTATACCCATTTCTAAGAGGAGGGCCAAATTGAATTTGAAATCAGTGCCTCACTTGTTGTCTTTTTCATTCTCCATGCAGACATCCACAATCTGCAGGATGTTGTGGTTGGCGCTGAGCTCCAGGGCTCCGATGTTGATTTGGATGTACTCGTGCAGGAAGTCCTCTGCTAGCTGGCGTACCTCCTTAGGCCAGGTTGCACTCCACATCAGTGTCTGCCTGTCTGGCTGTATAAAAATGAAGTCAGAGAAAAATAATTCAGGCAAAAGGCACATGGATCTGCAACTAAAAATCGCACTGAGTAGAAATAATTTAACTGTTGGAATGTAAAGATTTAATTATTGTGGGTGAAAACCATCACATTAATAAGCTATTTGGGCACAAACCCAGCAGTGGGAATAAAAATCAGAGAATTTATTTATTTATTCTTTTTTTTTCTTTCCAAAATATCTACACTGATGTAAAAATCAACAAATGGCCCAACAGGTAAATTATAACTTAATTATTAACTAGTAAATTATAGCATATTTAATGCAGAGGGTGCAAGATCCCAGAAAATAGTGTAAAACCAGATTTGTGTGATTCTGATTTCTTTATATTATTATTGTTCAGTATTGTTTTTAAACCGATGGAAAATCTAAAAATTTATCATCAAGTTCTAATTGAGTTCTAATTAACTTTTATCTTAATCGGTTTAAGATGATATAAATTAAACTACATTAAATCTGTATAATCCAGCAAACGTTCTCCCATATATCCCTGCTGTCTTAATAAACTCATATTGGTGAGTATTCACTGAGAAGGTTAATTCACTGTCGTGTTATAATGCACCATTTGAAGTGTGCGTCTTACCCGGATCTGATCTACAATTTTGCGAATCTGTGGCTCGAAGCCCATGTCCAGCATACGGTCCGCCTCGTCCAGGACAAGGTAGGTACATCGGCGCAGGTTCGTCTTCCCTGCCTCCAGGAAGTCAATGAGACGTCCAGGCGTGGCAATGCAGATCTCGACCCCTGCAGGAAACGGTTGCAAGGGTTCAATTTGAAAAAGAAATCCAGGAGATTCAGCCACTAACGCGCGGGTCATCTATCATCGCAGACATCCGTGCTCACCTCGCTCTAGGTCTCTGATCTGTGGACCCTTTGGGGCTCCTCCATACACGCAAGTACTCTTGATTCGAGAAGACTTGCCATAGTCATACGCCACCTGCTGCACCTGTTGTGCCAGTTCACGTGTTGGAGCCAGAACCAGGCACTAAGAGAAACAGTGCATCATTAATTAAGAACAGTGACAATAAATGAACGTTCAGAAGCAGATGAATTACTTCCCAAGAGATATCTCAGCCAAGTGAATGAAATAAACAGAAGCACTCACAATAGGTCCATCTCCTCTTTCCAGGTATGGCTGGTGATTGATATGCACAATAGCAGGAAGCAGATACTGTGGGACACAAAGGTCACAATAACCTCCTCTGACATACCATAAACAGTCTAGATATTCTGGACTCAAACCCTTTTTTTTTTCCCGACATCTTGTTCTGCCTGCTTTCTTTCTTCAGCGTGAAGCAACAGGATGGGTACTTACAGCGAGTGTTTTTCCAGATCCAGTCTGTGCAATGCCCACCATGTCCCTGCCACTGAGAGCTAATGGAAACCCCTGTGCTTGAATGGCTGTGGGCTCCTTGAAATTCTGCTGCAGCAGTACATCCATCACATACTCTACGATGTTTGCGTACGCACGCACACGCACACAAATACATCACATCATAAATAAAACAGGATTACAACATTTAGAATGAAACAATATATTTTAGTATAATATTAATATATTATATTAATGTAATAATAATATAAAAATAATATAATATTTTTATATTGCCTTATTCCACATTGTTTAAAAGCCATCCTTAATCTACATTATTCTCTCAGTTGACACGACACCAACATTCATACGCAGTTGTCATGACACCCACAATTCATTCCACATGTGAATCTACTCACGAGGAAAGTGGGCCTGATGGAAGCTTGGCACCGGCTTTGGGGACCCAGAGCCCCTAACAGTGATCTCTTTCTTTCTGCGAAACTCATCTATCTCATACTGTGAAACAGGTGTAAACAAATGATTTAAACACATTATTAACAACCCGAAAAAGATTCTTGCTCTGTATGATATGATAGTTAAACCTCGAATAAGTGTTATCATGATATATCGAAAGAGTATTTGAAAATGTATGTACCACACTGAAAATAATGTAATCTGACAAACAGTGCATTTATAGAATCCCATATAAAAACGTTACTGTGAAATTACTGTGACACACACTATATAAAATGCAGGTCAGTATACAGCTCAGTATTTCCTACCTGACTCATGCGCTGGATCTCTGGGTGCTCACTGTAGAAGTTTTTCTCAAATTTCGGGAGCTCACTAAGGTCCCATTTCTTCTTCCTCAGTCGTTCTCCTGGGTTCCCAAACTTCTTGGGGGGTGGAGGACCTCCACGGCTAGACCCAAAGCGAGGCCTGGACAACACAGGAACAAAGCATTACATTTTATTTTCCCTATAAGAGAATCTCATGATTATACTGGGTAACTAAGAAATAACACATATATGTAATACAAGAAATATAAATCACTTTACAAGGTAAGTGTAGTAATGGCGGGGGGGCACGGTGGCGTAGTGGTTAGCACATTCGCCTCACACCGCCAGGATCCGGGTTCGATTCCCGTCTCGGTCATGTGTGTGTGGAGTTTGCATGTTCTCCCCATGCCTCAGGGGGTTTGGTTGATTGGCACCTTGGAAAAATTGTCCCTAGTGTATGAATGTGTGTGTGTGTGTGTGTGTGTGTGTGTGTGTCCTGTGATGGGTTGGCATTCCATTCAGGGTGTATCCTGCCTTAATGCCCATAGACGCCTGAGATAGGCACAGGCTCCCCGTGACCCGAGAGATCGGATAAAGCGGTAGAAAATGAATGAATGAATGAATGAATGTAGTAATGGCGTGCTCTTTTAATAAAACAAAACAATTAACTTAAATTCAAAATAGAATTCTTTCATACTAGTATTTTGAATTGGAAAAAAAATGATCAAATAGAATCCAAAGAGAAAAAAAAGACTACTATAGCTAAAATATTCAAGTTTTAATGACAATTAATATAAAATTATAGCATTGGAAAATGCTTCAATTAACCATTCTCTAAAGCTTTCTACCCAATCTACAGCTCTCAGTTAACAAACTGAGTCTTTACTTTCCATGAAAAATCATAATTATAAATGCAACATAGCATAAACAAATAGAAGGACTAGATTTGCATACTGATACCAGATAGGCTCATATATTTTATGATGTAATAGCACGTTATGGGCTATTTTTGGTGCCTATATCCTGCCAGGAGAATGGATTAAGATCAGAGGTGTGTATTTTAGTTATTATACAAAGGGACAAAAATCACTTTCGCCTAAACAAATTCAAGAAGCTGGAATTAAAGAAGGGTATAAAGTGAAATGTATTGAAAGTCCTCACCCTCTGTCCCGTCCACGGTCCCGGTCCCTGTCCCCGTATGAAGAGCTACCTCTCATTTCTCTTCTCGTTGTTTACTTTCTTAATGCCAAACTGTAATATAAAGCATTAAACCAATTATGGCGGATGATTTTAACTGCGAATTCACACTTTTTTTGTCGTTCTCTTCAAATCCAGCTAGCACCTTTAGCTAACCACAAAAACAACCCAGGACCAAGCTATGACATTTAAATATGTTCGCGGTTAATTACAGAACTCAACGTATTCTGGGGGAAAATACTAAGAATAATCATTTATACGCATTTCTTTGGCAGGTTTGCAGCTACAAAGTCTTCCTGTCGTTTGTTTGTTTGTTTGTTTTGCTAAACTCGGCTAATCTGCAAACCTCCGCCAACTGTGCGAAAGAAAAAAAAACCGTGTGCGGTAATTCTAATGCTACACGCGTACACACTTAAAAGACTAACACGAGTTAACACAATTCCGTATTTTGTTGTTTAAAACACAACTGACTAATTAAAATAAATATCCAAATAGCAGACGCATTACATTTACAAGGCCTTCGACCGTCTCCTGTTACGCAGTCCTAGGGAAGACGCTGGGATCAGGGTTGCCAGGTGTAGTATAACCGCGTTAATTGTATTGCCTTCACTAAAAATGACAGTTTTCCCTCAATTGTTTCGGAGTGTTTCTCACATTAGAAATTAATTTCTCAAAACTACTTATTCAAACTCGACATTGCGTAGTAATTTTCTAGATTGATTGATTAGTTTATTTAAGTAAAGTAAATTTATAGCCAGGAGTAAAATACAAACAAGTCTCCGGCCTTCATATATTTATACGTAATATATATCCTAAAGCTCCAAAACCAAAACATATATAATATATTTAAAAGCAAACCTAATCAAACTGATTCCTTTCTCATCCCACATAATTCACTCCTTATCAAAATGTGTCAGTGAAGTGTAAAGCACTGTGGATAATAATAACAAGTTTATTATTCATGTTTTACTGCAGGATCATAAAGCCTGTTGTTGGAGGAACTTGATTAAATATGCATCATTTCTATTTTGCATGCGATTGAAGCGACACGTTTTGGCCTACTGCGTCTTCGGAGCACGGGTTGGGTTCCAATCGGCGCAATTACTCACTTGGCAGGCACAATCCCACCGCGAACCAAGGGCACTAATTAGTGCACACGTGCGATGAATGAAACGCGCCTACTATAACTGTGAAGGGAGGAAGCGGGGCTATGTCGGAGATACCGGAAGTGCGTGCGCTGATAGCAGGAGAGTCTCGAATATTATATAGGAATATTACAGAATAAATGCATGATTTGGGGGAAATTATTATAATATAAATATTCGATATTAAAGGTAATCGAAGGGACGGAATTCGGAAATGCCACTCCTTACTCAAAACAAACGAATAGACCGTATAACATCAACAGCTGAACTGTTCTCGAAACATCCCCATCTAAAGGTGAGTGTAATGATCAGGCCTGTATATAACTGATCTATGTTTTCTTTTTGTATTATTACATATGAGATCGTCTTTGTGTTAAAGGAACATGCTAAACTATTTCGCTCCAAACCCCTTGTGACAGTGGATCCGAAGTGCCTCCTTTATGTACAGCAGCGTGAATATGCAGCCACAACACCAGCAGACAGTGAGTTCCCATGTATCTGAATGTCATTCTTCTTCTGCATTATTCATTTAGCAAGAATAACCATATACGAGTAAATCAGTTCCATTTAGATTTACATGGAACAATGGAACTTGTCCCAAAGCTGCTTTTGTAAATGCCTGGGTTTCACACTTATAGTCACTATAGTGATGAACCCATCCACACTAGTTAGTGCCTGTTAGTTTTTAGGAGAAAACCTCCACATATGGGTTTAAATGAAAGCTTGAGACTCAAAAGGAATCCTTACTCATCTGTGTGGCACCAAATGTCAATGTATCATACAGGTGGGCCAGATTAATGTTTATTTTATACAGTGTCCCAATATTTTTGAAATTGGAGTTATTGTGGGGCACGGTGGATTAGTGGTTAGCACGTTCGCCTCACACCAACCAGGGTCCGGGTTTGATTCCCGTCTCGGCCATGTGTGTGTGGAGTTTGCATGTTCTCCCCGTGCCTCAGGGGGTTTTTCTCTGGGTTCTCCGGTTTCCTCACGGTCCAAAACATGCACGGTAGGTTGATTTCCAAACCTTGGAAAATTGTCCCTAGTGTATGAATGTGTGTGTGTGAATGTGAGTGTGTGTGCCCTGCAATGGTTTGGCATTCCATCCACTGCCTTAATGCCCATAGACGCCTGAGATTGGCACAGGCTCCCCGTGACCCGAGGGAAAATCGGATAAAGTGGTAGAAGATGAATGAATGAATGAATGAGTTATTGTGTTCAGTCCTTGGTGATTAAATCCAGTGCTCGTCATGAAAAGCTGCAATGAAGAGAACTCCATGCAGAGATGGGGCATCGGGATGAATCAGGCACGAAAAAGAGAGTAAAGTAGTGAGAGAAAGAGAGAAATCGCCAACCATATGATATAATTAAAGATAGATATGAAGCTTCTACCGATACAATACGAATCACCTCGTTTACGATTCCACTCGATGCGATTTTCATTTGATTCAACACAAAGCGAGTCAATGCATTATGATGTAATGGGGGAATTAATTCATAATCAGTCAAAGAACAGTGAGTCAAAATGGAAAAAGTGGAAGTTCAGACCATTTCTTTAAGCGTGTACACACAGACCTCAGACCTCAGTGACCACACAGACCTCAGTGTATAAACAAATGTTGTAACATTTCTTTTTATTTAAAAAGAATGAGCTTATCCTATGAAAACTGTGATGTCTAATGTTTTAATGGGTCATGAATCTATCAATTGGATGGATTAATTTTCTGTCCTTTATATCTGCAACACAAAAATTCTCATACTAACAGTACCGATATCTAACAATATGGTTAAATCCGCATTTTTCCTTCAGACTCGGTTTCAGTTATTGGTTCTGGGGATGCAACAACTTGTCACTTATTAGTCCTGCGCCATACAGGTAATGAGCACCTGCACACTCTTAAATAAGTCTTTGTAGGTTTTTGTAACTTGTAGTCCTTGTAACACAAGTAATAGTAATAGAATTTTTGTGCTTTCTTTCTTTGTAGGAAGCGGAGCAACCTGCCTTGCTCACCTGGACGGCTCGAGCACACGGACTGAAGTTCCTGTCTTAGTTAATGCCATTGTGTCGTTATGTAACCCAGCTAAAGCGGGCAGGTCAGACATGCACTTATTTTTATATATATATATATATATATATATATATATATATATATATATATATATATATATATATATATTTGTTCTTCAGGGTGGAGCTTCATCTGGTTGGGGGGTTTGATGATGACAACAAGACGTCACATAAACTCAGCTGTGAAATCTTCAGTAGGAAAATTTCAATATATATTTGTATATAAATGTTTATTTTTTTTTTTTTACAGCATTTCAAAGGTTGGCAAATTATTAAAATAAGTACGGATTCTGTCGATTTATTTTTCAGCTGCATTTCAGAAACAAAAAGAAGACATTCACCTAGAAACTTGCTGCATTACTGGTAATTTATTTTTACATTTTTTTTAGAAAGTCACAAGTATTAACATCACATTGACATTGGCGCCAATTGACCAACAGTTCCTCCATGTTTTTATAGACGTAAATGATGTCATGACAGATGGGATTCACAGACCAATTATCTATGGAATAGGTAATGAAATCCTCTGATGCCATTTATAGATACAGACGTACCAATTATTTAGACATTTTACAAGTCGCAGCACTTATTGTGCCACACCAGTATGGTTAAGGATCTGGTATTGGTTTGGGCCCCTTTAGGGGGGTTTGTGTAAATGTGATAATATGTAATATAACACAACCGAAGATATTTGTAACATGATATAAATGTGTGTGTGTGTGTGTGTGTGTGTGTGTGTGTGCCTGCCAGGTGTGAACGTTAAAACCGGCGAGGTTTTCCCAGCCATGTTTCCACATAGAGGACCAGCTGAAGACCTGAGGTCTGCACGTAGCTTCACAGGTGGACAGGTATCAAACATGTGGGATTTTTCATACTAATACGTTTTTTTTTTCTTATAACAAAAAAAGGAACCTAAATGCTGTAGTTTTCATATATAGGCTAATAATAATAATAATTCATTACATTTATATAGCGCTTTTCTAGACACTCAAAGCGCTTTACATTATGAGGGGGGGATCTCCTCATCCACCAACAGTGTGTAGCATCCACCTGGATGATGCGACAGCAGCCCACCACACACCAGCTTACTGGTGGAGAGGAGACAGAATGATGAAGCCAATCGGTAGATATGGGGACGGTTAGGAGGCCGTGATGGTCAGGGGCCAATGGGTGAATTTGCCCGGGATCCCGAGGACACGCCTCTACCCTTTTTCCAAAGACATCCTGGGATTTTATTGACCAGAGAGAGTCAGGACCTCTATTTAACGTCTCATCCGAAAGACAGTGCTTCCCCCCCCACCCACACAGACCGCAGGGTAAGCGCGCAGGGTAGATTTCTAATTAACATGAAACAATCCACGAAATTGGACAAATCATGCTATTTAATTCGGACAAAAGTTATGGTATTAAATAAAAAGAGTTAGTGTGTGTATCTGGCGAGATGACACGCTACAACTGCTGCCCGGCAACAGCGAATGAATCAAATCACACTTTCATGAGGCACTCGTTCATCGTTTCGTGTCTTGTTTTCAGCTCCCTGTAAGTTTGGCTTTTTACAGAGTGTTGTGGGAGGCATTAAATAAATGAAATATAAATCAGCTGTACACTTCATATATGAGTTTACAGTCTGTTTGAATTTATTACTATTACTATGAATGTATTATACTATTTATTAATATTTGTTCAGACCAAAATACATTTACACATAAACTAGATAGCACACAATGACTGAAAAATGCCCATTGAAACCAAGCATGGAATGACATCATACTCCTGAAAAATGCAAATGTTTTGCAGCTATCAGTGTGATTTTTATCTGTAATTTCTAGAAACTTCTCTTTGAAATCTTGTTTTCTTTTTTTTCCCCCAGTTAGTTGATGTGTATGACTGTAGTAAGGAGCGGCTGAAAATCGGCCCATGCAGGTGGTGTCAAGGCACTGATATCTCCTTCTGGCTGGACCAAGATGACGACACAATCTTACAAGTAACTACACAATTTGATTGATTTATTTTTCCGTTTTAAAATACGACTTTACATTTTGCTTGACGATCTCTACATCTATGACAGTACCTGTCCACGTCTCCTTATGCCGAGCCACCCCATTTCGTCCAACACATCAAGTCTACAATCCGCTTCCTGCTGGAACACCCAAACACAGACGCCCTGTTTCCCGGAGGCCAACCGCAGCTCTTCCAACGATCGGAGCAGGGAGAGTGGGAGAGAGTCTGCCCTCAACTCTGATCTTTGCCCTTAACAATCAGAAACACTGTGACCTACCGTACCAAAGGCCTTTAAAAAGCAATTACTGGCTTATGTTGTTCTCTCGTGTGGATCGTATTCATGGTGGAAAGATCATTAGGATGTGAAACACCTGAGGGTTTCGAGATGGTATAAAAATAATAAAATGCCCCCGTAATGAACTCTTAATGCTGGAAAAGCTGGAATTATTATATACATTGCTCAATGATGCACAGTACTGTAAACATTTATGTGATTTTATTTTATTTTAATATGTATCGTAAATAGGGAATGATGTGTACCTGGAGTGTTGTGTGTGTATGTGTGTATTCTTTCTAAGAAAAAAAGTGCTGCATATCCTTCAGAAATTCTGCAAGATAAAAAATTTTTTTTACACAAATTCAAAGTGTAATAAACATTCATCGATTCCACGGTTGTACCAAAGTGGTTCAGATTTACTTTTTAAAATGAACCCTGCGTTTATATTTTTGTTGCATTGTAATGTTGGAAAGGTCGCTTAAAACTTGCGGGAAATTAACTAACGGAGAAATCACGAGGTCGTATAAGGCAAGGCCGGCTGAATTCTTGTGACGTAGCAGTTCTGGCAAAAAGTATTCGTTATCTCAGAATAGAGATAACTTAGAGATTGAGATCATTTAGCCACTTTGGGAAATGAGGGCCTGTAAGGAAACATGCTTACTGTTGTATTTTCTGCAAAAGGAGGACCAACACTATATAAGGAAGGTGGTTATAATGATATGCCTGCTTGGTGTATATCAATTTACATTGTTACCTTAAGTCTGGTAGATTCATACAGGAGCTATTGTTACTTGTATCTGGTTAATATGCCCTGTATTTTAACCTGTAACATGATCCAGGAGTTGCTGTTATCAGCGGAATCAGGTTTATCAATCCTGACATATTTGTCCCACGTGGTTTCAAAATGCATACAAATGATATAAAGTTTCTGCTGATATGTGGGAAGAAAAAACTGCTCATGGCTGAAACCATAAATATCTGCACATTTATAGCACTGCAGTGTTATTACATACATATAAGCAGAGTTTAAAGAATAGACGCAGTTCAAATAAAGCTGGGTTTATTTATACAGGGCATTTGGAAGCATTTACAGGGGGTACGGTGGCTTAGTGGTTAGCATGTTTGCTTCACATCTCCAGATTCAAGTTTGTGTGTGTGTGGAGTTTGCATGTTCTCCCCGTGACTCAGGGTTCTCTGGTTTCCCCCGGTCCAAAAACATACACGGTAGGTTTATTGGCACCTTGGAAAATTGTCCCTAGTGTGTGAGTGTGTGTGTGTGTGTGTGTGTGTGTGTGTCCTGTCCTAGGGTGTGTCCTGCCTTGATGCCCGTAGATGCTTGAGATAGGCACAGGCTCCCCGTGACCCGAGGGAAGATCAGATAAAGCGGTAGAAGATGAATGAATGAAGCATTTACCAAAATCCTCTTTTCCAAATAAATATTATGTGATATTCGTGCCTGTGAACAAGCTTTAAACTTATATATTTTATAAACTTAATATTTTATCTTGAAATAGGAAGTTTTTTTTCCACTTTTTTTATTAATATTTTCAATTATCAATATACACAATTTGTATATGAAAAGAAAAAAAACATTTAAAACAAAAAAACAAAGAAAACAAAACCTATGGGGTTTGGTTGCAAGGAAAAAATGAATAAGTAAATCAATAAACAAAAACAAAAAAAACAATAAATTTTAAATTCTTAAAAGAAAAGGGACTCACACACGGTATTATACAATTCACTCAGCGGTTGACTGTCTTTTGATAAATGTTTTAAAGACTCAATTTTTTTTTTTACATTAATTTTTAAAACATTCAATAGAAGGTTTACTGCTTTTCCATTTACTTTTATGTATATATTTTATATCAACGTAACATATCTCAACCTCAACAGCTGCATTGTCAACTAATTTCGATTCTTTTTACAATTTTGTTTTACAACCTTTACAGTACAGTTTTGATGCGATTTGGACTGATTTTCTGCAGTTTGCTTCCATAGAAACATTTCGAAAGTTCAAATTTTCATGCCGGTTAAATAAAGTTCAACATATAGCTATGTCAAGTGCATTCTCTCAAGTGGATCCAGGTTGGATATCTTTCAAATAGATTTGTTTCTCTTGTGTATAATAATATTTAGGAAAATGTCTATTATCTGTAATATCTTCTGTGTTTTTCTCTTACTGAAGGAGGCCCTAAAGCAGAGACCCTGACAGAGTGTTACGGTGAAGTAATACAGGGAACATCAGGTACACACGTCGGAGACAACGAAAAAGCATAGTGAATAAAAATCACAGGAGAAAGATGTGCTTAAGCAGAGTATCAATTATTAATAAAATAACTTTGATTAGGGCGTTCATGATTCTATTTCAGAAAAAGTTCATGTCTATCACAGTAATATAAAATATCTTAGTTAAACATGTAAAGTAAACCATTGCTCTTTGTTTTTCTACAGTGAATGAAGACGCTTCAAGATATTTGTGACCACAGCAGACAAGAATCAGAACTAGGTGTCATGGACAGTCGACAAACCAGTATTTGTGATCTTAATGCTTTCTTAGCGGGTTGTCTTATAGGCTCAGTGGCTGGAGCCTTATATGGAGTAATAGGTGAATACTGTAGGTATTGTCATTGGTTTTATCATAACAATCCTCCTTAGTATGTTAGTGATTAGAATAATGACATAATCAAGACACCAGGAAATGGTGTAATATACCAGAAGTGGTTACAATAAATAAGATTAAAAGGCCTGGATTGCATTAAAATGCACACACATACTGCCATTATGAAAATTACAGTAACATAAAGGTCAACAATGAATTGCAGAATTTAGTTGTTTTTTGCGACTGTTTAGTTTTCATAATCGATCAGATATGCCCGTAACACTGCTGCCTTACTTTATTTATTTACTTTATAAGTAATACATCATGAATCACAGTGCATTACAGTTTTAGTATTAATTACAACATCGTTGCACTTGTTATATGGCTCACATTGATGTGTCTCACATTTCAATTATTGGACAAAATGATTTTTGTATATCGTAAAATAAAAGTTGTGTATATTATATGCATTGCTTTTCTATTCTTCATTAAATAAACCTAGTTTGGTGCAATTCCTGTGGTATTTTAAGACAGGATTAGGGTCAGTGATATAGGATTTTGTATGACTTTTTTTTAAAGCTAGTCACGCTTGCATTGCTTTAACTTCTTCTACCAGTGAATGATCTCACACTAAATGTATTCAGTATTTGAAGACATGTTTTAGACTTGTTTTCTGACAAACACCAAACACTATTAGTGTTGAACTGCAGGAGGAAAAAAAAGTGTTTCGTCTAATCATTGAGTAAGTATTTTGGCACATGATGTTTGGGTTTCACTTCTGTGTTATAAATTCCCTGTACTTTTTCCCCTTCATTCACTCATCGTGAACGTTTTACATTGACATTCATGCGCATGCGCGCTCATAGTCGGAGCAGGTAGTGAAACCGGCTTTTAAGTAATAGACATTCGATCTTTGTCTTAATTCTTAGAACTCGATTACAGGATTCGACTCGAGTTTGTGCGGATCTTTCCTCCTCAGTCTGAACTCGATCATTAGGAGCAGGTGTGTTCTATCAGTGTTATATTTTGTGTGTGTGTGTGTGAGAATGCGGAACCCCATCAGGAGGTATCCCTGGCTGACTAACGTGACTCTGTACTCGGGTCTGTACGCCGGAGGAGACTTGGTACAGCAGTGTGTATCTAACAGGAGAGATGGGAAGATCGACTGGAGGCGCACAAGAAACGTCGCCATCGTCGCTTTCTGCTTCAATGGCAACTTCAACTTTTTCTGGATGCGCTTCTTAGAGCGCAAACTTCCCGGAAGTTCTGTGAGCACCGTGTTACGGAAACTGGCCATGGACCAGACCATCTCCTTACCTCTGGCCATAAGTGCCTTCTATACAGGTTCGAGCAAACTATTACTGGTTACCACTAATAATATTAAAACATCTACTTCTACTTCAGTACCCCATGCTATTACTGATAATACTGCTGCTACTACTTCTACTTTTGTTATTTCTGCTAGTATTTATATTATTGCAACCAATGTTGTACATCTACTACTTCTTCTACTTCTACTACTATTACTGACACTATGCCTACTACTTCTATTATTACTACTACTACTTCTACTATTGCTGCCACTTCGTCCACTACTTCTATGTCTACTACTGCTATTACTTCTACTACTACTACTACTACTACCACTAATTTAACTGCAACTCGTCTATTCTTCTATTATTAATTCTACTAGTACTATTACTAATAAGATCACTGCCACAATGTCTACTGCTACTAATAAAAATAATAACATTACTGCTATTACTACTACATCTACTACTTCTATTATTACTTCTATTACTACTAGTACTACTACTGCTATTACTGCCACTGTGTTTACTACTTCTATTACTACATCTACTACAACAACTACTACTAATATTACTGCCACTATGGCTTCTACTTCAGTTAATCGAGAACCATACAGGATGGGGTTCTGCTGGACCCCTTGTGTGAACCCATTATTACATGGCGGTAGTAATACTACTAGTGCTACTGCTACCAGTACTTTTGTTTATGGTAGTTCAGTAGTAATCTTACTACTAATGCAACTCCTGCAACCACTACTTCTACTACTATTAATACTGCTAGTACTATTACTACTGCTAGTACTATTACTACTGCTACTAATACTACTATAAGTAGTTGGCAAACTGAGTTGAATGTTAAACCTTGACTGTAAGTAGAGTGTGTGTGTGTGTGTGTGTGTGTGTGTGTGTGTGTGTGTGTGTGTGTAAACCCCAGATTGCAGCATCTCATCACAACAACATCCTTTTTCTGTTGTTGAAATTCAAGATATTTTTGTACGGATCATTTCAGGTTTGAGTGTTTTGGAGGGTAAAGATGACTTAGTGGAAGACTGGAGAAACAAGTTCCTAAACACATACACAGTAAGTCTTTGTATAGCTTGGTATTCAAAGAAGTGTATGATATAAAACAATGAATTCACAACGTGTAATCCTTATTTCATGATTTCTTGCAGACAGGACTCATGTTCTGGCCTTTTGCACAGGTAAAGATTAACCTTAATCATTTTTTATAGAAAAAGCTGTATTATACCATATTTCAATTCAAATACAATTTTTATTTTATTATTTTATTATTTTTTAAAGTAAAAAAATTGTGTCAGATTTTCCCTTCTCGATCCACTTTAATCCTTAGAGTTTAGAATTTGTTTTATAATATTTGCCTACTTCCCTTTAGCAATTCACGGATTTATGAGTTTCTGCTGTAATTTGTCAGAGTAACTTTCTTAGATGACCTTCGGCAGTCACAGGAACTCGTGAAATGAACTTGCTCAAAGGGCAAATAGTCGTAGTAGTTGCCAGAAGTTGCAATATGACATCATTTACATCTATTTTCAAGCATGTCAGCATAGGAAATAGGTTGTGTAAGTGCTCAAATTCTTTGTAAAATAGCTTCTATACATAGTTAGATGTATTAACATAATTCCTATCAAATT